>CADDXX010000063.1:2266460-2436214 GCA_902810485.1 Alauda arvensis
CTGCCTCCACAGACTGAAGGACCTGGCTACACACCATCCCTCAAATATTGCTGTGCTGCCCACAGGCTTATTTCTAGCAAGGCTCATTTTATCCTTTTGTCCTGTCAAATTAGTTTAAAGCTCTTTTAATGAGCTCCTTTTTCCCTTCACACTGACAGAATCTTCTAGATTCTCCTGAGAACATCTCTTAACTTTTATCCTCCACTTGCACTTAAGTATTTGGAGTCACCTAAACTAGTGAAATAAGACCTCCCACAGCCTCCATTCTGTCTTTATTTCTGAATAATCCAGGGGTTGTGGAGGGCTGGAACCTTAAAGAAACACTTTAGAGAAGAAATCTGTAAATCTGCAAAAATTCCCAKAAATCAGAACCTAATAGTAAATGGGTCCAAAGACCTCAAACCTCATAGCAACTACAAACARCATTGAAAAAGCAAGAATCAGGGGTATGCAGGTGTACTGCAGAATTTTCTAATAATCACTACTGAAAATGGAAAGGAAAACTTTAGAAGCTTATACTGAGTCTTGCAAAGCAAGGGGGAAACATATAATGCTATGAACAGTTAAAGTCTGTTAGTATCATAATGGTATCATAATCTGAGAACACAAGCACTACTGGCAGTTGAGCTGTAAGAGGGTGCCAGCATGAGTCCTGATTCATCTGTGATGAAGGATTTGGAGCTCACAGCCATGAGTCATTGTGCCAGGAGCTGTACAAACATGGCTGACCTGGCATGTGGTGGGTGAGCAGGTCCTGGAGGGAGGGAAGGAGATGAGCACTCAGTTCTGCACGTGAGCTGGCAGTGCAGGTGGTGCAGAGGGAGCAGGAACTGCCTTAATCCTGCCTGGGGTGAGCCCTTACTACTGTGACTGACAGACAGCTGCTGTAGTGTGTGCCTGGATCTGTCCCTGAAAAATGATTTGTTTGTCTTTTCATCGCACCCTGGTGAACTTCACACGTGCAAAATTCAGATCCTAAAGAACTCTGTTGGCTGAAGTTTGCATGGCCATATTATTGTGATTGTTACAAGGGAAGAAGCATCTATTGCATTCTCTGGTTTTTTTCCAGAGAAACACTGGCCTATCAAACAAGGTATAATGCAAAGACTGTGGGGGTACTGTGGTATTTATTACTAATAGGTTTTCAGTTTTCTGTATGATACCCTATTTTTTTTTCTGGAGAGTGGCCAGAGCTCATTTTCTTCATGTTTTTAAGAAAAAAATATTAGCCACAGTCAAATCCCTAAATGTGAGGTAATTTGGCTTCACACATKGTATGAAGATGGCTGTATATTTTGACTCCCTTGCAAGAGATTTACAGTATTTCTTCTTAATGATGTATTATGTAGGAGATAAAATAGTGTTTCCYCTCCCTTAGTGCTTAGTGAGCATCTCTGCATTACCTCTGGTTTTCTTCTTCATCTCCACCCCACCCCAAGCATAAGTGCATCCCARTCCTCCACGCTGTCTTGAGGGTTTTCCATCTCTTTCCACGTCTGCCTCTCTTTCAGCTCCCACCAGAAACCAACCATTAAGTCCATCACCTCTTTTTCCCATTGCTTACCCTTACATCACCAGAAAAGCTTAACAGTGCCAAATGTGATTTCTAATATCACTAGGGGATGCTTCCCACTGGTGTGGATGCACACACACACACATGCTCTGTCTCTACTTGTAGTGGTGGAGGTGGGTTGTCACAGCTTTAGGACAGTTGCACAGCAAGCACAGTTTTTACAAAGCTCTTAGGAAATGAAGGAGAACAATGCTGTTAGCTAATGCTGGTCTCAATCCAGAAGAAATGAAATTATATGCTGAAATAAGGTAACAAGAACTTCTTACTGTTCAGAGGCTGTAGCCTGCACATAGTTACACTGCTGCACATGTTTTTGTTTAACACCAGTGTGTCACTGGAAACATGGAGAAAGCTGCATGATCTTRCTTTTGAAAGAACTGATGTGTGACTAGATTAAACTGAGATATCATAACAAATGCAACAGAACAAACCTTTTTGCTGCTCAAACACAGTTTGTGTCTGYCTCTGTCTTCACCTGTATCTTTGCTGCTTCAGCAATTGTCCCAYAGTAAGAAATACCATTAGGAAAATTGTTACGGCTCAAAAACAGTTTGGTTTTACTCACTGAGCAGGAACAGCTTATGAATCACTTTCAGCTTCTGCCTGCTAAATTTCCAGGTGTCATGAGCTGGTGTTCAATGTTTCTTCCTAGGATTCCACTTTCTTCTGGGATCCCCAGGCATGAGCAACTGGATAATTTTTAACTCAAGACAGTTCTGACTGGCCAATACCAATCACTCGAATTCCCCATTAGTTCTTGGCATATAGTGATGAAAGGCACCTTATTTCTTTCCTGTAAAAGTTTGGATTTCTGGTCATTTTCTTGCAATACCATCTTTTCAGATATCCTTTATTGTGTGTCCTGYTTCTTCTAATCAACAATTTGTTTGTCTTTGCATTACAAATGTCTTCACTAAATGATCTAGTGAAAAAAAGTCAGCAGTGAGATGTTGAGTTATTTATTAGAGTTTTCTCACTACATTTATTGGTCTGAAAAAATTTTTCAATATGTGCACAACACCTTCAACCAAAAGACAGTGTACACAGACTAGATGTTTTATCTTATGTGGCTTTGAGTCCATGCATGTTCTTGTAACTGGCCATTTTTTAATATTGAATAACCTTCCCTGGCAATTGTACAAAGATAATTTTACTAAAAACCAAGTTAATCTGAGTTGGGAGGAGAGGGTTAAAACCAGAAGACTTGGTGAGGGGGCAATAGTTTCAAACTGACCTTTCAGCTGGGAATGCTAAGAACATCAGTTTGGGACAACTCCTTTTATTGTGTTCATCCTGTTGTTCATCCTCTGCCTGTTTTGGATGGTATTCCTGTGCAGGGATAATACACTTCCACAGACATGCTTGAGCCTTCTGCTGGAGGAGAGAAAGATAATAAAAGCATAGCCTTGTGCTAAACTGTGCATGCATGGAGCCTTTTGATGTATTGGGGCAAGCAACAGGCTCACCCTTTTTGCTAAGGGAGCACWTCCCCCTGTGTGTCTCTGCTACCCAGTGTTGTTAGCAAGGTAATGAAATCAACTACTCTTTGCATTTCAGCTGTGGATTGGTGCTTGCCCTGGTTACTATATATATTGTTTCACACAATCTGTCATCTAAAGAGCCTTTTCATATCTCATATTCACAGAATTTTCTTTGTAGATGCAGACYTCTGAAAAACTTTTATCTTATTTGTCCCTTCTCCTTTACTTTTACCCCAAGCAGCTATTAAAAAAAGACAGTAAACTGTCTAGATAYTGTCTTTAAAATTTTTCATCAATTCCTCAAAGTTTCCCTCTTGTGTAGCACCTCTATCCTCCTGCAGTGCACTGAGTTTTTCTGCCTGCCACTGCTGACTGGGGGTGAAAGATCTTGGATCTGTAGTTTGTCTGTCTGGATTTCATTTAATGTTCATGTTGCTGTTTGAGTTCCTTCCAGGCACGCACTGCGTTTTCCTGGGCCATCAGGGTTCAGGAAGTTGGAGTTAATGGCCTCTGTAGAAGCCATCTGAAATGCATGGGGCCTTCTGGCACYCTGTGCCTTCTACTTCTGGAACCCCTTACAATTTTGTTAAAAAGCGTAAGTAGTTTCAAAGCAAAGCTCTCATTAGGACATGAAACTACATGCAGGAATGTGGTAACACAATGTCCTGCTGCTCACTTATGGTGACTGGAGAGAGCTGTTGAGATCATTGATTTCACTGTGGTTCCTCACAGAAAATATGGACTCACTCAGGGTTCAAAAGTGTGCAAGCTCTGAGGTGTCACAGTGGGCACAGCTCAGCTTGGGGATTAGAGATGAGGTAAACATGCTGGTTAGCTTCGTTTTTGCATCTTGAAACTGTGGCCTCAGAGTCTCAGGATGTGGCCTTCATGTGTGATTTGCTGAGAGCTTGTTTGTCACAATGATGGAAATAGTAGCCCATGATAAATCATGACAGTGAGTTTGAACTTTGAACCTACCTTAATGGAAACAGGATAATGGTAACATTCTATATCCTAGACAACCTCTCCAGCCCTTCTCTCTCTGGCCTTGTTTCCATTCCATATGCAAGAGAATGTGATTTTGGAGGCACATAACTCTCTATACCTCTTACTTCTTTCTTCTCTTCAGCTTAAAAATAAAAAAAAAGTATAAAATTACTATGATCCAAAGCACTGGTTTCTGAGAACATTGAAAATATGAACTTAAAAGTGCARGGGTTTTTGATAGATTAAATGTGAGAGAAGAGATGTTGAAAATAGTGTTTTTTTGCAAGTGTTAAGAGTAGTTATATGAATACCACGATTGAGAGCCAGGAGAAAAATAAAGTGAAAGAGAAATTCTAATGTTAAATTTTTGCCACTTCCATAGYAGAGGACTAAGGAGAAGCAGTTGTAAGGAGCAGTTTATCAGCTTGTGGAGTCTGGTTTGCATTAGTRAGCACCAGGTCACTCCAGTCCACCATGTTGCCTTCACATATTACACAACTGGATATTTATTTGGAGTGGAGTAAATCACAGTTCTGAGGAAAGAGAATCAAACATCCTTCTGTGTTAATAACCCCAGTTCACATRGATGTATCTAAATAATTTTTGATACCATCATATGAGATATATTAAAGTGTCCCTTGGGGAAATCATTGRCTTGACCCAGCTGTACCTGCTTTGATCTGCTCAGCACAACATTGACCCAAAAAAAGCTTCTCTTGTGTATCAGTTCCACCTTAGGGAGAGTTTCACTATGGTGCAGATGGGGATGGGTGGCTCTTGGGCCTGGTGGCCTCTGACAGAAGAGGCAGTATTGAATGGCAGACAACTAAGAAGACCTGTAAGCATGTCYTAGTCCAACCTGATCCCTAGGCAAGCTGCAATCCCACAACAAGTTACAGCAAGTYATTGTCATCTGTACTCTGTGTTGGTGTTCCTAGTAGAGGGACATTCCCTGAGCTTCTTGCAAGGTTCTGTATCAGATGAGTCAGATAGCTTGCAGGAAGATGTGTCCCAGAAAAATCTGTCAGGTGCTTTGTAAACAGGAAGAAAAAAGATGATAATTTTTTTTTACAATAACACTTTAAAAACATGTAGAAAAATTGATTGCAATGGGTAGAAAGCATACAACTGTGATAAGAATAATATCAGAAATATGGAAGAATGGAGAAATGAGGATTCTCAATTATGAGTGATGTATGCTATGCTTTGCATAACACGATTCAGTTTAGGATAGCTCAAAGGGTCTCAACGTAGCAACACTTTTAAGCTCTGGAATCTTTTCACTGATTCTAGACATGCTGGGTCAAACAAAAGCTTATTTGTTCTGCCCTGGATTTCATATAAATACAGGTGTTTGCTCCCATTCCAGAAATGGACAGATTCCATCAATTTAGGCAAAATAAGTTATTGTGTCCAAATGCTGAACTTCCAAAGGACATRGAAGAAGGAGCAGCCTGGTTCTGCAGTTTTGTAACACATTTTTTTTTGAACCAAGGAAAATTTAAAATATCTCTTTAAGGAAGAAACAAAATTGCAGAAGACTTTAATTTTTTTCTTAGAAGCAAAAATTTATCTTACCTTGAATCCTTCCTCTGCATTTTCTAGGTCTACTCTCAGACCACATGAAAAAGCTGAATAACTTAGTTGCTTTTCAGCACACTATAGATATTGGTCATCTGCACCAATTTTATAACTTGTCTTTTTTTCTTAAGAACCTCTCTTGACTGGAGTGATAGAGGAGATGCTGTTTTTCTCTAAGCTGAAGTGATAAAGAACATCATCCCCCTGCTYTTAATAATTATGCCCTATTTTTCCTTCTCTGTATACAGATTCATCCCCTAAATAATATATAAACAGAAATAGAAGCATAACTTAAAAACTTAAAAACTGGATTGCTTGGAACTTTGAGCCAACAAACCCAAGGTTTTTCATTGTCTTTTTCCCCTCTAAGAAAATTTCTCAACTTAGGGACCTGAAATGACAAAGAAAATTGGTTGGGTTTCGATATGTCCAAAATACTGAATCAGARGTATATGCAAAGTACATTATTGTGATTCATGATGACTATATTTATGACAGTTATTTTAAAAATATTATTTAATKATAATTATCCATAGCTATTTTAAAAGTCTCCATTATCCCAGTAATCAGGATTATATTAGCTTCATTAAGCAAAATAATTATTTGGACCCAAGTCAATAGCCTCCCTCTTTCTGCAGTTCCTGCCTAAATGTGTTACAACTGTTTGAGCCCTGAGTTTGGTTGCTAGGTAATAGGMTCTGTGTGCTTTAGAGGTAGCCTGGAGGGACAAGGTGCAGTGATGGAGCAGCCCTGTGGAAGTGATGCCAGACTAGAGTGCTCTGAGTGCTGTCATTCCCATGTTCATCTGTCATAAAACTGAGTCTCAGGGTTTGGTCACTTACCTTTGCTCTTTTTAGAAGAATCTGGTTAGGAGGGGTTGCCTAACCAAGCCATTGGATTTCATCCAGCAGGACAAAAATGGCTTTACCAAATCCTCTGTGACTCTTAGGCTTTTTTCCTTGGAATAAATAAATCATATGTAACAAAAAAAATAAAAATAAAGTCACATCTGTGACTGAGGAGGGCTGTCCTGGTCCAGTGTGAACACTGTAGTCCTGTAGAGGAAGATGGAAAGACCAGAGCAAGATTGCTATTTGTCTCTGTGGTGCTATGGGCCTSCTGCCCTACACTTGTGAATTGACATCCATAATGCTGGGATTTTGTATAGATTTAGCAATGTTGAGGTGAAACTGCTGGCCCTCTGTAGGTCCTGGTGCACACAGAAGTGCATTGGAGGAAATCAGTGGATAAACCTGCAAGCAATAAACAGAGAGTGAAGATRTATTTCCCTGAAGAGTTCACAGTCTTTGCACAAGACACGAGAAAAGATTGGTCTAGAGGGAAATGCACAAAAAATGAGCCAYGGTGGACAGRWGGTGTGTGAGTTTACTTGGAAAACCATGCTGTTCCCTCCTTGCTCTGCCCTGTGCAGAAGTGTGTCTCACCCACCCCACGCACCTCACCCCAGGTAAGTGCTACTACAGCTTTGGAATAAGATTTGTGCRTATTGTARAGTGGGTATTTGTTTCTGTGTTGCTACTCAAGAGCTGCACAGCTGGAAATGTAAAAATCGATACATAAATCTATTTCTATTGGGTTTTACTCACAGTCACTAACTGGAAGAGCCTCCAGAACTATAAAGAAGGCTGGGATGGAGAAGGTCACTGTAGGTGCTGTGAGCACCTTGCCAGTGCATGGGGGAACTTGCCAACACCATCAAGTTTGAACCTCCTCCCAAGCCCAGGAGCACCTTCTGGCTGTGAGCCCTGCCCAGGCATCTGTGGGGTGGGGATGGGAGCTGGGGGATGTCTCTCAGAGCACATCTGCACAGAGCTGACAGCAGCAGCAGCCTGGAGGAAAATGTCACTCAGTATGTTGGAGAARTGCCCTTGCCCCATGGAGGAGCTTTCATCTTGGGAACTTCACAAAGCATGTGGTGCAAGACCTGCATCCCAGCTGCTGACAATGTTCACCTTCCTCCCTGTGTTCCAAGTGCAGCCTTTTAGAGCATTATGATACTGCATCTAAGGCTTGATTCAGTCAGGAATTGCCCTGATATGTGATATATTGGTCCCCCTCTGATTAATGACAAAATGCTGATTTTCTTCCATGGCATTAGGCTTTACCTTCACGGGCTTGTACAGATATTGCAGGCCATGCCCAATGTCTGCTTCTCCAGAAATTAAGGTTGAATAGTTTTTGTGACCCATTAAGTATCTTCTAGCTTCACACATTGTTTACTTGTAAATCCTACTCTCGTGGGACAGCTGTAGACATAGGAGCCAACATTGTTTGTGGTTTTAAAAAATCTTGATCTAAGTCTTTTTGGAATACTCTCCTTTTGGCATATTCCATCTGGAGAAGAAAAATATACAGCTTTCCCTCATTACCACAAGTTATTTAGAAGCACCCTCATCTATTGCTTTAYGTAGTACCCTGTGGATAAACATTTTTCTATTTGTTTATTCCAGTAGTCAGCATAAAATTTACAGAAATTATTATTTGGTGTTTTTCCTTCTAGCAATGAACAGCCACAATTTTAACACTATTTKTCCCTCCACTTATTTATGAAACTTTAGTTTTATTTTGGAACTAAAATCCTATATAGCAATAAGTCATCTCATTCCACAATGATTTAGAAGGGTTGTTTTCAGAAAAAGAACACAGCTTTTCGAGTGAGTGCCCATGTAAGGATGTGAGGCTGGCCCAACAGAAAAGCCTTTCAGATCAAACTGCCTCTTCCAATGCTTACAGCCTGGCATGAGCTCTGTAGCACCAGCCTTCTCCAACAGGCTCTTAGCTCTGCAGATAAGTGAGCCATGTCAGGTGGCTCAGCTTTTAGGTTTTAAAAATGAAATAAACATTTTTTTTTTCCTAGGACTGTGGATAAGAAATAGAAAGAAGGTGAAAGAGGAAAAGAATTCATTTTTTTCTGGCACTGGAAAACACAGATTGATACTTGGCTCTGTGTGTTCAGATGAATTTTTAGGTACCTCTTCACATGTAGCATAAAGCTATTGGTCAGATAGAGCAAGAAATAGGCTGAATTAAAAGAAACAAAACATGAAGTTGTTTTGACTCTGTAGTTACACAGACCAGAAATGAAAAAAAATCATCTAAGACCATTGAATGGAAACTTTCTATATGTTTTTGATTACCTTGTGTTAACAGCACTYYAGATTATCCTGTTTCCTATGCCAATTTGCAGRAAGAATTTATGAGGCAGTCTCGTCACTAGGTTGGGAGTTTCATCCATTTTCATTAGGCACACTGCATTGTGACAGGTACGTCGTCTCTTGGAGAAACTCACTCTTTCCAAACACAATGCCTCTGATGACAAGTACAGCTCACACCATTTTTAGATGGAGCTGTAAATCAACATTATATTGTTCATTGTTGCGCTGTAAGATAAAAATGTAAATCTGTTAATTTTAATTTTATTCTCTTCACCCAWTCTTTTGTGTCCTTTTGTGTCTTTTTGAGTGTCCTCCTGACACACCCGTTTATTAGCTTATTCTACTTGTGACCATCTTCCCCCTAGCCCATGCAGCTTTTTCCTCAGGTGTCCTTGCTTGTCTGTGTTGCGATTCCTTCCTCTACCATGCTATCCAGACACCCGTGTTTTACCTCTAGGTGTTGCTGTTATGCTGGTGGCTTTCATTTCTAAGTTRCAATATGTTAATTAACACTCCTTTTTGGGGTGAAGGTCACATTTTTTCCCCAGAGAGAGATAAATGAAAAAATCACCAAGAAATCATTAATTTGGAAAAGCTGCAGAAAGATTGTTTTCATTTGTGGAACTGTGAGACAAGGAGCTGTAACTTGTTGCTCTACAGACTGGGGTACTTTTTGTGTTTTGTCTTGTTTGCCAGGTGGTCCTGTGCTTGTTACTCCTTAGCCAGCACTACAGACTGCTTATATTACTAATATGATTACCCTAGGGTGACTTGGGTTTTGGTGAAGAGATCTGACAGAGTAGCTCAGGAAACCAGAGGCAGTTTGAACTTGCTGGTGATATTTCAAGCATTGCAATTAAAGCAAAGGCTTTAGTTTGTGTGTTTGCMGTGAAGCTAAGTTATGATCTTTGAAACCTCCAGAGGCAGGACCTCCTGCACTCAGTATGCTTAAGCTAACACCAGATTTCTCTTCAACACCACCTGCAACTCCACCAAGTAAAGTCTTTAGGCTCATACTTGGAAGRCTGCTCCATCATGACTATACAATCAGATTTGTAAGCCAGGAAGCTGTCAGAGAGGTTTGATAGGAGCTGTGTTTCCAGATGTGTTTCATACTGTGTTGGGTATGAGAACACTCAGAAAGACTCTCAACACAGGGTAAAGGTCCCCAGCTTATAAACAGCTTCTCTTCATCAGTTCTAAATTCCAAGAGATCTAAACTCTTCTKCTTTAATGTCCATTGAAGTTCCTTTCCTCCTTACTAACTTTATGTTCAGCTTGGACCCTTTGATTWTCACTAATGTCTTCCAGTTATTGAYTTAATTTTRATCATATTCTTCYCTCCCAATCTCTTTCCATCTCAGCTCAGAGTTTCGCAGTTGGAACATCTTGTATATTTGTACATGGATAAAGCAATTCTCATGTACTTTATGGGTAAGCCATGAATTCTAGTAACTAAGGTTTTTCTGAAAGCTTGCAAATCAAACAGTATTTTTCAAAAAAAACCCCTTTTCATCTTGCTTTGAATTTTCTTTTGAGTCGACATAATCCAGGAGAAAGTAAAATCGATTTAGCAAGATTTTTAATACTTGTGGAGTTTAAAATATTTTAACACAATTTCTGGTTGACTGACTCGTGTCAATAGAAATTCCAAGTCTGTTTAGAATGCATAAAACTTGTATGCATGCCAAATAGTGTCCTTCTAGTATCTGACTGTGTCATATAAAAACTAGAGGAGAGGAAAGCAAAAGGAATATGAAAAGGAGGGACAGAGAAATCAGTTTAACTGTATCCCTAGAAAAATGTACATATATAATAAAGTATAACTGTATAATAAGTACAACTGAATAATATAGTATAATTGTATAATAAAGTATAACTGTATAATAAAGTACAACTGAAGTCTTTACATAAAATCAGAATGTTACATTTACACACGTGAGCATGAAAATCTGGACTGAATGAAAGATAATTGCTTCACATCTAAATGTTTCTGTAAAAAGACAGTTAATCTGAGAATTTGCATGAAAGTGAAGCTTTTCTTGAAACAGTTTCAATGAAAGGCACAAGCAAGTTTGGAAGCCCAACTCTGGTAAAATCTCAYTGACACAAAATCCAAACTGATGGGAAGAGCAGCACCACGACTGTCAGAAACCAAAAGGTGCCCTATGAAATTCAGATGTTCAAAGAGATTTTGGTCRATTTGGATCTTACTTGAATCTGATATATGAACTATGAGCAATCAAGTAGCTGAGGTGAAAACAGAAGTTCCAATGAATTGATTCTGTGCTATATTTAATCAAAATGGGTTATCCAAAGGTTTAGGATAAAATAATAAATACAGAGAAATGCAGACCTGTGAAAGTTTGGGGATACTGACATTTGACTCTTGTGTGTCTCTTGTGGAAACCTCAATTTCAGTACATCCCAGAGCTTGAGCTCTCTGGTTTGTACCAGTTATGAATCAAAGGCCAGCCTACTACCAATACCTTTGGCTGGTTTTACCACCAAAGGCTGGAAGGAGTAAACAGGAAATGTAAAGTGCATCTGAGCAGTATTTGTGTCTGGCTCTCAGGCTGTGATCCATAAAGATTTCTTGTATAGATTTTCAGAGTTGGGCTATTTGACCTCAAAGTCCTAGACTTTGGACCCTTGAGATTTTTGATAGTAGTGGTTCTTTCAAACCAAGACATTGATGCATGGCCATAAAGAGACATTACAACAGGAGAACATTAAATCTGATTTCACACCTTATAAGAAGGAAGTAGTTTTGCTGAGGATAAACTTAGGTTTGTCTTATTCTGGTGTGATCTAAATGCTTGAAATAGGAGATGAATACTTTTGGATACTTGGATGAAAACCTAATTAGTCATAAMAGCCTGTGAGGAAAAACTGAAGGCCAAAGTTTTGGTAGTTTTTTTTTTTTTTTCACCCACGTAACTGAGAGCATTTTCTGTGGAAAAATTCTGGAAGAGTGAAATTTTCCAACAGAACAAAAGAAACAGAATCTGCCCCAGAGAACAGATTTGCTCAGGAACACAAGGTATTACTCAGGTCCCCAGTGAACATAAACTTGGCATAGAAAGAAAACTCTTGAGATTGTTTAGATGGCACTACCATGGGACAGAAAGTTATAATTTATCCAAAGTTACTCAAAAGGAAAAACATGATGAGAATAGCTAAGAATGCATGATCTGAGTTTCACACCAGACTCTAGTGCTGGAAAGGACTTTCTGAGTCATGAAGTCCATGTTCTAATTACTGCAAAATGCCCCACCACTTTATATAATGTAATTAGGTTATAAGCTCCAATGTAAAGCCATCTATTTTTATCTCCCAAAGCCACTCATTAGGAAGGGCTGTTTCAAAACCTGCTGTAAYAAGTCAATGCCTTTTATTTTGCAAGCTGAATTTATGGCCTTCTCATATCCATTTATTCATAGGTCAATATTATCTGCCAGCCTAAATATGCCCCCCTGAGCCATGCTAAAACTTCACAGTAAAACTTCACAGATAATAACAGATAATTCTTCTTACCTTTGTCCTGGTTGGACAAAAGTACCTATCCTGCTGTGAGGTAGGTTCTCCCTTATCTAATCAATCCCATGGCCTTTCTCTTTATGTGCTGTTAATTAAAATTCTACATGTCTCTAATGGCTAATACTAATTTCAAATTTTTCTAAATGCATGCTCTTATAATATACATTCTTTWATTTTATCTCATTTCATCAGTTTCTCGTACATTTTATTTYCTTTTTTCTCTGCTGGAGTAGAGTGCTTTTCTAAATGGAGTCAGATGTACAGGTTACCTGAAAGTGGTAAATGGGCACCAGGAGCAGCTGCTACTATGAGATGGTTGTTGTTGTTTTAGCCAGCTGTAAAAACTTTGTGGAACTGCTTTATGTACCAGCAAAGYACATGTGCAACCTACTTAGGAATAGAGAAATGTTTGCTCACTGGATTTCTGAGGCAGAGCATAAGGGACAAAGTGAGAAACAGGGGGCAAATAATAACTACACGAGTGACACTTATGAAAGTTTGGTAAGGGGATTTTAGGGTTCAAATGTCAGGTGTAAGATGTTTGAAGCTGTGTAGTAATATCTATTTTAGATCCCTGCAGGATGGGAATAATTGGGGCTTCACTTTGCTTTAATTCTATTGCAAAGAAATAACTCAGTAACAAGGACCCTTGACTCAATTTTCATTTTTTCTTAGTGAAAAGTACTCTGTTGACCTTGAAACTTGGCTAACCAAACRACATAATGTGGTGTTTTTTGCCTTTGCCTGCTTCTAGAAAAGGTGATAACTGAAGGGATATGGAAGCAAAACAAAAATGATAAARCTTGGAAACTGGATTCAGCTGAATTCTTTGCAGTGTGTTTGCACTCCCCAGCTCAGGGCTCTGAGGACAGCCATCTCTGAATGTGGTGGCTCATGCCATTGTAGGGGTCAGTAGATGGAGCTGGGAACAGCAGTGCCATCACAAGGCAAGTATTGAAGGCAAACCTTTACTTCAGTGTTGAGCACAAGAGCAGTACCAACTCAGGCAGTGAGAATTGAGTGARCTTTCTGTTGCCAGAGGGAGTGCCAGAGGGCAGGTTCTGTTTATCTGCACTCACCCCCAGATCAGCTGCTYCACACTGCCAGAATGGCACAAGAACTTGGCCCCTGGAAAGAGATGACACATTGTTGGATTCTTTCTATTCCATGTGTTAAAAGGTCTTAGTGTGGCATATGATACAACTTCAGCTGCAATTCCTTTGGTCTCTCTGTGCACTGATAGCCCTAAAATGATTTTATCCTCTCATTTGAAATCCAGAAAATGGAATTTAATGATAAACCATGTAAGAAAAAACAGTGAGCCTGAGAGGGAAACAAAGAGAAGTGCACTACATTGTCAAGCTTCTCATTGTGAAATGGAAAATGATAAAGGAATCATTAACACATAATAAATTAGATCATATTATATTGAAGGTTATATTTTGGGTTGAAAGATTCTAATTGTTTTGAGRTGAATGCTTGTATTATGATATTGAAATGTAAATGCTGGACTTTGGCAGTTGTACATCTCTGTTCAACTTGCCTTTATTTTTGATTCCCCATGAACCAGTAAGCACTGGATTGTGGGCTTTCTTTCTTGTGAAAGAAGTTCTGGATTCAAGGAAAAGACATCTGATAACTTATCCCMAAGCACATCACAGAATCATGGTGCTGAAGAGACTCAGAAAAGAAGCATTRGGAAAAGTTGTTAGAGACAAATTTGGTCCTTGCCTTTCTGAAGCTGGAGGGAAACCCTGTTGACTTCTGTGAAGATAGAATTTCTTTTTAACAATCAAAATATAATTCCACTAAAAAAGTCCCCTCAAAAACATGTTCTTATAATATTCCTTGTTATTTTCCCCCCTCTGYRWATWYRCAGAGGGGGGRAAATAACAAGGAMTATTATAAGAACCTTCTGCCTATCTCCTACATTTGCTCTACAGTGATAACATGAGGTCAAATGAAGGCTTTTGGGAGGCCCAAAAGACAAAGGGGAGTTGGTAAAAAAATTTTTGATCACATTGAAATGGAAGTCAGGAGTCTTTCCATCAACAGCCCTCAGTGAGATAAAACTGTCTTCACATTGGTAGAAAAAAATTCCTTAAACAGCAAGTGTTTGTTACATACCTGATTAATCACCAGCCCTTCTTCACTAGGGTCTTTATTGAGCTTTGGCAAAATCAGAGTAAAGAAATCTGGTTTCAGTGTTTACTTCAGTACAGACATTTCTGTTACTGTATCAAGAAGTCTCATTTTGGTATTCTGGGCCCCAGATCTTCTTAGAAATTAAGCAATTCTTGGAAGAGGTTATTTTTCATCTCAGGTGTATTTTTTATGAAATTATTATGGAACCTGAAATTAATTAGAAAAATTTCATAATTTTTATTCAATGAGGTTAAAGGTGTGCTTTTCAAAAGGAATACAGACAGAATTTGGCTTAAACTGTAGCTTGTAACATTCCTCAGGTATTATTTCATCTAGCACTTGGAAACTAATAAAAGATCTTCTAAATGAAAAGTTGGGGATTTTTTCCCAAAAATTAGCAAGAGATCTGAGAAAAAAAGCATTTCCCAACACATTGATTTAACTTCTGGAGAGTCTCTTTATTGGCTAATTTCTGCCAGGAACAAGATGCTATTGTGTTGACTTGGAGTCATGGCAGGAGAACACAACAAAGACAGATGAAACGTGTCACACATTGTCTGCAAAGGTTTCAGAAATTTAGGAAGGGATTCTTCTATCTTCTGATTTTTACATAGCCTCTTGTTCACCTGCTTTTGAATTTATTTGGTAAATAATTTAGTTTGGCTCTTTGAAAAAGCTCTTTATTAACATATAGACTATAGAAATTGAATTTAAAGCAACTTCTGGACTAGCTTCATAAAGTTTCAGTTGCAAAGCTGAAAGAATTATCTATAAATACCTGATGTTTTTATGGCAATAAGAAGTACATGACTMTTTTTAAAACTAGGCTGCTTTTTCAGTATCTCAGACCAGATRTGTGATTCTTAGCCTTACTTGAAAAACATTAYGACTCCAAATCTCTCGATTTCCACATAATAATGGACATAATGATGGATGCCTCCCTATTRTAGTGGGTAAAACCCCCTAAGATATTCCTGCTGTGCAGCATCCAGGGGCTCTGCTCTTGAAAGTCCCTGTGCACTGCAGCCCCAAAAGCCCTGATGGTGTCAAAGGCACTTTTGTGCTGCAGCTCAGCAGACACAGCAGAAGGCTGTGGGGCTGCACTTCTGAGGTGCCTTGAATACTTCCAGGGATGGGACATCCACATTTCTGTGCCTCTGAGAAAATACCTCTTAGCTCCCAATCTAAATCTTTCCTCTCTCAGTTTAAAACCATTCTCCCTTGTCCTATCACTATCTGCCTGTGTAAGAAGTCACTCTCCCTCTTTTTTTATAAGCCCTCCCTAAGTACAGGAAGATCAGGAAGGCATAAAGGCAATTCTAATAATGRGAAAAAATGGTTTAAAAAAAAGTGGTCTTCTGAACAGGGAGTTCACTTAAGTAATATTTTTTCTTAAACATTATCACATAAAKGAAAACATATTTTCTGTTAATTTCTCAATATTTTTCTTAAACTCTTGGTGAGCCAAAGGAAGAAATTTCACCATACTCATTGTATTTTTTGGAAATRAATTCTAAGATTTAGTTAAAAACAAAAAACTGGAAAGATTTTTAAAAATTAAGAGAAATCTTGAATGGAAAATTTGAAATGTTTTATTTTGAAATTGTTAAACAATAGGTACTTAAGAAAATTTAATTTTTTTTAATAACAAAACAAATACACAAAAAGTTTTCAAGCTGCTGATTTGTGTCTTTTTTTTTCCTAAAAACTGTGTGTTTGAAAAAAAGTTCACCTTATTTCTGACACCTCAGCTGACACACTTCTGGAGGAACAATACGAGATCATAAACCAGGGGGAGTTGTAGTCTATTTTTATAGTTGTTACTATTTTTATTACCTGACATAAAAACCAGTATAATCCACTGAAGAAATAGGTCTTAGGTAAAAAAAACTGTCTATGGTCCCACGCAGCTGTTTATAAATCCTCAGTAACTTTATCAGTCATTTCTTTTCTCAGTCAGAAAACCAAGCATTGRGGAAAACAGAGGGCACAGAATTGTAAGTTTTACTGGTTCTTTTTAACACACAAGCTGTATCCCACTATGTTKTGTAATTTATATAAATGTATACTATGGCAAGGTTTCTGAGGAATCAGATTCACTCCTAGTGTGGATAGAAAACTGCCTGAAAACTCATTCTGCTCCCAGGGCCATAAGTTCCATGGTGTCAGTCAGTAATTTAAGCCATATATAAATACAATTTATTTCAAATTAATTGTTCAGTTATAGAGATTGCAGAAATAAAAAAAAAATTAAAGCAGTTGCACTTTCAGTGTTATACATATATAAGAAAGCAGCCCCCATGGGCACAGAAATGTGTTTATTCCTAAACACAACAAATGGTCCTYATGTCAACCCCATGGTGATTCAATGGAGGCAGACAATACCAGCATTAGGGCTTGCTCACTGTAGAACATAATTCCCCACAGGGTTTTTAAGASTCCCCAACATCTTTCTCATAACTTCTTATGAAGTTGAGGTCAGTTCTGAAGGTGCTGCAGATTTCTGAAATTTTGTACTTTCAGCTGTTCTTGGGCATCTGTTTCCTTTTTTTTTTTCCCCTCCAAAATGCAACTAGAGCAGCCACGTGTAGTCACCTGCTCTTGATGTCTGAAATCACAGCTGATAATTGCGCTGGGCAAAACAGCTTCAGCTCAGCTTCAACATTTTGAAGAGACTGGGAGATGAAGTAAGGACAGGGAAAGAATTAAAGATCTGCCAAAATACTTAAAACAGCTGACATATTAAGAACTGCCTTAGGCAAAGTTTCACTTCAGATGATGTAGGAGGAAGCACACTGGAACTGCTCTAATAATCAAAGCTTGCAACGTTTTCATCGAGGAAAAATTCGCAGCATTAAAATCAATGTATGCAGTCAATATCTGATCCAAGTTCCTTAAATCATCTGCTGCTAGATTGAAAAAAAAAATGCATCTATGCTTATATTTTAAATAAAATCTAACAGTTATAATAACCAGAAACTAATTTTTAATATCTAATGCTACTTAGCTTGCTATTCTTTACTGAGAAACAGTACATTTAATGGAACTATCTAGAGATTTTATATTTCCCTGAATCTTCCAGCAAGTTCTTTTACAAGTTGCCTTCAAGTGCACGAGTATTTTAAGTTAACATTACTGCCGAGCATATGAAAATAAGGGCAACATTCACTGGGAAATAAATAAACTCTCCCTCTTTTTACATTTTAAGAAAATATTTATGCTAATGTTTAATTTTCATAAACAGTATTTGCTTCCTAAAACCTAAGTCAAATGATGGATCCACACAGCAAAATGCAGAACCTTGCAGAAATGCTCTCACAGCTCATGGGYACATGAGGAACATTGCAGAAATAGCTGGGTGTATAGTGAATTCTTGGCAAGTGCCCCTGTCCAAATGATGCACCCTTAATGTGGTTTTCAAGGGGTTTTTAGAACCCTCAAGAGTTCAAATACAACTTGATTTGACWAGTCACACACACTACTGCTTGCTAAACATGGTGAAACCCTGCAAAGCAGCCTCATTTCTGCAGTGTTATAATCCTCCAGCATCCTGTGTATTGATGCACAAGCCTCTCCTGCCCCTCTTGCTGTAGTTACGTGCCTATGATACCAGACAGTTTTGGGACAGTTTCTCAGCCGTGTTAGGGGGAAGGGGATGTTGGTGTTACCTGAGTCCCTCACCTGGCCACAGGTCCTTTGTTCTGCAAAGGGTCGGCTCTTCACAGCCTCTTTTCTGGGGCTGCCCCCGGCCCCAGCTCAGCCTGCAGCTCACACTGAGGCTTCACACCGAGATACCTGCGCTAAATGTACTCCTGGTTAGCCAGGCTAACACAGAGATTGAGGTACAAGTGAGGATAAATCAGTCACATAGGCTGGGGATTATAACGAGGTAAGTAATAAAATAGGTAAAAAGAAAATAAACTTTTCTTACCAAAACCACTTGGAGACAGTAGAACTTAATAGTAGTGGACAGGACAATACACATAAGGATGCTCATAACTCATATTTGAGACTTCAATGGAAAAATATTGATAAACTAAGGGGGCAGGATAATGATGTCATGTTTTGAATTCTGGGAATGAAAAACTTGAAATCTCTTCAAGAAATAGGTGCTAGAATTGTATGAAATTTATATTCATGTAAATGAAAAGAAATTGTGAAAAAGATGTTATAACTTCATGAGGTGATGATCAACCACAGAGAAGGATATCAATAGCAGAACTAGAGTATAGTAGAAGTGCAAATCCTAAATGATCAAAGAAAAATTTGTCCTGGATGTCAGAATGCATGGGTAAAAATTGTGAAATTCTTAAAAGGKAGGATGAGATGAACCTTGTCATTGTGAGATAGAAACTGTTGATTCCTGGAAATCTTATGTTTCCGTTCCTGTAGGGGAAAAGAACTACAAGTGGCAGGGCAGAGGCATGACCCTCATTTTGGTGTTGAGTATGGCAACCATCCATGCTAAAGAAAGATGATTTCAAGTAGGATGAACTGGGAAGATGTTCCAGGAGATTGGTTACCATGAAGTTGGGACCTACATCTGACCATTTTCTATCCAGATGCAATCTCCCTGGTATGGCATGGAGGAGAGGCAGCTGCAGAGGACTATCCAACTACACTGATTGGTGCCTTCAGCATCAAGGGGGTACTTGATGTGTGTGTACTTGATGTGTGCTTGGTCTGCTGGCAGTCTAACAGTGACCCACAGCCTCCGGGGTTATCTGGAGGCTGYCCTGCCTGCAGCAACACCTGCAAGCTCACTGCTCACACACATTTGCAAAGATTCCTATCTCTGTAAACCCCCATTTGGTTTTAAAAGGAAAAATGCGCCATGTCCCAGGGTGATGTGGCTTAACTTCATGTACCTAGTGTTTTTACAAAAGGTTTTCTTTTAAGCATATCAAATCCAAATGGTCAGGAGTTCTGAGGAACTTACAGTATAAACAGCTTAATTAATTTCATGTTGAGAATTTCCTTGCAGATTTCAATTCAATTAAAAATGTTAACAGATKTCATTGGAGATAATTTTCTGGTAATGACAAACAGAATGAGTATTTCGAGTGTTTTTGTTTGCTTTGTACTGCAGTATTTATATCAAGGATTATTAAATTGAGATAAATAAAAGTCTCGTTAGGAGAACAAGAATTAGAGCTTTAATTTTATGTATATATATATATATATATATATATATATAAAAGCTTATCATACCATACAGTTATATCACTTGATGAAGCACACCAAGGAAAACCACAAAGACAATCAGAATAATCACTGCTGGATAKCCAGGAGCCAAGTGTAAAGAAGAGCTCTGATTTCAYTTGGCTCTTCCCCTCCTGTGTCTCTCTTTTTCTCAAGACAAATCAAGAAATMATCAAAGTCTTTGTTCTGGTTGCACTGCTGCTGAACCCTGGAGCTGGGGTTTCACATGGAGGCTTTGAGTTTGTTCTCAGCACTTATTCCARTAACCAGGAGATATTTAAAATCTGCTTTCAAAAGGYTGGAASACATGARCACACATTTGAGCAGAGAAAAACATTGGAACACAGTACACAGACAGGGGCTGTTTCAGTGGCATCTCCACTTATAAGGTCTCATCACCTCTAATTTCATTAGGGTTTATATACATTAGCAAAAGTGGTCACATTTTTCAATGAAACCAAAGAAGTTAAACTGTTTAGGAAATGGTAAACATTGTATTCGAGGCTTTCAGTGAGCCTATAGGCTTTTTTTCTTCTTGGACCAATCAAAAGTATTCTCAACATATATATATATATATATATATATATATATATATATATATATATTCCCTTGCTTATATATATGTAAAGAATGACTTTACAACGGATGAGGGATTTTTAATAGTAAAATTTATATTATCCTTCTGATTCACTACGGTTAGCTTAGTGCTTCTAATTTCCTACAAAATGTGTTTCAGCTGGCTTCACCTTTTTGATTTTCATGTATTTTTACCTCAGGAGTAGCTCTGAAAATATTCCTCTAGACACTTTTGCCATGCAGTGTGTCTGGAAGGACAGATTCACCTATTTGCCTTCCTGAATCAGACTTTCCCAAACAAACTTTCCTGCAGACAAGCCAGAAGAAAYTGTAGAATACAATTAAAAAACCAAAAATGAGAAATGCAGACGCTGGATTTCACTTGAAATGTCTCCTGCAGTCCTGTCAGACTGTGTTACAGTGTCTGGAAAGGGAAAACAAGAATGGTGTGYAACAGATTCACTGTTCCAAGGGCCCCATGATCTCAACTGTACCTGCTGCTTTGGGGAACTCTGCATTATTACCTAATCCTCTATAATTCTTTACAGTAGTTGAGCCCAATAAAGACTTTTATAAACTGCTGTGCTGCTGTGTCCTCTGACCCAGCTGCTACCTGAGTGCACCCTGACTTCCATCCCTGAGTGAGAAAATAATATATAGCTACCAATCCAAATAAGCCACTGGGAATGGAGGTGGTGTGATGTGAACTTACCGGGAAGGAAGGAGAGCCAGCAGGGTTTTGTTTCTCACCATCCTCATGAGCTGATGAGGCACAACAATGTGAGACACATGGTGGCAGCTGTGCAGTCTGTGTCTCCCCTTCCCCATCCTTAATCAGCTCAGCATTCSTCTTTGTATCCCCCGAGGGCATGGCATTAACATCCCCTGCTGAACTATCACCTTTCCAGGAGAAGTCCAGGAAAATGTTTCATCCTGCAGCGTCAGAGCAAAAGAAGCCAATTTATGAGAAAATGTCTTTTTTTTATTCTATTCTGAGAATGTAGTGTTGCACACTAACTCAGCAATATCTATCATAGGAGTGGGACAGTTAAAATGGGAACTGCCAATATTTCAGTGTAGGTTTGAGTTCTAAGAAAATTCTCATTTTGATTTCACCTGCAACATCAAATTGTAATAAACTCCCAGTTATTAGAAGAAAAAAAGGTGAAATTTATCTACTAATTTGATTTATGTCAGAATGTAAAAAAATCTAATCAGGATAAAAAAAATTAAATGTAAGTTTCAGACATTGATGTTCTTATCATGATGAAATTAAATTTTTAAACTATGTGTAAAARTGCCAGACCAGCAGAAAGGTCTCTTTTATATAGAACCAATATTTTCCAATGAAAACTTGTTTCAAAACTAATGACAGCTGTGATCCTTATAGGTTTAAATTTACATGTCCATCTCTGGGAGCAAGGTGCGTAATGTTGAGTAAGATGCAACAATCCCAGCAACTGAAAATGACATTAGGCCCCCCTTGTATAAGAAAAAAAAAAAGTAAAAAATCAGTGGAGAGAAATATATCTTCTGTGTATATAAAAGTTAGATTATGCCATGAAGTCTTCACTGTAGCCAGGCATCTTTCTATATTTTTTCCAAGTATTTTACTTTTGAGTCCTATGGAATTGATGTAATTCCCCAGTGGAGTCTAGYTGCAGTTTGTTGCTAGAATTACATGACACTCCTGTAAATGTTTGTGCCTCATCCAGTTAAACTTGGCTAATGTATAAATAAAGCTGTGTAATCCTGTTCTCCCCCATCTCCCCCTTTTTTTTTCTCAAAATATGTTTCCTAATTGGTCAGAGACCAATGAGTAATTACAGTAAAGCCAAATCTTCAGTAAAGTAAGCATAAATGTTTGAATGAAAGGAGCTGTTTATTCAGGGTGGCTAAAATATGTGCACCACTCATACACACTAAGTTTTTAAAAGTGAGAAAATAATGCAGCAGCTATTTGCTCACTCAATTACGTGGAAAAAACCCCAAAGAAATCCACAGCAATCCATGTATACTCACAGCAGTACAGGTCTCAGCRTCTGCAAAGAGACCTAGGAACTTGGTCTTCACTGTCTCTGAAGGTTCTCAGATTCATTTGAAGCCAAAAATCAAAAGTGAACTATAGGGATGTAGATCATAAAACAGAAAACAAGTCTCCTTTCTAGTTTTGGTCTMAATTTCTGGGTAGACTAAAGCACTTTTGAAAAGCTGTACAGAACCTCTTCAGCCTGTCTTCAAGTTGTCTTTATCTGTCACCAGCTTATTTAATCTCCAGATAGTTCCAGTTTCTGTTGGTCTAATGCCTTTAAATAGTCGTATTTGTCACAAAATTTCAAAATGAATTTAGCACTTCTCCTGTTTCCAAAGACAACATTGATCACAAAGACTGTAATAACCCTTAATGTCAGCTTTTGTACTGAGAACTGTGCCAGATAACAGAACATTGAGTCAAATCTACCAGCCCAGTCATCTGTGCCTCTAATTTGCATTACAAGTAGAGGAGATGAACAAAGAATTAACCAAAATYAAATTTTTCACTCAAATTTACTATGACAATATGAGTTTTTAACATCTGTGAGARCATTTCTGGGAGGGTAAAAGCACARTAACATWGARTTGTGTGTCAGATAATTTGTTAATTACAGATGTCAGTTCTACACAGCAAGTACTTAAAAGACTAACAATATCACATTATGTTCACAAATCTCTTCTACTACTTATCTTTACACTGAAGGGTTTTGAAGTAATTCTTGTGCATGCAAAGCTAATAATTTATYCACAGTTCTGCTTGGATTCTCCTGTTATAACTTTTAGACAGTGTCATAGTCTTTTGGTCAATAAATATAAAATTCCAAACTTTTGGGTTTGGATTATTAAAATCTGTGCACATTTTGGTTGACCTTGCCTATTTTACTTCTGTTGTTGAATAGCCTCCAATTCAACTGCAAGATTGGCCAGTTCCTTTCAGAGCAGAGTCTGATCCATCACTGCTGCATCCTGCAAAAAGGATTCATGTGTGTTACAGGGAAAAAAAGCTGCTGTATAATAGAAATTGAAAAYTGACACCTGTCTTCACCTGTCATTTTTATCTTTCTCTAAATAATAGTTGCAGTGCTGGTGACTATTTGTTTCAAGGGGGAGTGTGGTGATCACAGTTCTGCAGTTGCTGTTCCCAACACCRCAGTCCCTGGAGTAGCTCTTCTTGGCCACCCATTGCAGGAAGAGGGATCTAACTTTCATGTGTACTGGGAAAAAGTGATTTTCTCAAATATTTACATGTAATAAAAGTATATAATCTGAAAAGACCTCTCAGAAAAAATTTGCACTCAAATGTTTTGTGGTATATTCTCCCATATATATATATATATATATTAAATTAAATATATATAATCTCTAACAGTCTCTTCCCTCTCCAATATGTTTTCTTCATTCCATATCTCATTGATAGCTTTTATTTTATCTGAAACTGTCATCCTCAAGTGACATTTGACCATCCCTCCAGCATTCTGTAACTCCAGGGAAAGTACCAGAAAAATACTTTCAATAAAGGAACAAGTAACAACAAAAATGTGTACCTATTACATTAAATTCACATCTGGAAGCAAAATTGGAGTTTTGAGAAACATATGAGAAGCCCTGGAACTAGATCACATGGAGAACAGAAAGCTATTCACTTCTGGAAATAATGCTTTCACAGCTGATTTATTTGAGGGCAAATCTTGAGGGATTCAAGGTTAAGACCATTTCAAGGATCTGGAAGATGCCCAAGGTCTGATTTCAGAAGTATATGCATAGAAAGTCTTCTGAAGTTCAAAACAGACAGACTCCCATCYATCAAAAATGGCATCAGGCYGCAGACTTTCTGTCACTTGCTAGCTTGGGTTTYTGGGATGTTATAGGTTCAGSTTTAAAAGAAAAACTGTGTCTAAATGTGCATTAAGTGTAATGTACATGCTTCCATACATTAAAAAATAAAAAAGACTAAACAAGCACCCAGATGTATGTACACATGGTAAATAAGTATGCTGCCAGGAGCAAAACATTGCAGTAACTAAATGGAAACTTTTTCATTTCCTTAAGGCCGGGCTCAGCCCAAATATCCTGGTACTTATATGAACTGCAGCTCCGTTTTTTCACCTGGGAGAAAATATCCAGCACTGTTTCACTATATTGTTTCCTATTAATAAACCATCTGGAATGTAGTTGCAATATGGAATGGATGAAGCAAAGCAAGATTAAGCTTATCAAAGCATCCAACAGCAGTGATCCCCATAATAACCACTCAGACTGATTTCTTCCCAAATTTCTTCCATAAAAACCTTKGAGCTTTAACTCCAGTTCTCCACTTACCAAATGTTGTGGAAAGAGGCAGCCTCTCTCTAGGAAGAAATCTGCCACAAATAGAAGATGATTATTTTAAMCCCCCCTTATATGCTTAAAGATTTAGATAATAAAGCCTCTACTGAWCCAATAAATAATATAAATAATATAAAATTAATAATATAAATCAGTAATATATATTTGAAATATTCAGTTTTTTCCTTTAAGAAATTATAATTTTATATGAGAAACAACTAACAGAGAAAAGTCAACAATATCTTGAATGCTTAACAAAAATGAATGTTCCATTCACCATCTGACTCTGATTAAATCATCCAGAGAACTGTCATATCAAATAAACCCCTCAACTCCCAAATAATTGRAATCACTGGTTAAACTAGCCAACAGCTTCTTTGCATTTGAAAAGATATTAAACTAGAATTCTTTGACAAAGAGAAAKAGAAATAAATTAATGAATTGAAACATACATTGAAACAAGAAGGAAATATTAGGTCATCTAGTTTAATTTTCTGTGTGAAGTAGGTCAAATGGCATTAATTTCTCTTCTATTCTAATATGTTTGGCTTAAGCTTATCTTTCAGAAACACATCTTGATTTGAAGTCACAAGAGATGGGGAATCTGCTATTTCTTTGCTAATCTGTTGACATGATTGATCGTTGTCATCACTGCAAATCCATGTTGAATTGCCAGCAGTGTGGTCTCAACATTCAGCTTTGGGCTATGGTTGTACCTTCCTTTCCTCTACAAAAGAAGTCTTCAGCAGCCCACAACTTTTCTACCACAGAAAAATGGAAATGAAGAGAAATATCTCTTCTTATGAGTGGGCAAGTCACCTAACAAATGCCATCTGCAGGTTGGTTGCAGAGCCTCAATTCRTCTTCAGCCTGCTAGGGAGGACTCTAGTCCATGGGAAAGAGGAAGTGATTCAGGCACAGCTCTTCCACTCCTGCCTCCTAATTCACAGAATGGAAGTGACTGTGGGAAGGAAGAAAAGGAGAGGAAGGGTTAATGTGGCTGTAGTGTGTGCCTTGGGTCATTGCTCTGTACAGAGCACATTCTGTGTGACACTGGGGGAAAGCGTGTGCTTCCCTCCACTTCAGCCCTATCCTGCTTCCATTCCTGCTGCCATCCCTTTTGGGATATCATCTAAGAACTACAAAAAAATTCTGACTATAAGAAAAGCATAAATCTATTTAATGAGTTTCTCTAGATAGAARGGCATGCTTTTGCCATTAGACAATGGAAAAGACAGGAGAGACAGCAGTTTGCCTCAAATTGCTAGAATTTAACCTCTCTAATGCATGAAAATTAGCTCCTATACTTTTAGGGATGTGAAGTGAATTTATTCCATTTTTCAAGAGGTGAAGTTGTGTAGTTGATGAAGTAATACTGTATTGCCATAATTGATTTTTTTTTTTTTTTTTTTTTTTTTTTTTACATCTGAGTCAGGAGAGCTATAAAAAAGAAAAAAGGAAGTTTTCAGAGTATGTTTACTTCTTTGGTCTTTGGACCATTATTTCTCATTAATCCTGAGACTGTAATATTGATTTTCCACACATGTTCACCAATCTATTTTGGTGGCCTTCTTGATAATTTGGCAATAAACAACCACTGTAAAAGCTGAAAGGCAGCTTGCAGGCTGCATTGTGTGTGAATGGCACACAGATAGATACCTGAAAAGCTTGTTGGAACAGATCTTGATGAAACACAGGTGGAGCAGATGGGATGAACATCATGGGGTTCCTAATCTAGGCTCRCTTGCAATTGCCTGTTTCAAATAATATTGTTTTAAGCAGCAGTAATATTCTCTAGCACAGRTCTGCAGAAGGTATTGCCTCTTCAGCTGAGCTGAATCAAAATACATACTCCACCGAGGAAACTAGTGGAGTGGTTTTTATTATGATAAATTAATAAGCTGTAAAGAACCCCCATGACTTATTTCTAAACTCTCAAATCCAGCAAAACAAAGACAGCATTTTTCCCTGAAGGAAGACTCATGAGAGGCAATTGTTCAGCAATTAATGAAAAATAGAAACACAAAGAGAATAGAGAAAAATCCTTGTGATATCAAAAGCATACTTCCATGTCTTTTCTTACTACAGCAGTAGAACCTGGATATTGAGATGAGTACTTTTTTTTTCCAGCATCAAATGAACAGTTCAGATGTCAGACAATACTGATTGCTCTAGTGCTTCCTCCTGGATCTTCCACATACCAYGAATACAACATCAAGGATTCAGAATATGTGCTGAATAGATAGGCTTTCAAAAAATGTGCTAGAGGCTATGTTTATGTCATAAAATTCACTAAGTCCACAAGTCACATAAAAGCCAGGGAGGTGGGTTCTATCCTGGGTCTTGAAAGGTCTTGGGGAATCAAGAACAAAGGAAGGAGATTCTTGTTGCAGAGTAGGGGAGCTGGAGTTGTTGACAAATATTTTGGTAAAGAGGGAGTTCAGAAAGCAATGTGGTGATGACAGGAGATAGATTCATAGAGAAAAGCACACAATTAAAAGAAACAASAGATACTGATGAGAAACAATGTTGGATTGACTGCACTCAGATGGTTTTTGTTTGGCTGGATGATTTATTCAGCTTTGAATGTTTCATTCTGGTTTCACCCCACATCCATGTTTTACACCCTTACRCTWGGGAACCCTTTTGAGACTGYTTATAAACTACTTGGGTAAACAAGYACACYGAGGACAGAAAARGTCTTTTATGGCCATATACAGCTTTGTGCTGTCTGTGCAAAAACATTTCTACTGAAACAGTGTCAGTGTTTAGCTCTTGCTATGCCTGCATCCTTAACCCTAGGATGGAATTTGCTTACTTCATTAATTCTAGTAATTGTTTAGCAGTGTAGTGGCTTCAGAGTTTCTAYAGCTTTATTCAGTGTTTTTACTTGTGTGATGTAGCTTTCAAAAGACATAATGYTATTACTAGCCTGATTTGAACTTGGAGAATACTTAAACTTTGGATGAAATCAGAGGTTCATATTAATTTAAGCATGCTCTTTTGGTTTATTCCATGTTTGTTGTGAATACAGAACCCTGTTTTTTTTACTTCTTTCAATTGAAATTCTTACAATTCAATTACACTCTGCACTTTTTCTGCAATTATAACTGCCTTCTTTTGTTAAAGAACTTTATTTAATCTGCTATTACTTGGCAATTACATAGACTTTTGTATTTCTGTCTCCTTCAGCCTTCCTTTTTTTTTTTAATGAGTTTGTTTGTCTACGCCCTCTGAAGTCTTCATCTGAGGGCACAAATGGTCCACAAACAACACTTAACATGCAGATCAAAACTTCCCTTGTAATTTGGTATCTCCAAGTTGCTTCACAAGCAGATCTTTTCCTCACTTCTTTAAACTGCAAACTTAKTTGCTATCCAAAAAGAAGGGTGTTTTCTTCTCTCTCACTTGGATTCATACTAAGTATGCCCTGAGATGATATTAGAATCATATGTTTTAGTAAGGAACTAGTGCTTTTTTATGCAGCTAAACTGAAAATCAGGTGACTTTGCAGGATTACATGGTGACTGTTCACCCAAGAAATCTGAGTGTTTTCTGGAAAGCATGACACCACTTTAATTTAACGAATCAATTACATATAGATTTTTAGGGCAATGGAATTATACCAGAATTTAGAAATTTCCCTGAGTTTTAAAATTAMACCAAAGACTTTTGATATTTTTTCTTTTTAGCTGTGTCAAGTGTTAAAGAGATAAGAAATGAGAAATTAGTTCATATCTTCTATGGTCCTGTTCTGTCCTGTAGATGATACGTGGTGTGTTATAATATGGGRTGATAGCAAATGTATGATATTAACTTCCTGTTGTAGTTGGGAAATGCTTACAGTGCTTCTGGCACATCCAAAAAGCAGGTGCATCAGTTATGCTGTACCTGGAAAGAATTTAGACAAAATGTTTTGRAGTGTAGGAACAAAGACTTCTTCATGACTCACATGAATTAAGGGCTGCTGTCAAAGGTATGAAAATATGATTTATTTCTATTCAAGCAACGACATAAAGATGTATACCTTCAATATTCCTAACTTTTCCCATAAATAAGTTACTCTGTATGATTCAGAAAACCCAAATGAAATTGCCAGGAAGAAGTCTACAGGCAAGTAAAAGCCTGTACAGCATGGAAAGGTGAAAAACGCCATTATAAGTGAAAAAGCCTGAAGCAAATATTWATGCTTATTTCCAAGTATCCATAGCTTTCTTCTGTTTCCAGCTTCTGCATTAGTAGTAAAATGAAATGCACACAATATGCCTTGGGCTACAAGATCTGAGAGAAATTACAAAGCTCATAGTTGAAATATTGCAACAAACTTACCAATTATTTAATAGAGTTTTAGATCAGGTGYGTTGTCCTGCCATTATCTCTAGCTACACTTTGGTCTCTTGGAGGAGGGGAATTGTATGTCATTGCCCATTCAAGCAGTAATGAGGGCAAAGTCCAGCTAAGCCTATCTTGTAAAGTRAAATTTGGGTGGGATTGRTTCTAGAAAGAAGAAGACATGCAAGTCCATCTYTATCACAAATATGTCTTTCATAAATGGCTATTTAATTATTAAATAATTGWTTCTCTCTTTTCAGTTTATCCTTTTGGATTTTGATCTCTCTTGGACTGATATCAGCAACTTAACTTATGCCATCCACAACACAGCCAATGCYGCTTATTCTCTCTCCAATTTTCAGTTTTTATAATTGCCCTGCTTTATGGAAATAAATTTGCATGGGACATGGGAACAGAACAAAGATGTCTCACAAACAAGGCAATGGCCTCAACTCCTGGACTCTGAGTTMAATCTCTTGACAGTTTCTTGCTTTCTTTTCTGTTTGCTTGGGGTTTTTGCTGCTGATGAAAATCTTAAAAGACTGTTAGGTTTTTTAGGAACATATATTGAAGCTTATAAACTTTTGTGAGTTGGAAAAACACATTTCAGGCAAATCCTTTCAGAGTGTCTAGGCATCCCGTTGCACAAACTGGAAGTGCTTTTCAGCAATAGTTCAATTGCAGGTGTTGCCAGCTGCAATTTTTAGAAACACACGAAAATTTTCAGTTCGGGAAGTGCAAGGTGTTTCGTAGGACACTGAGCTGAAGTTGGAAAACCTCTGGGAATCCTGGGAGTTCAGCTTTGTGGCTGGAACTCCCACTTACAGAAACTGCAAACCTGCATGTGTGTCCATGCTGATTAACCCCGAGMTTGTCTCCTCACTTAGTACTGGTAGATGTCGCCATAAGATTGTAATTCCCAGTTTTCCTTCTAATGCCCYAGGGAACATGCTGAGTTTTACTGCCCTGGCTGCAAACTATCTGCAAGCCAATCTTTACAATGGCAGCCCTCACTAGGAAAAGACAATTACCAGGGAGAAAAGGAGGGTATGTGCTGCAGAAGCCCATATGGGAAGTATCCCGTTGGTCAAGTAGCGAGAGGCAAATATCATCCCTGATACTGATTAGATTTTATCATCTCTGACAAATTCTTCATCTGTGGAGAATTAAAAGGGACTGAGAGCAGGATATGGGTTGCCCAAAAGTAGATACCAATGACTTGAATCTGACAAAACATTAGATTGCTAAAACCAGATGTGGTCAAGGATAATTGTCTGTGGAAAGAGGCAATACCAAGATGTGATACTAACATTCTGATTAGTATTGACAGATGATGTTAATGCAGATACAGAAATTCTTCTCAAATGAATAAACAATTTAAAAGTTAAGATCAGAAGAGGCTAGCCTATAAGTAACCACAACTGGGATTTGTGGTCATATCCCTCACTGGACTACTGGAGCTGCTGGGATTTAGTCACAAGCCAAATATGACAGTCTACAGAAAACAGACCAAGTGAAAAAATAAAATCAAAGTATGTATGACTCAGCAGTGTGAGATACACCCAATTCTGTGAAGTGACTAGTCAAAAAATACAGCCTTCTCAGACTCCAATGTGCAGACCCTAGAGCAGGATTAGAGTTAATTTAATTTGTCAAATGAAAGTTTCATTATTGTCTGGAATGTTTAGTTTTTTTTTTTCTGAGAAAAGATAAAAGTCCTCTATTAGTCATTCTGTAACAGGGGAAAAAAAGTAGGTTTTAGTTCAGTCCCAACTTGCTATGAAGTTTCACTCAAAACTTCCTTGATCGAAATGTTTAATCTGAATGTGGAAAGGTAGTCACCTACTCAGAAACCAGGAGAAAAGCTGCATTAATACAGAATGCATTAATACAGAACAAATCAAACCCTAATACCTCTTCYTAATTAGGTCACCCTGGGGAAGTTTTATGTTTTTCTGTTATTGTACCACCTGTTAGTGTCAGAAACACTCGTCCGTGGTAAGGGAATCAGTGGAAGAAATCTGGGACTGAATATAAGGATTGTCCCTCATTTTGTGAATCCTTTCCTTTGTGACTTGATTAGGTACCAGGGTCCTCATGTGTCAGCAGGATTCATTCTCTTCAGCTTGTTCCACRTCTCCCATGAGGATAAGAGGGAACAGGAGATGCTGGCTGGTCTCTCAYAGTGTCTCCCCTAGACCTTATTCAGGAGTTATGAATACAGTTCACCAAGTTCAAGGCTCTGTTAATATAAGTAACTACTTCTGATGTAAGGTTTTGCAAGGTGAGGCACAGCCGATTCTTTTGGTTAAGTGCAAATTATGTGCTGGTAYATTTTGGGACATTTGTAGAAGTTATAAGAATTTATTAAAAACACACACACACACACAGATATATATATATACTTTAAAAAGTCTTAAACAGAAATGGAAACACACTCTTTGGTCATGTAGTCCCTATCATTGCCAAAGGGGAATTGTCCCCTCAAGTACAATTTCTAGGCTTTGGAACAGATTTTCAGGGTTTCCTCCTGATATCCTGTTTTGAAAGGTAACCCAGGAYTGTAGACATATATATCAGACTGTAAACTAAAGTTGGACGTTTTTAAGCTATTCAGACTGCTGATCCTTCTGGAAATTTTGGACTACTCTATTTTGGACCTTATTTCTGTGGTAGCTGGAAGAGATAAATGTTCATTAATATATATTGAAAAGTATTGTGTGTCTTAAATAAAAAATGTGAACTGTTTCTTTAAGCAGTATTTGTTAATGTAGTGAAATGAATGCTGTTCTGCATTCTGCCACCTTTCTGATCTGGGGTGAAAAAAGTGCATCCAAAGCAGATCAGAGGTTCAAAGAAGTGTTGCTCTTTAATGTAGACTGCTTTAACTTCCTAACCTCCTCCAGTTTAGATCTTTCACTTGCTTACCTCCTCTYTTTCTCAGTCAGTTGTGAAAAAAAAAAACCTAAAAGAAATGGAGTGAGAAGCAAGAGAGTCATCTTGAAAAGTCTAATTGAAATAGTGATTTTTGGTTTTTTTAAAGTAGGATTTCTATTTCTTTGAATTTCTTTTCACTGAAACCAGAGTCAATGAGCTGTTGGCTTGCCTTGGAGYTATTTAATAAAAAGCATCGACAATAGAGTGAAATGTCAATTTAAGGTARTATAAAATACTTCATGTTGATACATCCGTTTGTAGTTTCTTTAGTCACTGACAGTGACTTAAATAGAAGCAAGTGTTAACCTCAGAAGTGTTCATCCCTGGAGGAGTGAAGCTGGAGTCATGAAGTTATAGAGAGACTGAAATAAATGAATTAAAACACTGTCATATCTTCCATTTGTAATAGTGTAATACAAATACTTAYGGAAACTTAACTGCCTTTAGAAATGGGTGCAGGGAAAACTGCACTCTGTGACAAGAGTTACATGCAGCTGGACAAAAGTCTTAGCTCTGCCCCAACAAACATTCTGCTAATGCTAATAATGTTGAACTAATTGATAAAATGAGAATAAGTGTTGAAAAAAGGGTCCAGGATGTGAAGACATAACATTACTTTACCTAAGTAATTTGGAACACAGATTTTTCTGCTTGCAAAATGGGCAGCCTACATTTCTTCTGATCCTCCCCTCTTCTCTAGGGAATGTTTTTCTTTCAAAGTCTTCCTTGAAATTTTTTTATATTTGGAAGCTTTTCTGCCTCTACTAATTTATAGAGGATTTATCTAAACATAAAGGAATGCTTAATCTTCTTTGGGAGTATCTGTATATTCATTTGGAAACAAGGCTTTCTTTTTACTTTACTTCTTGCCATATATTGACTCTTTTCATTATTTCTATATTACCAATTTAAAAATGATCTCTTACCTACTAAAGATTTCCAGTTCATTCTATAGCACGACAGCTGTCCTTATCATCCACTTATTCAGTTGTGTCCCACCAGTTTGTCTATAAAATTACCATGGAGCTCATTGAAGTCTATGCTAAAATCAAGATATACAGCATCTACTGCTGTCCCCATTGTTTGTGGAGCTAACCATTGACTCACAGAAAGCAATTTGGTTGGTCAAGTATGACTTACTGCCTGTTCTCAGTCACCTTCTTCTTAATCATGTATCCAAAAACGACTTTGAGGAGGATTTGCCACATATTTTTCCCAGGACCCTGAGACAGTGAAGCCTGTAATTTCCCAGATTTTCTTCCCCTTCCTCAACAGTAGTGTCCCACTTTCCTTCTACCATAATGCAAAAATGCCTTTGATCACCATGACCTTCCAGAAATGGTAAGAGTGAATCTTTGTAGTGACATAGGCCAGCTGCTGCAGCATCCTTGAGTGTGTCCTCCYCTCCTGTGGGTACTACTTCTCTCTAACAGATTCTGCTAGTAGCCTTGGAGAAMTGGGATGCCAGAGGGCAAGTCAGCCAGTGAAAACAGACTTTCTCAATGGCTTTTGTCACTAGGTCCTCTGTGCAAATGACCAGATTTTCCCTAACCTTCCTTTCACTGCTGATGTATCTACAGAAGAACTTGCTTGCCCTTCACCTCCCTGTCTAGTTTGAACTCTAGCAGAACTTTGACTTTCCTTATCCCCTTCTTGCACAATTAGGAAATGTTTCTACATATCTCCTGGATAATGACCAGCTCCTGTGGTCTTTCCTTTTGTGTATGAGGTCCATCAGGAATTGCCCATTCAACCACTCTGGAATTCTTCCATGCTTGCTCAAGCCTCTCCACTTTGGAATGTGCACTCAACCGGTAGCTGTCCTTTCTTTCTCTAAGTGAGACAAGTATCAACAGTCTGGCTCATCTTTGATTAGATTAGTTTATTAACRTTGTGGACTATGTAAACAGTTTTTAGAGATGGAAACCTTATTTTAACTGGCAAAGCTGAGAAACTTGGGATATGTTCAAGCCATGCAAATACAAAAGCAAGATGGATTTCAGAAAACTGTAGTGAAATAGCAATTTAAAAAWTTCTGGTTTGATGTATAAAATGTAGAGCAAAAAAATGCTCTATGGTTATTGCATTAACTTAAGTCTAGGAATAAATCTGAATCAYGCATTTCAGTGTAGGGCAGACTGTGACTGACTTTCAGCTATTTAAAGAAATAGAAGTAATTTGCCAACAATAGATCAGTGTTTTAYGGACAGCATTTGCTGATGTTAAGATGGCTGGCACTGATCAGCATACTATAAGTGCACAGAAATTGAGCTACCAGGTAAAATATGTYTGTGTCAGAGGCTTCTTCCAACAGTTGTCAGCTCAGATGAAAAAGTAATAGAAATGAGAGAYTCAGAAGACTGAGGATTCAGTCATGCTGTATCTATTTCCTTGGCAATACATGTTTGCCTGCTGGAGTTCTTGCTAGTGTCTACTTCAATTCCACATATCCAGCAAGTTATATATAGAACAAATGCTAAGAAATCAAAAGGCTCTTTTCTAAATATTATCTGGTGACACTTCATCTGGAACTTAAAAAACCTACAGAGAAAGAAAATAGAACAGAGATAAATCTAATGAAATAAATATGCACAGAGGGAAAAGGAGAGAAAATAATCCAACCAAATAGCCCCAAGTGTTGGACTCTTTTCATGACACATATCTGAAGCTCACATGATTTGGATGAGTCTAATATTTCATTATWCTGGGTAGCAGTTGATGGAGCCAGATGGTCCCTCAAAGAAAGAGAACCACAAAGAATCCTGCCAAGCTGCTGATGTATTAAACACTTGCTCTGTAAGCAGTGCTGTAACCAGGGGCCCTTACTCTTGCAGTCACAAAATGGAGGGTGCTAAAAAGCAGACTTTGAAAATTTTTATATTTGTGGGGCTTTTTGGGGATTTTTCCACAGGGTCTCTTCCTGGCAGCAAAGCAGGTCTAAGCTGTTCAGATGTACCTTCTGTTCCCTCAAGCTTGTTCCTGTCTCTATATAATCTCCTCATTTGTGCCACCAGAGATATTTATGGTCCCACATGGCAAACATGATTTGCTAACTGATCACACATGCATTGGTCAACTCATTCTGAGCAAAACTATCTTGAACTCTGCTTCCCAAGACAATTTCTATCCTGGAGTCATTTAATCAGTTCCTTGGCTTGGTTTATCTCACAGTCCCACAAGCAGCTGTACAGTGCAACTGAAGGGGTGGCATGGAAGCAAGCAGGAATGTCTCTGGGCAGGGGCAGGGAGAATTGTTTACATCAGAAGAGCTGMCAAGGGAAACATCTGATGAACCACAGTGTGAGCCACGTGGTTTTCCATTAGACCTGAATCTGGTAGTTTGCCATATRCAAAGTGAGAAGTAGTTCCTACAAAGGAAAGCTTATAAGGAAAGAAGTCAAGACAGACAAAAGGCTCAAGTGTGCCACTTTGCCACACTTGAGAGCTGAGAGGTGAATCCCAAATGTTGAGAGCTACTAAACTTTCATAGCCATTTATTTTGTAGCTTTAGTGACTGCAACACAGATTTCTGGGTTAGAGCTACTCTCCTGCAAACATGCACCTTGCTCTGCACAATGAGAAGGAAACTCCATGGAGCTAATTAGAATAAAAAAATAATCTGCTTTTGGAAGGATTTACCTATACATTCTTATTATTTTAATTATCTGCTTTGTTCAACAAGATATTCAGGAAATTGCAGAWGATGTTGTGCTCTTTGTTGTCCTAAGACCAGTCAGAAATATCAGAGGAGGCAACATTCCTGATCACAAAATACCCAGCCATGTTTGTACAAATATCAAAAATGAAGTTTATTTAATTCTTACCTAGGCTTGTGTTTTCATAGTCTTTTCTCTGACAGCGTATCTTGGAAAATATACATGGTACTTGCAACTGAGAGTCATGCTTTGTAGAAAATATTTCTTATAAGTATCTGTTGCTATAATGCAAAGGATATTTGTAAAAATTCTGTCCTTATTCCCCCTAACAGAGATTGTGAGACGAACTCCTTTAGGAAGAAAAGATATTTGAAACTGTCCAAGTCCTGCTTGGACCTCAGCTTCTTTAACATAAACAGACAAAGGTGTATGTAATTACAGAAGGAACAGAAACAACCCTCAGGCCATCTGCAGGACTACAAAGGAAACGGCCCAGGTTTCCAACAAACGAACAGCCAAAATGCTGATTTTAAAAATGCCACAAAAGATGTCTCAAGGGATGAGTGTTGCAAGAACATAAAACCAGTGTGAGTCAAAGTAGTCATGGTACAAATGATAGGAAATTGGGATGATTGGGATGRTGGGAAAGGCCACTAAAATCAGGCAGATTTAATCTGCTTGTTACCCTAGGAAATGAGACTTGATAGAACTAGAGTCTCTTTCTGCTCTTGTGTTCACACATGTGAGTCTGAAAAAGTAAAAATATATTTTTATACCTGTAACCTGCAGGTTCCTGTGTTTGAGACAGTCATATTCAGGGTTTACTGATAAGCTACTTTGACTGTTCTCCCTAGCCCAAATAACAGATCTATTTCTCAGTAAAAATGCCAGGTCTTTTACTATGTTTGCTTTAGCTACAGCAACCATTTACACCTGCAGTACTTGAAAATTATTTAAGAGAATTTGATTCGTGCTTCTAGAAAGCAACAGGAGTATTTTTTCCCCTAAAGGCTGTAAATTTGCTGCCTTAACAAAAAAATGTAGGGGAAATTGAAATTTAATTCAGATTAATTGAAAATGTAGCACGCCCCGCACACACCGTTACCATAGCACACAGAAAATCCCCCCTTTTTACAATAAAAGAAAATAAAATCGTTTGGGTTAAAAAATTTATTTTGTTTGGCTAATGCCAGCTGCTTTAATATAATATGATTTGGGTTTTCTTCTAAGGAAGAGGATTGCAATTTTTGACAAAAGAATGGTAATATCAATAAAACAGAGGAGTGGCCACTTCTCTGATATAAARCATGGCAGACCTGCTGCCCTGTATTGACACAGTAGCTGGTGACCTGGGGACACCAGCACAGGAGGGTATATGGTGTCTTTCCAACACGTGGTCAGCACCATTTCTGACTGTTATCCTCAGCACAGGCAGTGTTAACATTCACACGGTGCATTTTTTAYACTCTGGAGACATTTGTTCAGACAAGCACATGCTGTTGTTGGACACATAAGGGTGCCTGGCACTTCCCCTTCTTTCTCTGTCCTTTGTAGCTTAATGGAGGAGATTCTTCAGTTGCCAGTGGAGGAGAGCCAAACCTGATGAGCAGTTCAAGGAGCAGAGAGAGTTTGCTGTCCAGCATGCTCTGTRGTTACCTGTGCTTCTGACACTGTGGAGTAAGCTACTGTAAGTAGCTTTCCTGTACTGAGGAATCCTGATCTGGACACAYTATTGGTGGGCTCTCACCACTGTGTAGAGAATCATTAAATGTGTGGTTTGCTTAGACCATCCTCTTCAGAAGCACTGTGATCCTCCCTCCCTGTACTCTTCCCATTCTTCAAAACGTGTCATGTTGAATCACATTTCTACTGGTTGTTTTTTCTCATGTACCAAAAAATTGAGGTTAGGTGGGACTTACAAAGCTTGGGCCCTTTGACATGCATAAGCAGCATGAAGCTATTATTGACTTTAACTAATAAAAAAAGGTGTGTACATTGGTGTACTTTGATATTTGTACATAAACCCCACTCAGCCTTCTTTCAGACACCTGAAATGTCCTATCTCTCTCAGTGTTTCCTCACTGGAGAGGATCATCATCTTCGTGGCCCTTTATTGGGCTCTTTCCACTTTGTCCATTTCTCTTGTACTAAGAATCCCAGCTCTGGACACAGAGTGGCCTCACCAGTGTCAAATGGAGGGCCAGGGTTAGGGTTAGGGTTAGGGTCCCCCCACCTGTTGGCAGTGTTGTACCTAATGCAGCCCAGGACAGTGTTTGCTTAAGACATGAAGCAGTAATTTACTGTAACCATTACCATTTTTAACTGCAACTATTATAGAAGTTTTTAAATCCCCAATGTGTTTAATGGAYAGGAAGTTCAAAAAAACAATTCAGTAGAATCTGTGCAAAAGTAAACTGTCCTCCCTAGTGTGTCTTTTTTGGCTTCATTCAATTTTTACTATTTACTCTGATGATTTAGCAATTGCAGCTGTCTAACATGGAAGTGGAAAATAGGTCAATGGAAGTCATGCAGAAATTCTTAAGAAAAGACACATTGCTGCTGCTCTTGAAATAACTGTTCTCTGAGAGGATCTAACATCCAATTATCTATTGGAGTGTCCCATTTTGCTCTCCCTCAAACATAATTTTGAGGAGTAAATGGCATCTTCTGCTTTTCGATAGTACAGTTAACTCACAGCATTTGGAGCATGAGTGCCAATTAATTAAATTAAAATCTTAGGAACTAATTCACTTTYGGAGGGGACACAAAGGCTACAGTGCCATTGAAGGCAGAGTACCTAATGTCCTAAAGTTATCATATATTAGGAAGTAGAAGATGAAAATAAATCTTAGTTTCACTCCCATCAGTGGTGCATACTTGTTTGTGGGATTCCCTTTGAGCATATCTATATATCATCTATATATCTATATATCTATATATCTATATATCTATATATCTATATATCTATATATCTATATATCTATATATCTATCTATATATATTGTGAATTTATACCATATATATATGGTATAAATTCACAAATCTAACTCAGAAGTCTTGCATTTATTTACAGGTGTATCTTTATAACCATCAGACTGTTCCCAAACYCTGATTTTGTCAAAGGTTGGAAGGATTACTTATAAAAGGTGTTAACTGACGTGGACTTTCCAGAGAATTCATGAGATACCCTCCCAAGGACTCCTATACAAAAGCAAATGTGAAAATAGGTGAGTGGAAATTGATGATCTGTAAAACTGCATTCTCTGGCAGCTTAGTGGCACAGGAGGAATTTTTTTGCCATATAGAATTTTCTGTTACGTACAGTGAGAAAACACTGGTACTACCACACTAGGGGGAGTTGTTGCTTTTATTTTTTTATTTTTTTTCCCCCTGAGGTTGGAACAGTGAGTGTGAGGAAAATCCCTAGGGAATGAAAACGTCCATTACTAGCAGTGGACTAATGCTGACTTATCTTTTCAATGGTCTAAAAATGAACACTGGGATACACTTATGGAATGGTCCTTTCTTGTTTACTGTTCTTTCACTTGACTATGTTTTTACTTAGCTATTTATATTCTCTCAAATTTTCCTTTGTTGTATTGGGTTGTGAAGCATAAGAAAAACTGAAAGTAAATAAGAAGTGTTATTACTCAAAGGACTAGTGATTTTTCTTTAGAAGTCTGTGTTTGGAAGGCATTGAATTAGATCCTTACCAAGGAATAGATTTTAGTAACATGAATAAGATAAAAAGATTGAGGTTTCTTCCAGTTTTCCTGGATCCTTTTGATGTGTTTATTGTGTGTGAAAATAATCTGGCATTTTGAGTTAGYTCTGTTTGTTTACAGTGGCTTTTGAGAAACTTCTCCTGAGCCCTTCTTTGGTGCTCAGATGATAATTTTTGGTCACGGGAAATTCCAAAGGGCAAAAATGAATGTGAGGGAATCAACTGAGCAGAGCAACCAGAGCTCATTTAGTTTYCCTTCCTACAATGGGGAAGAAATTTTGTATGTTACATTGCATCAGCCAAATCTGAGTTCAAGACCTCATCCAGAGTGTTGAAACTCCTTGGCAAAGTTGAGTAACATCTGCAAATACTTGGGTGGATATTATACATGGCTACAATATACTCAACACACATTGCAAACTGTGTTCAAAATTATATATTTATAAATATTTCTTGTGGACATAGTGCATCTGCAAAGAAGAAATTTGTAATACTTGTGTGTGTATAAACTGCTTTATTTTATTTTATTTTATTTTATTTTATTTTATTTTATTTTATTTTATTTTATTTTATTTTATTTTATTTTATTTTATTTTATTTTATTTTATNTTTATTTTATTTTATTTTATTTTATTTTATTTTATTTTATTTTATTTTATTTTATTTTATTTTATTTTATTTTATTTTATTTTATTTTATTTTATTTTCAAAACACTAACTTAGAACTCAGTCATGATCTTACTACGCTCAATAAGAATTATACTAAGTGAAAATTTAAGACATAGCAAAACAATTACAAAAAAAATCATCCGGTTTTCCTTTAAATACCAAGTGGTTCTAAAGCTGTCTAAGTTTATTAAAGGATTTARCAGAATTGAAACTTATCCATAGTAAGTTTAGTTATCCATTACAAGTTTATATTAAAGTCATATGTAAAAAATACAAAGAAACAAAGCAGAAAAYACACCACAAAAGTCTTTGGTTTACAAAGCTACATTCCACAGGGTTTAAAGGTCAGTTCTCCTAATATCCCACAAAACCATTAAGTTAAGACAACTCTTACCTTTCTTTTTTTAGTTTTGTGTATTAAATACAAAGTCAAAACCTGCTTTTTTTTTTTTTTTTGGAAAATGTGTACATGTGATTGTCACTTCTAGTATTGCTCCAAAGCGTGCAGAGCTTTGCTGTACAAGGAGAAGTCCTTGTGCTAGGAAGTTTACACGTGGTTCAGCTCTCTTCATGTTCACAGATCAGATCTATAAAACAATTAGTAATGTGYGTATAGTTTCAAATTTTTGATTTCTCTTACTGAGTTTTCAGCAGACTAGGTGGATCTACATATTTTCAAATCCAACCTGTGTACTTGATGACACAGGTTCTTGTGAGAGGCAAGATCAGGAAGCCACAGCTCTGGGCAGGAAATGGGACATCATTAGTAATTTTATGTAGTCTCAAGAAATGATAGGAACCTGGAATTGTTCATCCTTGAGAAATTGTGATGTTTCACTGTTTACAGATAACTAAGGAAAGCAAGACAGCACCTATCAAAATGATTTATGAAATAGAAATTTCTCAAAAGCTTTCTGACACTTTACTTGAAAAGTTTTGCTTGAAACAAACGATTTTCTAAATTGGTACATATTATTGGAAATTATCAGCACTCAATGTTATCTGTTTGAATTAGCATGTTGTCCTAGGAGACTTAAAATTTATGAGTCTTATCTTTTCAGAGTTCTCCTTGACAAGCTCCTTGGATAGAAAACATTTTCATGATATGCTGCAGTCATATTTTTTTCTGTCTGTTATTCAGGAGGATCACAGTAAGTMATGAAAGATGTATTATGAATATATGACTCTTGCCTTAGGGTGGAAAAGGTATCATCCACCAATCTTCTTAAAATTTATATCTGGCATACMTAAATGTTACATTGTTCCAAAAGTAGAAGGAAAAAAAAAGAAAAAAAGAAAAAAGGAATTAAAAATAATAAAAAAAATGGAGTCAGTACTACTCCTAAAACCTTTGCCATTTTATATCCTTTTCCCCTACATCATGTGGGTGGAAAATAATTCGGTTTTCTAATCAGTTAAGTTGAGTAGTTTTACTCAAGAAAATTCTGTGCAAAATCTGAGAGTGCTGAGTAGCAAACTGAATGGTGAGATTAAGAGAGTTGTCTAGGTTTTGTATGTGTATTGCAGCAGATGCATTCCTTAATACTGCTTTCAAGTGTGGGATTACATCCCACCTGAAGGAGGCTCATTACATGCATGCTATGGAAAGAAAATGAGTGAATTCTAGTGAGGGGGAGATTATTGGAGGAATAGAACACATGCACTATGCCTTTGAAAGAAATACATACTTCTGTTCATATTTGCAAAGAAATGTTCCCCAAGATTTTTTTTTTTAATCCCTCTGTGAGGGGATAAAATTTGTCAGTCTGTGTAAAGTGTTACCTTATTTTTATTTAGCCAGCACTGATTGCAGCTAAGTATGCACAACTGACTAATAGAAAATACTTGTATCTTTATATACATGCACAAAGCTGCATAGATTGCTAAAACAGATCTAGTTCTACCCTCTTCTACTAACTTCTTTTCAAAATCCAAGTATAATCATTCCGAACTACAACTGGTATGGACTTCTTCAATCATTCAGCTTTTTAATAAAAATCACTTAGAACCAAAATATGTTGTATGAATATACCAGATTTGGTGAGACTGTCAACAGAAGAGTTCTTCAGCTGTCCATTAGATTTTCTGCTTAATATGATACTCTCTAAGAGTRGAGAGTGCTTTTGGGACCAAAAGTGTCTTTGAAGACAGAAAAAGAAATTTCCATCTCAATCTGGACTTGGTCAATCTACCTATATGTGACATAGCATAGAAACCTCTAAAGTTTCTAAGGGAAACAGGACTTTTACAGACTTCTCTTTCTCCTTTTCTTTTCCTATCCTTATCTAACAGMTTTTGAGCCCACAGCCAAAATAAAAAATAGAGCTATCAGAGATATTAATTTCTGCCAAGAGAGCCTTTACCAATGACCCCAATTGCAGAAGTGAGTACTAGATACCTGGGAATGTATATTCATTTCCAAAACATGGCTTCCTAGGAAACCAGGGCTCTCAAAAGTACTAGCCCTGTGTAAACATATTAGCATTTAGCTTGGATGACTAGAATCTACAGGATAAACTATTATACTCAGGGAGGTTTCTTTGTTGCTTTGGGTTGTTTTGTTTTGTTTTGTTTTGCTTTTTTCCCAGAAATACCTCCACATTGCCATACAAATCTGCACAGCAGTGTGCTCTGAGGGACCAAACCCCACCATTAGGTAGAATCGGCCCAAGGAGGCCAGTAGGCCATTAAGGAAGTGTCTCTGCCTGTCTTTGGAGAATAAATATGCTGAGGGGTGGGAACTCTCCAAACAGCTGCTCCTCTCTGTAAACARCATTGGGAGTGTCATCCACAGAAATAGATCCTCAATGTGTACAGRTATCTCATCTCTGGAACACCAACTGGCTTAATGGCATCCAGTCTAAATGTTACCCTTCACCCCCATAGGTTTAATTTCCACATGCATTTGGCTGATGTGAACTTGCAGCAATTAAATCATTTGTGTGTCCCCAGCTTGGCCTCCTTTTGAAACTCCAGGGTGTCAGAAGCTGAGTGAACCCACCATGAGGCTGGGAGACATGAAAGCATCAAAGTCAGGAGTCATCTGGCTCTTCACTGGCTGTGCATATCAGCCAAAGGCAGCAAACAAAGGAGGGAGGCCTGAAGCTGCCATTTGCACAGAAAAGCACCCTACGAGGAAAGGTGTCCAGTCATCCTCTGTTCAAATAAATTAGCTGAGAGTGCCAGAAGTTGTGCTCTGTTACACATCACATGACCATGTGGTGACTCATGAGGTCCATTGTGTGGGTCCACAGGAGGTGGAAAACATCCCACACACCATACGTTCATCTTACACAATGAAACAACCTCACAATAATTAATACCCTGGATCACTCTCAGAGTGAAAAACAACAGAAAGAAAAAAAATTAATTTTCTTGAAATGTTTTACTCAGTATTTTCTTTGTAGGTTCCATGTTTCATGTAAGGGTAGGCCTACTTTGATCTGAGTGATAGATAACTGTTTTCAAAATGTTATTGGAATCTTTTATATRTAACATTCATGGACCAGAAATGTRGGTCCATCTCTTTTCMATCAGCTGATAGGGTCACTTTGTTTCACCTAATTTTCTCCATCCCTGAGGTGCAGAAGGTTTTTAACTAATCACCCAAAGTGGCCTGCCTTCAATGGGACTTCTTTTCCATCTGCCACACAGCTGTTGGTCTTCTGTACCCTTAAGCAAATAAGTTTTGTTTGTCTCAAAGAAGGGTTTAATGTACATGGGTTCCAACTCCCTTGTGTCTTTTCTGACCAGCAAGCTGCAGGTTGAAGGGGGTTAATAGCTGCCACTGCTTGTTTGAAACTGGGGCTTACGTCTAACTCTTTGACTGCAACCCTGCTTGAAGGGCTGACATCCACTGGGGAGCTCTTATGGCTTGATGAGCAATGGCATGTTGGATGGGCTTTGATAATTCATCTCTTTCATCTTTCAATTGTGAGGCAAATGAGAAAAAACATCCTTTTTGTTGAAATTTAAGTGTTTCATCTTGTGTTTGCCACAGAGATTGCCAGGTACAGCATGACTGCTCAAGAGAAGTTGTGGTAACTTTATTGACTGTCCCAGCTTTGGATAGTAAGCACAAGGTCCCATACTACTTACTAATGGTCACCTCAAATTTCTCACTATTTTAAGTTCTCATCTTCAAGATGAAGACTCCTTGGTCAAGGCTGAAGATACATTTAGACTGAAATATATCTAACAGTTAGATGCTCTTGTGGATCTATTCTTTAGTTTAAGAATTTATTCTCTTTGTCTGTCATGATCCAGGAAAATGACCTATAAAAAGGTGATAACTCTAATTTAATTAGTCTCCTTCACAATTTGAGAAATTTATTATTGTCACAGACAATAAAATTCTAATTTCTGGTAGCTAAGGACTTAAAATATTTTATTTGAGTACTTCAGTACTTCTACATATGCAGAGGAGAGTATGAAAAGGAAAGTGAGTTTGTTGGAATCAAAATAATGCAAACATCAACACCATGTGCTAAGCAAAGCAGTGAATATGTTTCCTCACAGTYTCCTGACATACAAATGATATTGTTTTTGATACAGTACTCAGCATCCACAGCTTCTGTCCTAATATTGCAGATACTGATGAATATTGATTTCCACAAAACCTCAAATATCAGTCTTTTAAATAAAGGACTTMCCATACAGTAATAATGAATCCTACATCTATTATTAGCTAAATTAAAGCAATGACTTGCTTTTTCAGCTCAGGTAAACAGAATGTCTTAAAGGTGAGAAAAAGAGCATAATTTAAGTCTAAAAGAAAAAAACCTCTCTCTAAACACCAGGCCTTACACAAAGCACTGCCACATTCTTCCTTTGCTTGTGAATCTATCACCACAAAAGACACAGCCTCTCATCRTATGTATGGCAACAGGGAGAATCAGTTCTTCAGCAGTTCYGGGTGGGGCAAAACTGATGCCTGAAATAATATCTTTTAACTTTAGAGAGCCAATGCAGGTCCATGTCTGCWTATTCTGTGCACTATTTGAAAGAGGTGTCATGTAGTAGATAACCTCCTGAAYTCTACACTGTTTCTCAGATATGCCTACAATGTAGCTCTGTCAGAATTGTTGTCCWAGTATGTTGGCATGAATTGCAGAAATTGTAAGACCTGCTCATTAAAGAAAATTACCTTAATCTTTGGGATATGTGAAAATGTGGAAAAAGTCCAGATGACCTCATAGCTATATTTTCCTTTCCAAATGGCATCTGTGGGTACACTGCAACTTCAAAGACTTGTTTCCATGCTTCCCTCTAAAGTGACCAACCGTTTTTGCCTATCTTTATTAGCTACTTTTCTTAGCAAGTTGCACCCACTTACTTTTCCAGATTGAGTAACAGCTAAGTTTTATGTTTACTCTTATCTTCCTAACATTCTTGTGTCTACAGAAGATGGCTAGATCAGATACTGTAGAGCAGCTGTTTTCATAGGGTTTATTTTTGTTTGTTTGTCAGCAGAGCTTAAATCTTTTTCCAGGGAATCTGTTGATGGTGGAAAAATCCTCAAATTCTCATTAAATTTCTCCTTCTGGAGAATTGCCTTGATAACTTTGTCTTTCCATAAAAAGTCCAGGGACTTGTGGTGCTTCATTGACCATTAATTGAAGCTTCTGTTTCAGAAATGCTGCAAGGTCACTTTATGGCCCACAGACAGAGGTCTCACTGGAATTGTCTCCAGTCTCTTRCTCAAGTTGCTGATGGTAAGTATCTCTTTTCCTGGAGCCATTTATGAAGCTGTTCCTTGTTGCTCTTTTTGCACTCCACCTGGAAGAAAAGAAATCCCTGTGAATTGGATGTGAAGATCTGTTTGTCTGGACATTTATTTCCTTAGGTCTGAAACTAAGTTTGTTACATATGTGTAGACAGGAGTGGCTCTGGGAATACGCTGCAATGACTGAAGAGCATTTTCTACTTGGTGTTTAGCTTGGCCAAAGGCCTGTTGAACACTGCCAGTCCCATGAGTCTGTTCCTACAATCGCTCATCCYTAAATTTTCCTGCTGCTGTTATAAGATAATTCCAGATTTTCAGCTGCAGACCTGGCATACTGATTGCTTGGCTCATACTAGCTGTAACTGGCCAGATTTTCCTTTCTGAGGAAGAGCTTAACAGAGGATGGCATTTTTTCTGGCAAAATAGAGACAGCTGTAAGTCTGAAATGTCTAATCTTTTTAATGGAATCAATGGGCACCTGTGTATTTCAGTTATCTGGTCAGCCAGTCAGAGGGTGCTCCTGGATTTAGCACAGGAAGTAATCTCAGACAAAACACACCTCTAACATTTGCTGGTTTTTTGGCATTCCCTATATGCTCAAATAAAATGAGGTGAAGAGGTGAGGCAGGTGGGAAGCATCCATAGGAAGGAATGCTGTTAACCTTAAGCTGCACTAAAGACACATGTTCATCCAGGTTAATGATTAAATTAGGTTCTGCAAAGAAAGTTGGCCCCTGCTTATTAAAGCACAGGATACTGGCTGCTACATCTCATATTAGAAAGAGAACGTGAATATTCATAAGATAAAATCACTTATTTCTGTGTTAAAAGAACAGTAGGTTAGCTTCTGACCAGTGTCTTTGGTAATTATATACATGAGGATAGATTAATAAGCAGTAGGCTTCCTCCATTACCAAATGCAGCTTTTCATTCTTTTGATTTTATTTGATTTTATTCTATGCTTACAATAAATTCAATTGTTGAACAGCCTTTTCTGCACAATCAGGTTTTCTATTTTGGCTTTCAGATCATCACTAGCCACAATAGAAATGTACTGCTTATATGATGGCTTTACAGTCCTAACATCCTATTTACTCTAGAGGCTAATGCCCTCAGATTTTTTGTGATACTTGAAGCTCTTGCATTCCAAATATGTTTGGATGAAAAAATATTGGTAAAGGAAAAAGTATTACTGCAATCAAGCAATAAAAGGAGCCCCAAATATACCCACAGCACTCATCTATTACTCAGGCCTCTATTGTCCAAAAGCAAACACYTCTTATTTTCCTAATAAGACCAAGAATGGGACACTGGGGGCTACATAAGATGTTGCTGCAAGTAAGAATCCCGAGTTGCTTATGGCATAAAAAAAGATAGATTCCACAACTCAAATGCAGRTCTCTGTGTTTTAAAACTTACAAAGTCATTATCTCACAGTGTTTATTACATGATGCAATGCTGTGTGATCTGTGTGCTTATAGAGCACAATGCAGTCCTAGACAGAAAACACAGTGTTTATCCCAGAAATAGCAGAGTTGATAATTTGATCTACTCCTCAGATATCTGAAGTTTCCTTGTCTGACCTATTTTGGCTAAAATATGTATGTGTATGCCATGCAGCACATGCCAAGTGGCTGAGACATGTAGATCTCAGTTTCCTACTGCACACTGATGATTTGTGTTAGTTTATTTGGTTCTGACTTCTCCTGAGCAAGATAGACGTGCAATGTGAGGATAAATCAGCTTCAAAGAAGGAACAATGAGTTCAAGGCATCACTCAATGTATGCCATCATAAAATGAATTTGCAGCATGCAAAATTAATCTGGGGCCCTGCTGCAAGTGCCCAGGTTATGAGCACAGGCTGTAGAAATATGGAAAGTAGAACAAATGCATCCYACATGTGTGGAAATCACAGCTTATGAGTTGTTGACACTGTCTTAGGATATTCATTGCCTCTTTGACTTGGACTTTTGGCTGCTGAATTAGATAAAATAATAAGCAGAGAATCCTGACTTTTTTCTAGTCCCAAATGACACATTCATTCTGTCTTTGTATCAAAAAAATAGATAATTTGAAGATAACTCTACTGTCTGTGCCTGGTATTATCTGCCTTTTACAAACATAACTGCYTTAGGATTAACTTCACAACATCAAGCCTGACAAAGTTCAAGAAACGTTTGGACAATGCTGTCAGGCACATGGTGTGACTCTTGGGGATGGTTCTGTTCAGGGCCAGGAGTGGGACTCAATGATCCTTGTGGGTCCTTTCCAACTCAGCTTATTTTGTGATTCTTTAAGGAGAGAAAGTAGTTGCAATCTTCCCTTATTAGGCAGTGTGATGTTTTGCACAGCTGGCTGACTTTCCTGGCTCTGTTACAGGATGGAAAGAACCTTAGTTCCTTTTGTTCCAGCTTTTAGCTCTTAGCTTAGCTCTTAGGACAGGTTTCATGCTCTTTTTATCTGTCTTATGGCTATCTGATTACAGGAAGGAGGATTGGTAGTTACAAGATACATGTCTCCCGCATGTATCTTGGGGAGAAACTCAGCTTGGGGAAATGAACTCGATTTATTGMAAATTAATATAAATATTTAGTTGCTAATTTGGGTATGGGAAACAAATAAAAAAGACACAAACTTAGGAAAACACACTCCTCCTTTCCCAGGTTCAACTTCCCTTCAGACACCACTCCTCCCTGCTTTGCTGTCACCACAGGTTGCATTCAGTAGCACCTTCAGCCAGGCAAAAAGTGATGCAGCATGCAAGCTGTGTTCTGCAGGTGGAGGCTTCTGTTCAATACCTCTTCTCTATCTCACTTCCTCTGGGACTCTCGYGGGCTGCCATYCGCTCTGCCAYGGAGCATCTCATCTTCCTGCTGCCYCTGTTGTATCACTCTGATTCTGTTYTTCTCTCCCTGTTTACTACTTCTCTTCATCTTCCCTTGCCCTCTCTTTCTCATATTTTTCCCATTCTTAAATGTGTTTTTCCTGGGGCACAACAAGCTTGTCTGATGGGCTCTGTCTTGTCTTGTCCTGGTGGGTCTCTTAGAGCTGCCTTTGTACAGTATGGGGCATCCCCTGTTCTCTGTTCATGAGGACAACCCTGCAGGCCCTCCTCTATTGACAGCACTATTAACAATACATTTGTTAATTTGCACAGAGTAAAATGATACRCAGATCTGTGTAAAATACAGATAAATACATATTTTCATATAAAGATAACAGTCRGTATGAAATCTGTGCCATAATGACCCAGGGTATAGTCACAAACTGGGACACTGAGAAGAAATATGAGATGGAGCTATTGTACCTTTTGTATTACTTTTCATATTTAATGGTTAGATAAACATTTTAGAATAAATATTCAATCCAAATTAAAYTCAGTAACAACACAACCTCATTTTAAAGATGTAGTGAGTTTCTGACATTTGGAGTAAACATTACAGAATTCAAACACAGACTTGATGTCTCCATTCAAAGAACTGCTTCTCCAAACCCATTTGTTTTTAATCATCTCACACTGAAACCTACAATTAATAGCAGAGATGCTGTTTTTTCAATACTCAATTTTATAGGCAATATTGCTTTTATTCCCTGGAACCTTGTGCACAGATTTTTTAAGTACATTGTGTAATATATAATTTGCCAGTTTTCTGTCAAGGACAGATGATTTGTTAATGAAAAGTTATTTTTTGAAATTAAATAAATTGCTGCTTTTGTGTCAAACTGTAAAAATGCCTAGGTTTTGTTTGTCTGAGAATGAAGTTTTAACAACCTATTTTATTTCTACACTCACTGAAATCCAGTCTACACTTTATTGCCAATTTTTTGCATTATTCTATTTTCAGTACCAAATATTTATTTTCTTCCTGAGAAAAATTCTAGCCTCACTCTTTCCATCTGGACAACTAGCAGAAGTGTGAGCTACATGAGGAATGGTATGAGAAAGGAGTGTCTCTACTTCAGCCATGTGAATCATCACTGGCCAGAGGGTGSCTGAAGGAGCTTTATAATCTCTTAGTAGTTGTCTGCAGTTAAGGAAAGTCTTATCTCAGTTTCTAATAAGGTTTTCAGTTMYATAAAGAACTGGGATGAATCYTCATGTATTTATTTTTGGTGTCTCCRACTGAATGGAAAAACACYCTCAGGGAACATTGTTACAACCTTCACTAAATTTTACAAAATATGTACATGAACCAAGATTCTGGGACCACAGAGTCTGAATTCAATTCAATCTGGAAGATGTGTTAATATATTAAAAACTTTATTTTTTGTATGGTTTTGCAAAACTTAGGGTTAAATCACAAATCAAGACAGATTTTTATTTTACTCATTACTGGTTACCACCAACTACAGACATTTTGTTAGGGTCAGTGGGAAGCAGAGAAATAGAAACCTAAATGAGGCTTGTGCACTTCAGTGTAGTGAGTGACTGACATGTCCATGGGAATTCAGACTGGGCAAGTTGAAAATAATCAGGCTTTACAGAAATACTTCTTTGTAGGAACAGGTAGCTTGAATTATCCCTGTGCAATTTGAAGCTGATGAACAATCACTTGGTCTTTATTTCACAAAAGGCACATATACACTTTTAAGTTTCTAAGCTCTCTACTCTTTYATCACTGCATGGTTCACATTGCAGAGTTGTGACTTTATGGTTAGGATTATCTCTGCAATGGATCAGGTGGATTGGCTCCTGACAAAACTACTTGTGCAAACTAGGCAATGATATCCATGGAAAACCAAGACTGCCCAGCTGGAATCTGAACTGGTTTACTCAATGATAACAGGGTGCTGGTGTTAGGGTTATGGATGGGAGGGGCAATTTCCTATCTGCAAAGGTAAGTTCAGCAATAAAGCTTAGAATTTTAGCCCATCATTAGCAGATATCTTTAATAATCATCTTGGCCTAGGTTTATATAGAAATATATTTATATAAATTTTTAAGAGGTGTTGCAAAAAACACTTATTGAAGGTACAGGTTTGCTTTTGCTCTTATCTTCCATTTCTGATTTTTTTCTTAACTCTGCCCATTGTCCTGTTACAAGCTGCTTTGTTTTGTTAGGAAGAAAGGGTTTAATTCTCAGAGTGCATTGTGGGTAGTTCATTTAGGGTTAAAACAGGGTCACTAGTATTTCATCTGTGTGCATGGAAACCGTACRATTGTGGAAAGTTAAAATGCAAACACAGACAATTGTGTCACACAAACATTKTAACTGCAGGAAAGTATTTTAACAGGACACAGATTCTACGTGCTGTTAAAGCAAATCCAGCAGCCAGTAGAAAATCAGTAGAAAATAGCATCATTAACGAGCACATTTCTGGCAGAATAATTCAGTTAAGTAGTTGATTGAATCCAGTATTCATGGGATAATAGTCCTTTACTGGTAAATCAAGCAACTCACTATAAATTGCAGGACTGTAAAATAACTTTATGATCTTAAGAATGTTTCATGTGTCATTAGTTTTGTGTCATAAKAAGAAAAAATATTTTCAGACAATGATGACTCTTCATCTACCTGTCTCAGCTCTATTCAGATCACTTGGAGAAACGCAATTTATTTACTAAAGCTTACAAACTGTTTGGAAAAAAGGTCTGTGTGGTGTGGTTACTGCTGGTTGCCAAGTCCTCAGCGCCTTTTAGACCCTAGAACTACCTGAGAGTGCTCATAGTCTCAACCAAATGTGTTCAGAGAAACTTAACTGCTGATGAAAGAGGATTAACCCAGTCCTGTTAGTTTGTTTTTGAAACAGGCCAAGAGGCTGGGCAGATGCTATGGTAGGGATAAAGCACATTGATCAGACTCCATCTAAGAGKCTATTAGTTTATTTTTCATAATCAGGATAAATCTATAAATAAGAAGAGTGAAATTAGGAGGAAGTGTCAAGACTAGAGCAAAAGAATTTACTAAAAGCAGATACTGTTACAAATGAGGAACAGAAGCAATAGTTAGGGACAATGTAGTGCTCCTACTAAAGGTTTTACTACATGTTCAGATTTTTAGCACGTGGTCTGTTATAGAAAGCAAAACAGAGTTCCAAACTAAATAGCACATGAAAGAAAATAATGTCATTATGGTGTCATTCAGGAGGAAAATACTTCAGAAAAATCTCTTATAGTAAAGAGAAAGACATCCCTCAGAGGTGCCATAAAACTAAGTGTACGGCATTTTGTAAGAGACCAAAAAACTAAAGGACTTTCCAAGAAGAAAAAAACCAGGAAAGTGAAATTACTAAAAAAAGTAAAAACATGAAGCCACAGCTGTCAATGACAGCTTTAAAAAGAGATTAAATAGTGGAGGTGGCACAAGAAGGAAACTTTCTAGGAGCTAYATCTTTATCTGAAAGGCTGGACAAGCCATACTTTCGGACACAAACCAGAATCTGAAATATTGAATTACTGCATCTCCTRTGAAGGATTTAAGTCTTTCTCTAAGCAGGACCAGTGCTTACCACAGGAAAAAAATGTTGAAGATGGCAAAATGACAAAGTTGAGTTTTCATAGCTTCCATGAAGAGATGCATGTTAACTCTCAGTGCCAAGCACCTCTAATATGATGGGSCTGGCTGCCACTTTTCTCCTACCTCCTCTATATTTTAGGGCTTAATTGCATAATGTGATATTATTTCATCATGTATGTACAGGGGGAAGCATTTGCCTTTGGATCTGCCTTTCTCAGGTGGTTGTCACTCCTTGTCTCAGACAAGGTAATGGACATCAACTTTTTCCCAGAGCAATGTGTCCCTTATATAGTGCTCCTATGTCTGCCTTACACATACTTACTTCATTCCCTCCTTTAGCTCCACAAAATAATACAGACCTGATTGCAAAGTTTCTGCAGAAAATAAGTTTAAAAAGCTTTTTGTTTTGCAGTGTACAAAAATGGCCAGTTTCCATGTGAACTTTGAGTGTCTTAATATCTAATTTTTAATGTTGGTATCTTTTGGTTTATTGTAATGATCCTTGATCATGACTACATTTTCAGTTTCAGGAAAATCTGAGAGGTAGGGTTTCATATGAAYAATAACTGAAGTAAAATTGAAAAATTAATTCAAGATCTTAGTCTCTCAGAYGAATGTTTGGATCTCCGCATCCAATAAGCTAAATAGCTGAAGGATATATTTAATACTGAACATATTTCAGAAATAATTTTATTTGAATTTCTTTTGCTAGCAAAATAAATAAAAACAGCCCTTTATCTGCATGCCATGCTTATGGGATTTATCATACCAGAAAGCTTTTAATGGAACTCCATATGGAGAACATTATGTCTGGACCAGACCTGCAGTGCTCACCAAGAAGCTGAGCAGAGTTTTGCCGGACCTTGGTTGTTCCTGTTCCCCAAAGGGTCCCTTGCTTTCCTGGGCGTGTATGTCCTCTGACAGACATCCCAGACCCCCATGAAGGGGTCCCCAAGGTAACAGAAGATTCCCTGATGGACAAGAATCATCTGGACACACTCAGTAATTTTCAATGCATAACCCTTCAGACAATATGTGTCACTAACTGTCTTCCCACCTAAATAAACTATTCTGTCCTTCACTCAGGCCTTTCTTTTCCTAATCAGTGCTGCTTGCATAATGAGATGGACCACAGCAAACCMCATCTCCCTGCTTCATTGATCTCAGTTTGGGAGGGGCTTTGATTAAATTAAAAAAAAAAAACAAACAAACAAAAATGACAATGTGGGTTTTCCTGTACATCTATAACCATCCTTTGATTTATTTTTAAAACCCYTAAATTAATAGACAATGAACGGGCCTAAAAAGAGGAAATTTCTTTTCAATATGACTGCTGCTCAATTCTAGTTATGAATTTCATAGTAAGCACACATCMTGTCTTTGCTCTCAGATTCAGCCTTAAAATTTAGACTTATTTGGTGCTCTCTCTAGTTACACTTTCTGTTATATTTGTAGACATTATGTTGTTGCTTGAAGCCATCATACAGGTTCTCCAGTCACCTTTATAAGATGAAGAGTGACTGTTCCATGGCTAATTACCACAGTGAGAAATAAACCTACGAAGTCACTCAATCTACTGTTCTATCTTCTTTTTCAGAACTATAAGAAAACATGTGGGGAGATACTGATCTCCTCTCTCTGGTGACCAGGAAGAGGACACAAGAAAATGGAATTAAACTGTGTAGGGGAAGTTCAGATTAAATATAAGGAAAGSATTCTTCATTGAGGAGGTGGTCAGTCCATGAAACATCCTCCTCAGGCAAGTGGCAATGGTACAAATCCTGCCAGAGTTCAAGCTGTATCTGGATGATGCACTTAGTCACCTTTTAAGGCCCTAAAAATGTTTAGTTCTAGGTGGCCCTGTGAGTAGCAGGGAGCTGGGCATAAGTATTCCTATGGGTCCCTTGCAACATGGGATATTCTATTATTCTATGATTATTGTGATTTCCAGATTTCTGAAGATTCTTGGCCAATAGATAGAGTACAGAAGTCAGCATGTCTGATGGGGAAGAAAAAGCCAAACCATATTATTTAGTTTCTTCTCAAGTACTGTGCAAAACTGGGGTCTGAGAAACGTTCAGTGCTTGCTAGCCACAAAGCAAAGAACARCTTCTGAGAAGCTTAGAGAAACAGCATGTGTGAACTTATATGTTTGATTTAAATAAAAGCCAATGCCTACTGGAAAACTTAATCATAAGTAAATTTCCTTAGTCACTCCAGCTGACCTTGCTTCTGGACATGAAGTAACTCCAGGCACATTATCATGAAGAGGAAAAAATAATTGGGAAGTCATTTCTCTGCTTGAGAGTCTGATGACAGTGAGGGACAGGATTGAAAACAATTGGACATGATACAACATTCCCTGGGCTTGTCCTAACAAATTAGCTCCAAACCCTAAAAGAATAGCCAAGTTTGTTTGCTGCCACATTGGACCATAGGGATTCTGTTGAAAAGTTGTTGATCTTTTAAATGGTTTCTTCATTGTGTTCTTCATTGTTCTGGGACAGCATTGGCAATATTTGCCAATCATCAAGTGCTTTTCTTGAAATATTATTTTCTTCTCCTTCTTCTCCTTCTTCTCCTTTGGTGTTATGGATTTTTCTTCTGCAAAACTAACCCAATCCAGGATGTGATCTACCTGCAGTACTGTTTGCCACAGGTTAAAAATTGATACAGTCATGCAGCAAATGAAACTGTACTATTRTCTTCTATCCATGAGAATGCCTTTTCTTCACTTTCTGAGAAAGAAACAGGATCAATCAAAAACTTGGCRTCTGAAAAGAGCAAAAATAAATGGGAGAAAGTATATATGTGGTCTTTTTTCTCATCTGAGACCTAACATTAGAAGACAGGTTGTTCTATTTTCAAGTTTTATAGGCACACTTCTGTATAATTCTGGTCCTAATGAAAGTGGAATCTTCCTTATTTAAGCAGAAACATACAAATATACACATCCACAGAGATTGGTGGTTATTTTGCTTATAGGAGATAATCTCCTTAAATCTCCATCTTCTTCAAATTCTGGTCTTTCTCTTTTTTGCCTTATGTAAAGCATTTTATTCTTGCCAGAAATTAWTTTGACTATGTCCAAATTTATATGAGTCAGAACTTGGAAAATACACCAGCAGTTTTTCTGTGTCTCTTGAACAGTGTCCATGTGTTACAAAGTGTTTAATGGGGTACTGTAGTTTGTTTAATTTCACTTCTATTCCAGTTAAAAAGCCACCACAACAACTATTTTATGTATATATAGAAGATCAGTTTTCCATTAGCCCAAAGCTGAACAKTTTTTTTTCTTGAAAATTCTATAAGTAGTTCCTGTCTTCTACTGACAAACAATGGTACCTTCCCTTTGGCAAATCATRCCATAGAGATTTCCAGTTTTTGTGTAGCATAGAAAATAAACATGTTGACATRTAAAAGCAACTGTTTGCCTTATTTGATTTATCCTTTTTTTTTTTTAAAGTACAATAAAGTGATGCTGCTATGTGAGCTTGGTAAATGTGGGGAGATTTGGTAAATTAATTTGGTAAATTAAATTAATAATACAGATTAATGTCTCCGAGAAATTTTATCACATGTATTGTGACTCTGGCATTTTATTATGTCTTAAAACATGTTTTTTGATTAAAATATCAGGACCTTGCTAAGGGAAAAATGAATAGTATATCATTTACTTTACATCCTTTCCTTTTTTCATGGCCACAAGCAGTACACAGTTTATATCCTCACAGGAAACTTTTAATTGTGTTTAGATGGACCTAATTCTCCTACAGTGTCAACTTCCACTTCTAATTAAACTCTCATATCAACATGTGAGTTTTGACTTATATTCATTTCTGCTGCAGTTCAGTGACAGCRTTTAAWGAAAGAAGACTTCCTTCCAAATTTCTCCAATTAAAAATTAGACAATTCTGTCCCTCCAAAGTTAATTAAAGTGTTCAAGTTGGCTTTGACCTCATCTGCAGAAACCTGAAARCCCATACAATGTCATAGCCAAATAGTTATGTCCATGTGGATCATCACCTTTGAAACTGAAAAGAGTCTACTGAAGTAGAAACTACAACATCAAGGAAAAGGCAACGTTTTATTCCATCATAGAATATTGGTTCCAAAAATTGTGGAACGGTATGAATGGCTCAAATAAAACTGCTAAGTGCCATATCACTTCAACGAGCCACTGATATTTTTTTTCAAAAGGAATGACAAAAAGGAGCTAAGCAAATAAAATTTTGTTTCTCTGTAATACAAGGTTTTGAAAAATTAACATCAAAGTGAGCTGAATGGCATTAATTTTTCCCAAARAAGAAGTGTACCTGATTACACCACTGATTTTCTTTGACAGCTGTATTTTTACTACCATAGAAATAAAGTAGGAAAATCAAACTGGAAAGGATTGTGGAAGGTGATAAAATCTAGTCAGTCCTGTAGCCATAGACAGAGGAAAAAATATYCCTTCATATACATATTTAGTTTTATATTTAGTTAGAATTCTCGTCCCCTATGCTAGAAAGGTGTTGCTGTACCTGTTCACTAGGAAACCTTTTACTCAGTTCTTCCATGAAAGAAGTAGGGGTATTTAAATGAAACTTGAAAGTTCCAAATCTCCTGCCAAAATAAGTGTCCAGTTCATCCCCACAGCTCCAACAGTGCCTGTCCATTTTGGTGTTTACTCCTCAGTCAGTCTGCAAGAAGAACCTTTTCTCATTAATCTAAGCAAAGCAGGCCAAGTTAATTTAATCTCCTTGCATAAACCAGGAAAGAAACAAGGTATGAGTGATCATCACAAAGTTCTTCTCTCCTGTTCTGATTTGAATTAATTCTGTCCAAACAGAGTCTGAWGACTGGTCTAAAAGTGCAGCTTGGTCCACTGTTCAAAGCAGCAAGGATGTTATAGGTCATAGAGGTCAGAGAATCTCATGCAGATCGCAGTCAGATTCAAAGAATATCAGGAAAAAAATATCATCAGATTAAATCAAGTTATTCTGACATTCAAGGGGAGATGAGTCCACAAGTTARAGTAGTGTCTCCAGGCTATTGATGAGGAATTTAATTATTTCAAATACTAAACATCAGGAAAAAAATGTCATTGCCAAACATAGGATTTTTGAAAAACATAACTTGTAAACTTAAACAGAAATTGGACTGTTGATACTCAGCACCTGTTTAATTTTAGCAAAATAAAATATTGGACTAATGCATTCTACATTTTATTCCTGTAGCTTTGGAAGACTTAGAAATGCTTTTGAGACTTCACAATCAATACTGTTTTTGTAGCCCAAGTTTCAAGTTAGGTAGACACATGTTTTGAAAGATATGTTCACATAAAAAATATTCTGAAAAATGACAATAATATTCACAACATCTGAAACTGAAAGCAACAAGCTATTGTTAAACCTAAGTACTACAAAATTCTGCTGAATTCCTTACCAATCAATTGGCATGATCAAGCTTTTTCCCAAGAAGTCTTATTCATGACCAGTCAGATTCTGAATTTCTCTTTCTTACCAGGCATYACACTAAAGAGATTAAGTGATTTTCTGTAGAATTTGTGACAGAAGATATGGTCATCAAGGGAGCCAGCCCATGGCAGTGGCTGTTAAAGTCAGTTTATTGAGGGGCTTTCCAAAGCCACTCGGATTCATTCCAATGCCCAGTACAAGCCTTGGGTTAGGTCATTTGTACCTGTAACCACACACTGGCAAAGTTTGTGCATTCCTGCTAGATCTAACAATCAAACACAAACAAACATAAATCAAAGACAAACATTTCTTTATAGAAAAAGRATTCCTGGTGAAAACATGTAAATTATGTTTGCACAACAACCATAGGTCTGTAAGTAGCATGTCTCTTCTAGATTTAGGTCAAAAATGGAGAGAAAAAAAAATCATTATGCACACAATTAGCACAAATCACAGTTCTGACTGTTTTGTTTTGAAGTGGATCATTATCCTCCCAAATACATAATTTATATACATATCCCATTTGCATAATTTAAAATTGTATGCAATTTCTTTCCATGTAATTTTAAAATATCTCTCTGCACTATGTAAATTTAAAATATCTCTCTGTTCCTGTCTCCTCTCTTTCATAGAGGGAAGAAAACAAAAATAAGGTTTTTTTCAAAGTGGAGCATTTGTGAAAGGCATTCACACCTTCGGCATCTACAGTTTTCACTTCCTAGTGAAGAGCCAGTCTTGAACTTCCAATACTAAACATCAAGTGTGATAACCTCAAATCAATGGACAGACTACTATGAGAGAAAAAGGAAATCGTGAACTTTGGCAAGAAAACAGAATTTTTTCGAGTTCATAATTTTTTTTTTCCCCTTCCTCTTCTTCCCGCTGTCTGGAAACCAACTAATGCAGGAAAAATTTCAATGGGAAAATTGTTATCAGTTATACTGCAGGAAATGTAAAGGATCAATGCTGTCACAGCTTCATTTGCTTAAGTCCTCCTAGAGCCACATACAAATGACTGACAGAAAAAGGTTGTTGCTGAAGGAGCTGGGATGCTCTCCCAAAACTTAGATTTGAAATTATGTTTTTTATTCCATCTCTGAAGTTGCTCAGAAAAAACAGGTGACTTCTACAAATACTTAGAGTGTGATTAGAGATGAAATTATCCTCAGTATAAYATTCAGTTGTTCTTTGAGGTATGTTTATAGGCTTCACATGCCCAAACACAGAAGATATTTTCCAACATTCATGYCTGATCAAGTCAGAGTTGTTCATCTACCAAATTATTTATTTTTACTTGATTTACTTTCATTTGGATGTGCCAAATAGTCTCCACCCAGATAGAAATCTTAGTGTCACAAAAAACTGAAATTCAAAGGCATGTGAGGGACAAATGTTTTATGCACAATTGCCTTTTAAAAAACATAGTCAGTGATTATCTGGTTTTCAGTGAAATCATGATCATCTGCCTATGCTTAAAAACTTTAACCTGTCCTTAGAAAATCTAACGGTTCCTTGGCACAAGGACACACAGAGGAATCATTTTATTAGTGCAGAATATTACAAAGCATAAAGAAAAGTAATGGACTGAAGCAAATATTCACTTATTTATTTCYTCTTGAAATTATACTAATTACATTAATTCTTAACACCRTCTCGAGCTGTTTATACTCCAAACAAAAATTTAACAATTGRTACTCCAGAATATTGAATTTRTATTGCAGGTAACTAGGCTCATAGTTTCATCCACTACTTTCCCCACAGTCTACTTTTTTTCTTTTTTTTTCTTTCTTTTTTTTTTTCCCTCCTTCTTTGGATTTTAATTCTCTTTGGGAATCAGATAACAGACGTAGAGTGTGGAGAAGCCAATAGCATGTGTTGTTTGTTGCTTTCCTATGCATAATCCCTTGGTGCTTGGTCTGTGGCTGAGCAAAAGTGATGGAAAATATGGTAAGAGAATGTTGTGACAAGCAGAAGAATCATAAAGGCCAACAACAGCAAACTTGTTTCCTTTGAAGTGTCCAGAACTTAAAAATGTGAACAGCGTCACTTTGCCAACCTCAAACTGGAATAAAAAACATTCAACAGGTGCTCACCACATTGAAGGACTGCAGGTCAATTATTTACTCTACCCCCCATCTGTAAATAAAAAATGTTTAAAGTTTGCAGACTTCATTAATCTGGATAGTGAATGAGTAATAAAATTCAGCATTGAGGTCCCAATGCTGCTTTTAATGATCAGAATGACATAAAGCAGCTAGCAAAGTTAGCTTACATGATTTGGTGAAAAGTGTGTTTATTTCTTATATTCTGTGAGCAGCTCTTGGTACACTTTAGCTSTCTTGCATTTATAGCTTCTGCCTTTAGAGAAAAGGGGAGCAGCAAAATTTCAGAGCCAAGAATTGTTGTTGCCACATTTCACCCCCTTTTCTCCTTTCATCAGAGTAGGGTTGTCAAACAGTGATGGGAAGTCCTGTGAAGTTCTCAGACAGATATTTCCAGTCTCCAGATTTTGGATTATTCTGCTGAAGTTGTTCCCTTCAAGGAAAAAGCACTTAATTAAGACTATTCTACAMCTCATCCTTTGAAGACTGGGTTTTAAGGTTTTGAGCAATAGATTCAGTTACTTGTAGAAAGTAAGCACATTCATTCCCAACTGTGCCACACTTATCCAGGGTGCCAGATTAGCCCTTCTGTTATTTCTGACAGATGTCTGGGAAATGCCCAGACACTTGAATAAACTGCTAGTTCATTCATTCATTCATTCATTCATTCATTCATTCATTCATTCATTCATTCTCTAATTGCTAGATCACTTCTACTAAAGTCCATTCCAAATTCCTTTGCTTCATTTTTTCAGTCCTTTTGTATTTTTAGATATATTATTTTAAGTCTCATTTTTCTCTTCCTCCTGATTTTTTTAAAATTGAGTTTATCCTCACTGCTTTTTCAGATCTTATCTCAAAGGCTGTGTTTTCTAGATTGCTGATGATTTGTGTCACTTCTTTTAAGGGATTTTGTGCTACAAGGGAGAAATGTACCCCATTTGAGACCTAAGTGTCACTTATTCATGTAGAAAGACTTTCTATTTTAAACATGTGAARCATTTGCCTGTTCACAGACTCATGAGGAGTTTTCTATAATTCTGCATCTGATTATCATATCAATTGCAGGACTTTGCTTTTGGTTGTTCAGAGTTAAATATTAGCTTTTTCACAACACATATTTCACTTGATAAGGTAATTTTGAATCCTGTCCCTCAGTGTGCTTGAAAGTGTGAAGATGTGATTCCAACGTGTATGAAGGCTTTGGTGTGACCCAATTTCAGCTTTTGATAACCTGAAGGGAGTCTACAAGWAARATGGAGAGAGACTTTTTACAAAGGYRTGTAGTGACAGGACAAGGGGGAATGGGTTCAGACTAAAAAGAGGKTAGATTTGGATTAGATGTTAGGAAGACATTCTTAACTGTGAGGGTAGWGAGGCAGTGGAACAGGCTGCCCAAAGAAGTTGTGGATGCCTCATCCCTGGCAGTGCTCAAGCCCAGGTTGGTYKGGATTCTGAGCAACCTGRTCTAGTGAAAGTGATCCTGCTCAYGTCAGGGAGTTTGARMCTGGGTGATCTTTAATGACCCTTCCAACCAAACCATTCTATGATAATCCACACATTTACAGTGCATCCTTAAAGAAAATATTAGTGCTACTAAAGTTTGCAACAGATAGATTCTTCCCTTACCTGCTTTTGGGGATGTCAGCTAAGACAGTTGTTTAAAAAGACCCACAAAGTMTTTTTAAATTTTTGTAAGAAAAAATTAAGTTACTCTTGACAAGTTGACTTTGGTGGCAATATAATTCCTTGTTCTCTTTTGCCATTTTTCTAAAATTTGGTGTTAAAGCAGCTGGCCTGTTAGTCCTTTATTCCTTCATTTCTCACTTTTAAAAGATTTGTTATCTTATTTGGRTTCAAATATAAATGCTAGCAACTTGTGGTTTATGTGACTCATTTTTCAAAGTCTGCTTTTGTGATCTGCATTGGGCCCAGCCAGCTCCTAACTTTCTTAAATATGCCCTGACATTTCTTCTCCCTGGTTTAGTTACCTGTTTGCCAATGGTGCTAAAAGTGTTTGCTGTCTGACAGATCCCTACACAATGACTTGATGAGAACTGACAGGTGAAGGCATAAAACACTTGACCAGTCTCAGTATCACCTGATATTCCATTGAGTAGYCTGACTCTTCTCAGCTTTTTTACTGCATAGGATATTATTACCTTTTRTGTCCTCTGTTGATTACATCCCTTTCTTTGCCTAATCTTTCTGACCAAGTCCAAGTTTTCACATGGCACCAATGTTTTGAGGCACCAGCCACCCATCCTGTTGGAACTTYCACCATTTCCCCTTTCCTTCTTACCTTGAGACAAGTTATCTGAATGGGGATGGATTTCTACATATCCCATGGAGGTTACACAGATGTTTCAAATTCACTGTCTTGCACATGGGATCTGTGTTATACTAACAAATCTTACTCAGAGCACTTTCAGGCTATAAATTATGTATATCTTTGATCAACAAAAATTACTGTAGACCTTGTTAGAGATTACTGGTGTCTTGATAGTAAGACATGCTCTTAAAATTTGGGAAATAGATTTGGCATAAAACAAAACTGGTTAAACACCAGAGGATTTTTTGATTTGTTTGTTTGGTTTGATATTATTTGCCAAGCTTCTCAGTTCAAGTAGAGAGGATTATGTTAGTCTGTTAAAAGTTAAGCAAATATTTAATTGACTTAACACACAAACATACTCTGTGTGATGGTCTAATTTAAWAGGTTTGGTTTCCTAAATCATAAAGGTGTCAATTTGAAGTCTTTAAGAAGTTGTTTTTTAAAGTACAAAATATTTGCTAAGTCTTTTAACTTATTATTTTTTGATTCCTACAAAATTACTTTTTCTTTTATAAACAGTTTCTTCYCCACAAAAATCACTGACATCTGCAGAAGATTTTTTCCTAATTTTCATTACTTATGTTTACTTCCATAGTTTTTATGTAGTTAGTTTCGATTCTAATGAGCTTGAATAAGCAAAAAAAGTTATTGTATTTATCATATGCTATTATGTTTCTTTTACTTTATTTCTGTTTTTGTTGGGCAATTCAGTAACATGTTTGCTCTTAAATTAAGTTGTAAAAGTTTGAAATTATTACTACTTCATTCTCTATGTGTTAGTGAGGCCCTTAAGCTTCTGTCATTGAAATCACAAATCCATTTGGTAATTCCTGAGCCTTTATTCTTAATGTCATATGCTCAACAAGATTCTTAGTCTCATTAAATTATCATCCCCCCCAATCATAGCTGGAAGCAAGTGTGGAGCATCATTAGTTGAGGGAAATGAATTTGGCACAGTATGCCCACATTCAATGTGACAAGAAAGGGTAGTGATGGGTAGGTCCATCAATCAGAGGGCAAAAGTTATAACATGAGGAAACACCGAAGGAATTTGACATGTCTGCTGTAGCAGGCAGAAGACAAGAGGAGATAATAATAAGAGATTTTCAGTAGATCAAAATTTRTGGGTTTTATAAGCTTATACTATTGAAAACTATTGAACTGTCTGAATTGGCAGGAGCTCATGTTCATTTAGTTACAGGAGTATTTAGATCTTGTTCATTATGCGCTGTCACTCATTCAGAGAACTTACAGGTTCATTTTGTGTTTTGCCAGCTACTTGAAGAGACATAACCACAAACTATTCAGACACAGGCTACTTTGAACACCAGCCTCCTTTTGTAAACTCCAGCCTTAATGATAGCACTGCTAAACACAGCATGAAAATGAYCACAGCAATAGCAGAATCACTTTCTTGGCCGCTAGTTAAAGCTGRACATGTTTATCTCATACCTTGAAACATCTTGCCTTTCCAAAACATTCATCTTTCTTGGACCTGTCAGCATGTTTAATGGTTTAACAGTCAGCCCAAGACAAAGTTATAAAATTCTGATCTAGAAATAGTCACACTATTAGAAGTCACACTAAGAGACAGAACTGGTTCTGAAAMGGGATGGAGAATCACACTTGGGAGGGTGTGACAAAGCATGGTTCTTGCAGCACTGTGTGTGTGCTGTGTAGAGCTGTACCTAGAGAGATAAGTGAGTCTGGGTGAAGAGAGGGACATGTGGACAAAGGGAAATGTGGACAAAGTGAGAAAGGAGCAGAGGAGAGAAAGGTGCAGAGGAGAGAAAGGTGCAAATGAATCATTCCAGGAACTTCAACTGAATTACATCAGGAAAGATCTCCAAAGGTTACTACAGACATCAGTTTTCCATGTCACAGTTCTGGAGGTTTGWAACTTCTCTTTACTTCCAGAAACAAAATAAAGAGTCTCCATCACTTAAAGTCTGTTTCCATTACATTTACTCCTTGTAAAGTAATTTGTAYTGCTTTTTCTCTCTGGGCTCTTGTTTGTGTGAAGCATTCTTTACTCTGTGGTGTATGTAGGAATAACAAAAAGATGAGAGGCAGATTTATTTCCTTGGATTAATTATGAGGCCTTTCAACTTATTTTATAGTACTTTTTAGAAAATTTTCACTTCAACAAAAACTCTTTTTAGACTAAAATATACAATAGAGACCTTTTCTGYAACTGGAACTCAATTGGGGTGCTGAACACTGCCAACTTTCCAAAATCTAAAGAAAAGTCAGGTACATTACTTGTTGGCTTCTCCTGCTCACGTAATTCTTCTCAGTACACTTTTAAAGAAATTTCCTAGGAATATGTTCTACTGTGCTATAAATCTTAAATGTTATAAAAAGCCATGTATYGATCATGGAAGTAAGATCGTGCAAACTATGGAGAACAAATTTTGTGCAGGCAGGCCAGAGAACAGAACAGGGTGCATGCAATTTTCCAGATTTTTCATTTTCATTATCCTACATAGTACTGAAGGATGTATAACAGTATCCTGTAGTGTGCACTAGTTTCCAGAGATGCCTTTGTGCTCTGAAATTATTCAGCAGGCTATATGACTATTTCTTATCTTTTCCCAGATTCTGTTTCCTGGCTGTTGTTCTGTTCCCCTGTGAATTTATTTCATGATTCTGCAGAAAAGCTGCACTTTTGGGCAAAAAATCTGTTTGCTGAGCATTATTAATGCCATAGTTATACATTTCCCACAGGGGCCATTGAATGTGTCAGGAAGACATGTTGGAGACTGTAGTTCTGGTCTTTGACCTGTGTAATATTGCTTAAGCAGAGATGGCAGCAATGGATTACTTGATTACTTGTAGACTTTAGGAAASCAGCTGAAGTCACTTTAAAATATTCTTGCTGACAAAAAGAAAAAAGAGGCAATGAAAGGAGCATCAATTTTTAATGCAAACTGATAGGGTGTATTGGCAAGTGGAACTGAACTCAAAGGATTGGACAGACCTATTTTTGCCTCACGATTTGGTCTCTGGCCATTTAATGTTCTTAGATGATTAAGGATCCCAATGGCCTCTTACGGGTTGCTATGCTGAAACTGAGTAACCAAAAATTATTTTTTTTTAATCCTACAACAGGAAATTGAACTTAGTAAGTATAGGATCAAAATATTTTCCAGCAAAGGTGAMAAAACCAGACCAGTTTCCATGCACTTGCAGACACCTGAAGACTCTGATGCTGGTACAGAAAAGTTGCTATCAAAAAATAATGCTTGCACAGGGAATTAGGTCTCTTGGACAAAATTCTTCGTCATTGTTTAGTGTCAAAAGGAGTCTCATTTGCAAGCATCCTTGCAATGATGTCTTCAGCTTGATGAGGTGARTTTCAGAAATCACTTTTCTGTTCATTTGTCATAACYCAGGTGGYCATGGTCCTGCATTAYCAGTSCAGGTCATMCATAATTACTTCCTGTAGATTATCTAAACTCCGTAAAAACATCTAAATATCCTAACTATCCAAGAAACAGTCATGCTTCTATTAACTGTTTATAATTWACTATCTATGCACTATTTGATAATTATGTAGCAGGAATTGTCTGGGAATCTTTGTGAGAMTACAACCAAGATGTTTATCAGAACATTAAAGCATAAAACTTGGAGTAACACAGCAGGACCTACTGGGTAATTTGCCCAACATTCCTACCTGGACAACTCTTGTGTCAGTCAGCCAAACATTTCTGAAGGTCTTGCAGAGTTCAGTCAGTCACCCGTTTGTAGGTTGATCTATTGTGTGAGGTCCTTATCTCTTCTAGGCAAAAAACTAGCTGGGAAATACCTGGACCACCCAAGGAGTTACTGGCTTGGAGGCACTGGATATACACGCAGACACAAGCCTAATGCTCAGCCAGACCAGGGTGACAACTAAAGAAAAACCCTGAATTTCATGCTTATAAATCACTGGCAAGATCAGTGTCATACCTTCTGACATTTGTGTGAAGTGGGAAATGAATGCTGAACTAAAGGCAGTTTTATGGTTGTGCTTGTGAGGAAACTATGGAATAAAAGAAGTAACAGCAGGTGTCAGAATAATTATAATGGGGGATGGGGTCTTTGCAATCCTAAAATAAATCAAAAAGTGCTGACAGGTTTAAATACATGGGCTTAACGATGGAGTAATTCAGAGGAAGACAGTAGGAGGAGCCTGGGGACTTAGTGGATCTGGTGACTCTGGTGGGTCATGTTTAAGACCTAGTAATAACCAGGCTTAAGTGAAGTAAGAAACAGAGAACAGACTACTTTGCATCAGCAGCAAAACTTGTGATCTCAAGCTGTCTGACTCAAAGCCAGGGGAAAACTCCCATGGACTCAGACACTTTTTAGGCTTTCTCATTTTGTTACATAAACAATGAGAGCCTGGTGCTGTGTCCTCGCACCCTGTGCTGATGAATATGTTTTGTCAAGTCCAGCAGTCTGCTTCCATTGAGTTACAGAAAATTACCCTCATGTTCCTTCTCTCTTTTTATTTCCCRTAAAACTTCTTCTGCCTTTAATTGAAGTGCTAAGGGGAAGCATCTAAATTTGTTAGTGTGGYCTAGAAGGAAGTGAAAAAAGATGGATTGGTATCCTGCCCACCAGTACAAATGGGAAATGGCTCCCAGGAGCTCATGACTGCACCCAAAGATACTAAAACAAAGCTTGGCCATGTTAGAAACTTCTGGTGAGTATAGGACAAAACTTTTAAAACGATCCTGACCTTCAAGAGACTAAATATGCTGGCCATCATAGGCAGGCTTCTTCCCTGTGCTCCAAACTCACCAGYTTGATAAATATAAGTAATATCCACGTGGGTTAGAGTGTTGTCTGAGTCACAGGCACGTGGATGAACCATGTGCTTTTGGTTACTTGCTAACTTGATTTCTGCTATCCAGTTGGCCCATTTTCATTAACAAAAGTTGAAACCTGAATCCTTTGCCATAGAGGACCAAACATTTGCATATGATCCAGCTTCTCATGGACAGTAAGAGAAGAAAAAAAATGCAGTGAAAAACCATATCCAGCAGGCATTATTCAGTAGGCCTTCTGGCTTCCAGATTCGTATGCTATGCTTTCCCTACATCAGAAGTTGAATCGCTTTTAGCATTCTTTGGCAGCATATTTGTACAATCAATGGCAAGATTTTTGGCCTGTTGTATTACTTTAACAATGGCAATAAGCAGAAAAAAAATMACCCCGTGATTTGCACTTGTCTACATCCTAACACAGGGGTTAGCAGAGCACAAAGTGAAGAGATGAGGTTTACTTTGAGCTGTTGAGGTGACTGAGGGTAAGAAGAGGTCAGATCATTATGGTACGTGTGATCATCTATTAGAAGAGGGATTACTGCTGAAAGCCCTGTGAGGTGCCTCATTTCTTTGTGCTGTATTTATCAGCTTCCCCCAACCCCCAACCTGCAACTAGACCTACATGACTAATGGAAGTGGGGAAAAGAGACATGAACAAATAAAGTGAGTATTTCCTAAGACAAAGAGCAGTGGTTTTCTTCTTTAGCCTTATGGCTAAATCAGTATAATCTACAAAAATGCCTGGAAAATCTGTACAGTGGCTGTCTAGTTATAAGTGCCAGTGGCAATGAGCTGCTGTGGATRCAAAGCAGCTTCCTGAATGCTGCCAGCACCCACCTGAGGGTAACCAGAAATGTTACTCAAAAGTTAAGAGAGAAGTTGTCTTTGGCTTGAAATTCCCTTTATTTATTTTTTCCAGTGGTTTTACCATGTGTTTCAGGGTGATGAGAWGCAAAAAAGCCTACATTTTCAGTCTGTGATGTGTCCTAACTCCTATTGGCTCAGGGCTGTTGTGYATGTGAATAGTGGCAAGACACGAATCACAGCAGATGTCCTGCACCAGTCATTGATAGAAGGAGAATGGGAGGGTACTAAGTGAGACAAGAACAGGGAACAATTCCTYATGCATCCAACATGAGATCTTCTAGATCAACAAATATTGAAATTGAAATGCTGGATGGCTAACTCAGTARTTGCAGATTTTATGCATATGAAGTGTTTTTAAAGATGTAGTGAGAATTTTGGAGATTCTGTGAAAATATCACATATTTAACTGTTCAGTAAAAATCAGAATCAGGAAGAAAAAAGTGTTAAGTTGTATGGACAAACAGGGGCAAAAGCTGTAAATCTGGTATCTACTCTGTGAACTCTGACCTGCTGAGGTAAAATACTGGGGTAAAGGAGAATGCCCCCTCTCTGAGGTGCTGCATGGACTCCTGAGGGCATGGGTTCAAGTTCTCTCATTGCTCTTTTCTCCAGGCTCCACGATAGTGTGTGACTCAGTGCTCTGATTACAACGTGGGCAGCCAGGATTGTTCAACAAACAGTTAAGAGTGAGGTCTGCTAAGATCAAGATCCCAGGATACACTGGAGATTATGTCTTTCAGAGGTATCCAAATAAAACCCAAGGACAGGAAGTTAGGAAATGAGTTAAGCTTTGTATCTGAACTTGTAGACTATAATTCTTTAAAACAAGAGAAACTTGGCGCACTGAGTTTTAACAAAGCAGTCTATTGAAAATACCAGTTCTTCACTCTGATAGTTAAAAATCACTACCTATAATACAAGACTATGAAATTTATATACCTGGGTTCATTTTGTGTCTCTACTTTAAAGATTTTTAGAATGAATCCTAATTTTTTTTAACTTCTTTTGCATCTGCCCACCCATATTTCAGTCTTTTTTTCACACGCTGGAATGGAGTACGCTGCCTTCTGTTTTCATGTGTGTTGGCTGAGAAGTGTCAATTTCATTTTTCTTATCCCATTGAGACAGGATGAGTTGCACCAGAACTTCCTCAGAATTTGCTTATATCACTGTTCATGTAGGATGGCTGATAATGGAAGTTCCTTTCCAAAAGGGCCAAACAGGAAAACAAACTTCTTTGCAATTATGCAATGCTCACATGGGAAAACCAAAGCCCCTCTGTTTGTGTTGCTTCTCAAAGCAAGGAAAGATCCATCCACTAAGGGGAGGTAGAAGTCTCTAAAATTTGCATTAGTAATGTGAATATAATTTAAAGTAAAAAAAAAGAACTTAAACCCAAAGATTTCTCAGGAAAATGAAACATTTTTTCAGAGAAGTGTGCATGCTTTTAGAGAAAGCTATTTTTCTGTCAAAAATAAAAAAAAGCCCCGCCTAATGAAAAATTCCCACACCTAATGATTATTCCTTTTGGTTTCACCATCTTCCTGAGAACAAAGTATTTAGAAAGCACAACATGAAACCCTTTTTCTTACAAATAACAGTAAGCATGGAAAAGGTAGACAGTTGGCTGCTGACAGCAAATCACTATGAAAACAAAAAAATCCAGTTATTCTGTCCACCCTGTAGAGCCTGGGAAGCTGCATGCTGCAGCTGCTGTAGGACTGGAAGGTGTCCATGGGAATAGACAAATAGTTTCATTATCAGCTGTATCTCTTCTGCTTCTCACAGGATGCCTTTGAGTTGGGACAGCGAGAACTAGCCTGTCCTTTTGGGATGAAATTCCCTTTATCTCTCAGTTCTGAGGTCCACAGGCATTCTGAGGWGCTTAAATTTACTTTGTCTTTGTGTCTTTGTTCAGATCCCTCCCAGACACAACATGATCATCAGGAGGATGGTGTCAAGTATGTCTGACATTGCCTCCCAATAAAGTGTGGTTGWAAGCTAAGGAGCCATTTTGTGCTGGATACATGCTCCAGGGAAAATTCTGCATGATAGTGAAGCCTGCTCAGCTACAACATGAAATACTCCTTATGCCTGGAAGCAGATAGTAACCACATATCATTAAGTTCTCATTGTTGTAGAGTCAGAAACACACAGCTGCACTCCTTTCCTTTGAGACCTTTCCAAAAGGAAGGAAAAGCCCGTTCATTTCACCATGATGGGTACATAGTGATATATTTCAATTCTCCAATAGCTGCAATATCTGATATCTTTCCCACAGAATCAGAAAATGCTCATGTAAGCAAAATTGCAACCCACCACTYGTTGAGAACATCTGTGAAATTAAGATAGCAACTAAAAATTCTGGAAGGAGGCTAAAATGCAAGAGCAACAAAAGGCTTTGCAAGAGGATTAGAAGCAGATACCACAAGTAATTTTTCCTCTCTGTAGTAGAGCTACTGCTTGAATAAATTCAATATAATCATTAAACCTGGCTTTCATTCTTACTAACACTTYAGAATGTTTCTAAAAGACTGTTCTCTGAAAGCATTGAAGTATAAGTATCTAGAGCAGATGTGCAGCAGTATTTTTAAATGTGGACATATTTGTTTGTGATGTGAAAAAGGGGGGAGCTGTATCACTGCTGGATGTTATTTATCTGCTGTTAGCTTTGACTACACACAGGTGACACAGACAGCCTGATCCTGTCTGCTGCTGAGGTCTCAGTCACCCACTGAAGTCAACAGGACTTAAAGGTGATGTCAAAGTCTGTCTGAGCAAAAGAATAAAGATTATATATTAAAATTTATATTTCTTATATATTACATATAGCAAAATATTAAATATGTTTGTTTCCCAGGAAAGCAAATGGGAATTAAGGTGCTGGATAGTTCTTAGATGTTTGTCTGCTAAGATTTGTATAGGGTTCTCTGCCTCTCCATCTCCACTGGTCTTAGCAGAACAGAAATTCAGTATTTCCTGGGGTAAGGATGTTTTATTACCCCATATTAATAAATGTCCTTAAAAATGGTGGGAAAGCTGAAMGTATTTTCAGCTGTATCAAATCTGAGTAATATCTCATTGCTATGTAGACTATAGGGGAGTTGAACTTGAGCCTGCTGGAGTCAGTGGAAAGGCTCCAGCTGAATTAAATGGGCTTTGGGTCAGATCCAGAAAGGCAGTAGGGAATTGCAATCAGACAGCTTAAACTTATCATAAGTTTGTCTTGGAAATTCTGCTTAGAAAAGGCYGTCTCATCTTGACACAGAAAGACTCCTGAACTGCTCTCTAGTAATAGATGCTCTCATTTTTATAACTGTGAGTAGCTTTTGCACTCAGTRTGATCTAGGACCTGCACTAACCCTAAATATATGGAATTTGATTAATAACAGCAATATCTTCACTGGTGTAACATTTACTTTACAGACTCTAAACGGCATTTTGACACACACAGTTAATTTGGACTGGTGAGAGTTTTAATTAAATTATAATTTAACAGATTTTGTTTCATGCATGTTTACCAAAAATGTGAACACAGCAGGAGCTCTGAGAAAGATAATTWCTAATCTCCTTTGAATATTTTCAGTCTATCTGTAGTAATGCTTTTGGCTTCATCAAACGTGTTTTSAGAACACTGGATGGCTTTCCTCACGCTGTGGAAGTGTGAAAAATGTCTTGTGCTTTTAAAATGTATTATTCTAGGTTTAGAGCTAATTTTACTCTCATGTTTAATTTAGACATTGTAATACATTGCAAAATAAATGTAGAGAATATTCCCAGTATTTTTTGTTATTTTACTCAGTGTTTTCTGAAGGAGACATGAGCTAAAGGCAAATTCTTTGTCCCAGTTCTAATCAGGCTGTCTTTTTAAAGACATTAACTGCAGTAGAATCTTTCATAAACAGGAAATAAATCAGTTTGCTTACTAAAGGAGTAAAACATTGGCACAATTATAAWAATAATTTTAAAAAAGCAATCTTGYCTTAATTAAATTTTGAGTGTGTGTAAGCAGACGGGAAGGAAGTAAGAAAAGACTTAAAAGCATTAAAAGCATTAAAAAAATTTTATCATAGTGCAAGATACTAATTTTTTCCCTATTTAATTTCAACAAAAAAGGAAAAGATGTTCTGTCTGGTTTAAATACTTATTGTGACTCATAAAATAACCTAATATTAGGTAATTTTTTCCTTAGACTGTGTAATATGAAAATAAGAATGGGAAAAGAGTAGGATGGAATAAAGAGAGTAACACCAAGTCCAGGTTTAACAGGGTAATGTTTAAGGACATTATAAAAATACATCAACGATTTATTTTGCCCCAGAATATCTTACATTTATGTAATTTTTATTAACCATAAAGGTATTTTACAATATTTCACACCACATATAACACTTTAAAATAGTTTTCCAGGAGTCTACATCTGTACCACACTATATTGCACACAGATGGAAGGGTGCTGCAAATATTTCTTGACAGGTGTGTAGGACAAGTGGGTGATGAGACAGGACCTGCACTGCTGATGAAGCAGATGAACTGTGATGATGGACTTCCCTCTGAAGGGAGCTTTAGGCTCCTGCACCTTGCCAGTGCATTATCCATGGCAGCAGTGCTAGCTTTGGAGACAGGGCCAGTCTTCTCTAAGGGTGTTAATACTCTCCTTAAGGCATGCCAGACTGTCTATGMATAAATTTTATACTTTTGGGATCTTGATCTCTGTCAAATCCTGTTGAACTGGACCAATGTACTCAAAAATTATTTGTGAGGTTAGATAGATGTAGAAAGTGATTATGTAATCCTACTTTTTTTTACCGAGGAAAACATGTTGAAGAAGTTATTTTCTAAGCATTTTCAACATAATGAGAGGGCAAGTAAGATTTTAAGAGACTTATACCAAAGTTTGCATTTCTTTCTTCATGTAGTTTATAAGAGGCACCCATAGGTGTATACAGTTAAYCTTGTAGATGTTTATGACGGATGAAAGAAATTAAAAACATTACAAACACATGTMATTATGAAGCTTTTTGTTTCCTTCCTGTTTTGCTTTCCTCCAAACAGTGTACATTTTAAAATCAACAAAAGACCCCACTGGGTCCAGAGGGAGAATTAGTTGCAAGTGAACAGTTTGGGACAGCAAGACCACTTTCACTTTGGATGCTTTTCCATTCAGCATGGGAACACAAATATATATGGGCACCATGAAACAAACTAACAGATTTTTAACTTCACCATKTGCTTTTATGTGYCCYGATTTTGTTTAAGTGAAGCAGCCTGGAATGCTTTTGTTTTATATGGTGGATTGTTTCTTCTGTCTCACACAAGAACAAAATGGTTTCTAAGATCTCTTTCATTTTCACCATCTATGATATTTTCAGCCTTGGCCATGTGAAGGATATAATTTTTCTCTCCTGACTGTATAAGACACTGTGGGGCCATTTTTTAAATGCTACCTGAGTCCTACTAGAGAGGTAAACCTTAACTGCTAGTCCCTCAAAGCCAATAAGACAAAAAGGGAAACTRTGAAAGATTTTAACTGCAGACCTATTCACTGGATCCAAATGAATGCCAGCTAATGAAAAGGGCTGCTGTTCTCCTATAGTCCCAAGTATTTTGCCTTGTGACTGCTCCCTCCTCTCTTTCTAAATAATACTGTGTCAGATTGGTTGAGTTTGTGTCTTTAGCACAAGGTGCATAAAAGATTAATTGCCAGGTGGTTTGCATGTAAGAGGTAAACCCAATTTTGAAAAATTTACAGTTATTTCAGGAACTAGAATGCCCAGTCTTAAGTATAAAACRCTGTGCCATCACATTTCTGAATTGTGAAGAATTGTGCACTGATTTATGCCCAGTTTAGATAAAAATCCTTGATCTGGGTGGCTGTAGGGTGTGCATACACAACAGTGAGTTTACAGCGACAATGGCCAGCATTTTTTGAAAAATTACAGTAACCCTCCTTCACATGATTAAATAAGGTCTTCAATCCTTTTCCACCTCCCCAAGAGTCTTATGTAGGCTGACAGCATCATAGCTCCTTGTTTATTTAAAAAATTGGCAGATCACAGTGCTAATTACAGGCTTTGCTTAAAAYTTATGGAAATCTTGAAGGAAAGGCCTTTAACTCTTTATTCTAGCATGTCTTCTTGTCAATATAGCTGTGTTCTGCAGAATTTTCATGTCCAAACAAGCATGCTGAAGTATGGGCTCTCTGCCACTTTTGGATTATTTCAGTACCTCRAATCTCCTTTCAAGGAAGTTGTTCCTGGTTTTGCAGTGGTTATAAATATTTACCGTAGTTTCATACCAGCACTTCTGATTCAATTGTTTATATTGGCAGCCTCAGAGATGACTTTGTATTCGAGGAGCTAGTGATCTTGAACAGGCTTTTTCTGCTTGCTGGTTTGGGCRTTGCACTCAGAGCCCGGGCAGACACAGTCTGTGAAGCTGCAGGTGTGCCCATGGACCCCCAGGCTCTGGGGCAGGGSAGTCTCATGTGTCTCATGTGTCAGGGGAGGATACCTGATTCTGCTTGTTATKCAACAAGAGCACTGTGGCATGGGAAGGAAGAGGGACCTCTGAGTGGAGGGAATCTGTGCAGCATGCAGTTGGAAAAACCTTGAATCTGATGCTGCATAACAGAAGAGTTCCCAGCATGTGGAGGGATGGAAGATTATTAGCTATCTATAGCAGTACTGTTACTCATATGAAAGCTGTTATTTTACTGAGTCATTTGTTGTTGGGCCTTTCTTGTTGAGACCCAAAAAGGACCCTACTGTGTCTGTCTTTCCCTCCTCATTCCCCCACTACATGCAGAAGTCTCTTTTACCACGCATATATATTAGCTGCCTCTCCATTATGCTGCAAGTTCATCATGATGCTATAAAAAGAAAAGGGGGTAAAACCGGAAAACTTCTGTGTTTCCAGCATTTTGACCATTTTCTAATGCACAGACTTTCAGAACTGGTTAGCTTTCCTAGAAACTCTTCTTTCCCTTTATGGGGAAGAGATTTGATAATTCAATTCAGTCTGATATTTTTGTTTTCTGTCTCCCTGTCTCATGCTCCAGCAGTGTCTGTTCTCCAAGTTTTCCTTTCATTWGTTGAATTATATGGCTATAATATWCCCAGAAAAAACTTCCTGAACTCCTTRACCTTAATCCAGCAATGTACTTGATKTTAASAATGCAGCTAATCCTAGCAAAATGAATGGAGCTATTAATKAATTTAATCATGTTTCCAGGTGAAAGCTGGTATGAATTATCCTGTTGCCATCATCCCAAGCTACTTGATTGTGCAGGCAAAGCACTATAATGAGCCAGCCCTTCCATGTAAAATTTTATTCACAAAATATTCTAAGCATAAGCTAAAAGTGATGCCAAAAAGACTTTTAAAAACAAGATTWAAAAAGTGAAAGAATGACCCAGGAGGAACATTGGGACACATTTCTGATATCCATACAACCGAGAGGCTTAAGRTGTWAATGAAATTATCTGAAAAGGCATCYATRTCCAATAGMAGGGTTTWTTTAACATAAACTCCACCATGTTCCAGATAAAATATTCTATTTATCAAGCTAATGTAACACATTTACCATGAAACATACTGTTTTAATATTTTAAGATGCATGCAGCTAAAGGTGTAACACAGAATCATCAAATGGCTTGGGTTGGAAGGGACATTAAAGATCATCTAGTTCCCAACACCCTGCCATGAGCAGGGACATCTTCTATTATGCTCAGAGCCCCATCCAACCTGGCCTTGGACCCTTCCAGGAATGAGGCATCCACAAGTTCTCTGGGCAACCTGTTCCAGGGCCACACCACCCTCACAGTAAAGAATTTCCTTCTAATATCTAATCCAAACCTATCCTCTGCCAGGTTAAAGCCATTCCCTCCTAGTCCTGTCACTACATGCTATTGGAAAAAGCCTCTCCTTAGTTTTATGGCATGTTCAAGGTGTGCTGGGTGAAGAACTGGATGAAGGGTAGGCAGGGCTCAGAGGGCTGTAGGGAATGGKCCTGTCTGGTAATGGGTCACCAGCAGCATTTTTTCAGGGGTCAATTCTAGGGTCAGTTTTGTTCAGTATTTTTAAGCAACAATCTGGATGCAGGAGTTGAATGCATCGTTAACAAGTTTGCTGGTGATACCAAGCTGGGAGGTGCTGTTGGCTCTCTAGAGAGACCAGAGACTTTGCAGAGGGATCAAGAGAGTTGGGAGCATTGGAAAATCATTAATGGGATGAAATTTAACAAGAACAAATGCTGGATTTTGCACCTGGGATGGAGCAATGCCAGGCAAAAGTATGAATTGGAAGATGACTAGCTGGAGAGCAGCCYTGCAGACAGGGATCTGGAGGTGCTGGTGGAGAGCAGGCTCAATACGAGTCAGCTGTGAATTTTATTGCATACTATTACTAGTTATTATCTGGTGCAAGCTGCCATCTGGGGCCTTTACATGAAGACCTAATGAATTTGAAAACCATAACACATGTATTGGGTTAATGAAAACAGAGCTTTTTCAAATCTCTCCTACAGACCATGTCTTGAGTATATGATTAGCTTGTCCCAACTACACAAAATTCCCTATCAGTTTTGTTGAGTAGTGTTTTTATTAACTATTGTGACCAATGCCTCGGACTAAATCACCTTTCAGTCAGAATGTCTAGAATGAAAAAATTTTTAGTAGTAGTGAAGAATAAGTAGGTATTATCTCCTTTGTTYCTTGTATCTAAAGATATTTTGCAGGTCTTATTAACAGCAGAAGGAAATTCGTGCTAATACAAACATTTTTATGCTATGAGGTAGTTTTGTTCTGCAGAATTTTTGTGACAGAGGCTGATTCTAATAAAGTTGATTTTTGAGAAACAGACAGTGTCAGGCAGCAGTAAAAATAAATGATATACTGTTTGATTCAAATTCTATCTGGATGCAGACTGTTCCCAAATTCTTGTCATAAGTAACACCATCCAAAAGTCCTGGTCCTTGCTTCTAGTCATATTCCAAGTGCTTTGGATGGTGTTGGAGTGAACAGTGGTGACTCATTTCAGCATAGAGTCATCAGCTGGACCTGCAGTTTAGACTTCAGGAAAGCATCACACAGATGCCAAAGCCACATGYTTATTTGATTTATTTATGTTTCAGGAGAGAAGACTTCTTTGGAACCCCAGAGGATTTGTCTTTTCTGTTTTCTCCCCTGCATCCTTGCGGCCCTTGTGGTCCTTCTGGCCAAGARGAATGGGACACACCTTTGTGAGCTGCCAAACACTTATTAGCCTGGAGCTGGACTCCCTACTGTCCTCAGCTTATCATGAGAAATACAGAAATATGACCCAACAGATTAAAGCATCTTTGGGAAATCTCCATATAAAATAGAGAGAAATGCCTTCCACAAGTGGAAATTATCTTCCTTTTTTAGCTTGTGAACTGCATTTAGTGCATGAACCTGAGGTGTTTTCCTTTCTGCAGGGCACCAGTGGCATCTTTATGATCACTGTGAGGGTGATATATAAGTGTACACCCGGATGGAGGGGATGGGGGTGTTGGAGATCTGTATAATTTATGTATGCCTCATTATATAAGGCTGATGAAATAAGATTATCCTGCCTCCAGTTTCTTCATAGTTTTGTTTATGAATGATGGTGCAATGCATTTGAAAAGCTTATGTTTTGTGTCACATTCTGACATTCTATCCATGAAGGGATGAGATTCCATATCCAGCATTACAAGCCACTCTCTGAATTTTCTTTCAAATTGCTGTGAATTACAGTTTTGTATGTTTGACAGCCACTTAGCACCCACACAGACTTATCTGCTCTGGTCTGAAAATAATTTTCAGTAGAAATAATACTTCTAATGAGAAGAGATATGAGGCTTTTAAGAAGCAGTGGGTTTATTGCTAACTAAGTATATTTTGGGATCAGTTTAGGGTGAGAAGAATACTGGTATAGGCTTTGATCTTAGCTGCATGTGCCATCAGACAGGCTTATTTTCCTTTTGCCCAYTGAGRACCTGACTGAGATTTGTCAGAATTCACAATTCTGATCATGAATACAGAAACTGTAACCTTGGTAAGGCAGTGAACTATGTCCTCTGACTGAGTTTCCCTCAGCAAAAAAGAAGAAAAAAATACATGACACAGTGCTTTACTCAAAAATTTCTTCCTAATTAAGACATGCAGTATGATTACTGTTTAGTTAAATTCCAGGTGTCCTAGCAGGCTTTGTCTATTAGACATATGTCTCAYATCTAAATTGACTTGAATGCAGATGGAAATTTGGAAACATGGAATTTCTTAGAATACAGTTTTTCAGTTCAAATTATTATACTGATGTCATTCAGGGCAGACTCAAATACAGAGTATTACWGTCTCTAAGGAATAGAAGTCTGGCATTTTCTAGCTAAGACATTTCTAATCATACCTTCATCAATCATCTAAAATTTATTCTAATGAGACTTCTGAAAATGAAATAAAAAATATTTCAACATACTCAAAMATTATTTAATTATTTAATGGGGGCATTAAGAGTTTGAGCACAAAAGAATGACCTCATGGACTGGAGAAACAACCAAACAACAGTAATGTGAAGGGGAAGTGTGCACAGTGGGAAGGTTTGCAGACTCATGGCTGGGTTGTAATTTGCTTTTCACATCATTTTGAGAGRGGCTAATCTGTAGCAATCTCTTCACTGGCTGCTGGTTGTAGCTGTGTGGAAATAAAGACAACATTTGTATTTCTACACATAACAATACTTTGCATGGCAATTAAGCAACAAGAAATTTCATATGCTGAAGAGTAAACTAGAAACACTTTATGACTYCTATGGGTGACAAGGAAATTTTCTTTTTTTTTTCATTTGCCCTCTTACACACATTTATACACTATATATCGTCATAGCTTCTCTTCTGCTTTCCTTATTATAACTGTTATGGTTAAGGTATAGGATTTAAACCTTAACATTACAATAAAGGATTTATTAACAATCGCTCATTAATTACTTTAGGTACAGTGAAAAAGAAATGCTTAAATTGAGCCTTTAGGCTCAACAGGAAATACAAAAGTTTTATTATAGGTTTTTTGTTTTGAGTTTGAGTTTTTCTGGACGATGGCAACAAAAAAATCTGATTTTCTATTCTGTGTCAAATTATTGCAAATTTCTTGCAGTAGCAAAAAGAATATAGCAAATAATTTATACTAATCAAATAGYTTGTTTTAGTTAGCTCATAGCTATGCTGTGACACGTGACATTTACTGATTGCTTACTTTGTAACACAATTGTCCTTTCTTCTGTTCATTACTACTTATTAGGTATTTATTTCCATCAAAAGTCTCTTTCTTTTGTTTTTTTTCCACCTTTAAACTTGTTTTCCTATTTCTTTTTCCTTTTCCTTTTCCTTCTTCCTTTTCCTTTTCTTTTTCTCTTCTCCTGCAAATTTAAATAGTCTGTAAACATATAGACTTAAAAGAAAGCCTTTTGCTTGTTAAAGAGAGAAAGGAAGAAATTTTTGGTTTCTTTATTAATTTTCACAATTGTTTTATTGAATTTCTTGGAATTCCTCTGCACTGACTGTGCTTGTAGAGAAGCAGAAACAAGAATAGATTTTGTTGACCTAAGTATGACAGTTACTGTAGATGTATAAGCTAATTTCCAACAATGGAACAGATCTATAACAATGGAACTTTTTATAAGTTATGTGATGAAGATATTCCCTGGAAGTTTGCAGGGTCTGTCTGGTTCACCATAAGCTTGCAGTCTATGAAGCACAGAAACCTACAGACAACATGGTCTTTTGTGTAATCTGCTGGAGGAACTGGAAGAGRCTTAAAGTTTGTTATTGTTGTGTAAAACTCAAACAAATAGCAATTGTCYAGAATCGGTAAAGTTTTAAACCTGAAAATAAAAAGCCGATAAGCTTCAGCCACATCTAAACCAGGTATTTTTATTGAATCTTGCAAGTCCCCTGTGAAAAAGTTGGCAGCATTTCTAAGGTTTGGTAGAAAAATCAAGAAACAATTTAAACATTAGCCTGACTGAAAGATGTTCTGGAAATTTTCCAGGAAGTAAAAAATAGTAAAAAAAACCCAGTCATGCATAAAACTTCCTAAAGTATTTASTGATAGATGAAATTTCTCTAGAGGATTCTTTGATGAAATAAAGCAGTTGTGAAGGCTTGGTTACTTTATCTTAAGTGAGGCAGGTGAGAGATCGCTTACAGCTCTGTGGGGAGGTGTCAGGAAATGTAGCTGAATGCCCAAGTATGAAAAGACAAAGCTCAGAGCACAAAATTCTAATGTTCATCTTATGGCTGTGGGTCACAACTCCAAAAGCTTATCAGAACAAACTCCAGTTCGTAGGTTTTCCACCGTTTAGGTGTAAAGGTTTTATAGGTTTTATTCTGATATCTAAAACCCCTTAAAATATCGGTTTTAAAACATCATCTGTGTGCTTCTTCAAGGTTCAGAGCAGCTTTWCTTTCTCAGTGTGAAAGGTTCTTGTCAGCAATATATCTTTCATTTGCATCTACTTTTAAATTTTTCTATTCAGAGAGAGGTTTGATGGAGCATTGAGGTCTACATTTAAGAATGGAATACTGAAATGGTGCCACTCTGGTCATTTGAATGTCTATAGCAGAGAGGAAGCTTCTGGTTTGTTCTATCTGTCAAGGAAAGTTTTAATTTTATTATTAATTTAATAATTTTCAGTCAATATCTAATTATAATGGTTTTGTTGTTCTTAGCAAGGCATATTTCCCAGTCTGGCCCTATTCTCTCTTCTGGTGTGGTGCTTGTCAGACAAATCATTTTCAAACACCTTAGGCTGAAAAATTCTCCAGAAGGGGTAAAGATAATTCTGTTTCAGAGGAGACTGTTCTTTTCGAATACATATGAAGTCATGACCATAGGGTAATAATTTTGCTGGGAGACACTATGAATATGGGGCTTCACTCATTTCATCCATGGAAATAAACTACTACTCTCTTATTTTTTAAACCTCCAAAATCTTAATAACTCAATGGTTTTCCTTAACACTGGGGAGAATATTMGTAGAAAGGAGGCAGGTGCTGTGCTTATGTACGTAACTGTACACACTCAAGTGCACATTTTCCTTCCAGCTGTGGGGTTTGGCTGGCTAGTGCCCTGTCCAGTGAATCTCTACATCAGACAAACACCATCACCACTTTATCAGGMAGCAGTCAAYGTCCCTGCCTCATTTCCYCACTTACTRKGGCTGAAGGGAAAGTGGACMTAAGCTTCAACCCAACCAGYGGTGGATGMTTTTATCCATTGTGGATTCCTTATGCATTTACGACATTGTATTTCCACATRTACCAARTAACAGTTACTTAATTCTACARGAAAMGGCAGAAAAATCATGCTACAAARYTTYCTTGMTAGTACRTGCATAAGCTTTGTTAAGTTGAYCAGMCTAACTKTTCAACTACACTTCTAACTTGGCTCCAGGGAGTGGCCAAGACAAGGTATTTCAGATGATGGGTGTTTTTACTGTGCAATTAAGAAAAAAACATTTCTTCTATTCCTAGTCAATCTAGAGATAACCTTATTCAGAGTATTCTAAAATCTACTCTAAATATTAAATTCTACTCTAAGGTAAATATTTATGCTCTTACATTAGTCAGTGGAAAGGATATAGATCCAGCAAGTGTTGTGCACACTTGCTTCAGAGTGATACAAATAATATACCAGAAAATTTACCTCAGTTGCTTAGAGAGTGATCCTAAATTATTATTTGGTCCATATACTTATTTAAAATGACTAGAGTTAAGTGAAATTAGTATTAAGTGAGATAATCCTTAGTTAATTATTYTAATCTAGTAATTGGATTAGCACTGAAATTCTGAGTCTGTTTAAACTAGAAAAAGTATTTAATGAAGCAGCAGGTTACGGGACAAAAAAGGAAAGCTTGCTAAGAGGTATTCACAGGGCTGTTAAAAAGCTATAGTATTGTTGAGGTGGCAAATCCAGACAGGTATCTTATATTGCATGAGAAGACAAGAAACAAAACAAAACAAAACAAAAACCAAACCAAAAAAAAATCTAAATGAAGGAAATATAATGTTATTGAACAATATATTGCAACAAAAGAAAGCATTTTAGTTCCATATTTTATAGTGAAAAGAACATTAAAATGTTTTTCTCATTCACTTTCATCAGAGTCCCTAGTTAGATCCAAACACAAGAATTGAAAGAATTTAATACATTCTTTCATATTTTCTGCCTGTATTCCTTAGGAACTTCTACTGCTTGAAGATATGCTTTGACTCAATTCCCATGAATGAATATATGATAAAAAACTACATGTGTGCTTCAGAAGGGGAAAAGCAGGTTAGGTATAGATATGGATTTTAAATTCGTGGTTCATTTGACCTTTCAGCCCAACTAGGCAGTGGCAGCAAAAGAAATTCTCAAAAGTAACCAGATAAATCTTTGTAGCTCTTCTCTGAAATTGAAAAGGACAATATGGAGAGAATTACTCCTTCTTAGACTAGTTCAGATTTCTGTTTTAATGCTGAGTTAAGCACCAGGTAGCCTATAACAAACTATAGAAATATAGAATCATCAGATTTTCAGTAGTTTGAAAAGAAATTTCGAAATTACTTAATCCAAGCCCTCTAGCTTGGGCAGGGACAGTTTCACTAGATCAGGTTGCTCAAATCTCCACTGAAATTGGATGGTTCCAGGGATGAGGCATCCACAACTTTTCCAGCCAGGCTTCAAAACCTGTAGGCTGGGCAAAAATACCAAGAGACCTGCATGGATGAACAAGGTGGGATGCTTCAGATGGATATTTCTCTATTTGATAAATATTTAAATAAAAATTTTCACTTGCTCATTTAACCTAATTTTCTATGTTCTTCTTTATCTAATTCTGTAGCTTTCCAAAATATATGTCAATTTCAAGGAAAGTGCGTAAGGGACTTCTAATTCACGTCTTCATTCTGACTACATCAGAGACCAAAAAAAGGTGGACTTCATCACCGTGAACAAGTAAAATGAAAAAAGACATGTCCAGCCTGACAGCACTGGGCCCTCTAGAAAACTTTCAAGTATCATACTACAGAAAAATCTGAAGACCATTTTTTCATTATATTCCTATGCACAGACTTCAAAACTAGATATAGAACTTCTTCTTCCACTCTCTTTGCTGACTGTCATGTGTCTTTCTGTAGGTTGACTTATCTTTAAGAGACACAAGAAAGAGACACCTTTACTCACAGCACCTCCTTCTAAATTGGCTTTTATGTCCCTGCAGAGGTCTGGAAACCCAGTGTGCTAGGCTGTCAGTAATTACCAGCTTGGCAAGATGATATTTTTTTTGTCCACTTCTATGTGCCTGTTAGACTGGGATAATGCTTCCTTTCTGCCACATCTACAAGTCACTATATGGTCAGCACATGGAGTCATCTCTACGTTAAACTCAGGGTTGTTTTGTACCTCTTGTAGCTCTTCTTGGAGGAGAAAGAGGGAAGATTCACAATATAATAATATTTTTTTCCCTCTGTATTTTCCAAGAGGTCATAAGATGAGTTTGGAGTGAGCTCCTAGCCTGAGTGACAAAGCAAATGAAAAATGTTAGGAAAAAGAAACCATAACTTTATTCCAATGTGAAGAAAGTTACACTCTCCTACTGATTTCCCATTCTCACCGCCATCTGCAAGTTGGGATTTTATGAGGTGTTAAATCATGAAAAAAAACCCCACACAACAAAATATATCTGACACAAACACCCTCTTCTAGAAATGAGGGGCAAACTTTTAATGAAAAATTGAGTTGCAATATTGACACTTAGACAAAAGCAGCTTGAAGAAAATAYATTCGTGTCTCGGCTTACTTTGAAAGGGAACGTTTTTATGTCTTCAGTGTTACTGCTCTAAAGAAAGAAAAAAAAAAGAGGAGACTTATCAGATTATGGGTCTGTTGGGACAAAAAATCTGCACAGACTTGGCTTGATCAGTGTCATGTTTTCCAAACCTGAAATGATACATTAACTGTRTTTTCCAAAAGACAGTTTTTACTAGGAAATCAAAATCTGACTCATAAGCTGGTCTCTTGCATAAGCAATGCTGATTGCAGTTTGTATCAAGGATAACATTTACACCTCYCTGGCTGGGTTATCGAACAACACAAATTCAGTGGCTCACCTGGGAAAATTCCTAGTTTCATAAATATCTGGCCACACACTTGTAGATATTTCTGGGGATACACTTGGATTGTGCTTTATAGAGGTGTAAAATTGTGAGGAAAAGGAAACTTTCCATTGCTTGAATAAGCTACATGAGAGTTAAATATTTTCCTGTCCCATTTTACCCTTAAATTCAAACATAAAACATATTGAGAATGGATTTRCTGTCTCCAAATGTATTGTGAGAAGGGGTCTTATTCTGCTTCTTTCAGGAGGTTGAATACTGCTTTGGTATGTCTGGAAATCCCAGGAAACCCTCTAGTCCTACCCTCAGGAGGGAAACATGATCTTGGAGGCYGTGCCTTCTGTACTCATTGATACACCCCTGGCTGCTGGCCTGGCTCCAGAGCATGCTGGAAGGAATAATGTTTTGTTCTATATTCACAGTATTTTCTAAGTTTCAGTAAGAAGACATCCTCCCTTTGGCTGCTCCCGTGTCAGATCCACAMACTCTATGTGAATGGCACTAGTAAGGGCCCAGAGAAGCTGATTTCAGTCACAGAGTGGATTGTAGTGGTGCAACCCCTCCCTGCTTACTTGAATYTGTGCTCAACTGCTGAATGGGCAAGGATGTCACCACTGTTCGGTGGATGGTGACAATGATGACGATCATTATATTATTCTTATTCTTATTTTTATTCATCATCTACAGCAAAGTTCATCTTCTGGTTAATTTATCTGATTAATTTCGTTTATACTATAAGGTTTGAGTTATCGATGGGTGGGTTTCCATGAAAGAAAGAGGAAAGCTTTCTCAGCTACAATAACAAGACACCAAGGAGAAGTGAAGCATACTAGTGGTAAAGTCAATATCCTCATGTTAAATACCTTCTCAGGTTTAAATAATGAACTGCATACTGTAAAGGAGGGCAGTTTCTTTTCGGAGTTACTCTATATTACTTAAACAATGAATATTCCTTGGATTAGAGGAATTATTTAGAGATGCTATAACTGTGAATTAGTCTTCCCAAATATCTGGTGACTGGCCTGATCACTGACATCCTGCCTGGTTTTGGGTTGTGTTCTACATGTGTAATCAGTAAATTTTAAGGTTTTTGGTGGTTTTATGATACAGAATGAAACTAAGCAATCAAACTGAAAACATTCCTTCCTCACCTGACAAAAACCAAGGTATTTTCTTTCTTTGGTGCAAGTGTTCTCACTTGCCCTCATGTAACTAGAACCAGGATCTAGCTATAGAATGGAAATACCAGGTGACTAGAAATTCTGAATTTCCCCCTTCCCATGGAGATCACCTCAGTGGTGATGTCACAGACATGYAAAGATTGATCTTGGTCCTAGTCCTTGTACTTCATATTTCATGTAAAAACCCCTTCACTGAAACTGTGCAATGTGGAAAATATGCATTATTTAGGTATACCCTGACATATCTGATTATRGTTATTAGCATATACACAAATTTGCAAGGAAAACAGAGCTTGGTTTAAATTATACATGTCTTCTGATTTATTTTGTAGATGCACTTTGATGCTTTTTAAAATCAAATATTTATAAAACCAGTTATGAATGAATATCACTTCACCAGTTTAAGCATTAATCCAACCAGGACACAGAAAAGCTGATAATTCATTTTTTAAGAGAGAATTTTTAATGGGAATCAGATTAGGCTGTGATTTTTCCTCATTACATGTATTTATTAACATAGCTAATGTTTTYACAGTCAAGATAGTCTTTCATGGAAACATGTAAGTAATGAATGGAAACAAGAGAGGCTTTGCCACAARCTTTTCTATAGGTTTCACATTTGTTATAAAGTTACACTCAGGCTGAGACATTTGAAGGTTTTTGGCTTAGTTAATATTTTCAGTCTTTTCTCAGCAGTAACTAGTTTTTGCCTTTACTATCCATCACTTATGACAGTGCAGATTAGATTGATAAAAATTAAATGAGAAAGGTCTGTTTATATCCTCTGTTACTACAGCTATCTGTGTTCGGGGAAACATTCCAGGTAATTTGTCTGATTTCCCCTCATTTTTCCAACTGTTTAAAAAGGCTACTCTAAACTAATTGTTTTGTCTGTTGGTGAATGTAGAAGGACACAATTCCTCTAGGAAAAACTATTTCAGGCAGATGAGAGGAGGTGAATCATTCCACTGACTACTGAGAAAGCCTGAAAAATGATGCTGGGCAAGACATCTTAATTTTGCTAAATAAATCAGTTTGAATTCTGCTTTAGAGACGAAAGGCAATACCTTTTACCAGTCTAGTATTTCTAAATCCTTGAACACAGGATGCAGGTGTCCATTTACAAAGAGAAAACTGGATATACCAAACATAGTGTTACTCCATCGTAACTTGCTCCAGAAGAAAAAGACCCCAGCCCCATCCTTGGAGAAGCCAGAAGTAACATTTCTATGTTTGCATGTACTGAAATGGTAGTTTCTGGAGGTGATGTTTCTGCCACACATTTTCCCTTTTGGAGAGAAAAGGTTTTTCCTCCACTTACCTCCTTGTGTGCTTGCTCATGGTTAAGGACAGTGCAGTGCCCAGATGTGACACTGAGGTTTTGTGTGGTAGCAAGTTATTTGTTGGTGCCACGGACTTTTTCTTACATCATTAACTTTTATTATTACTTTAGTGTGTCGGGTAATGAAATCGCAAGAGAATATTTTAATCTGTCTTCTGTGCAAATTTTTTTTTCCCAGGGTTTGAGGACCCTAGGTTTAAGCAAATACTGGGTCTATGGAAAAAAGTCAAAACTCTGTTTCTCTTACAAAGTCAAACACTTGGGAATACTTTTTTTTGGACCCTGAAAAAGAGATGGCAGATCAAGGTGACAATGCCAGTCCACAGAAAGGTAAGAAATAAGACACTGTTCTTTTATCTCCTTGAAAGCTAAATCTCTTTGCTTTTTGGTCTCTGTGATTTCCCCAGGATCATTTGCTTGGAAAAGACATACAACATTGAGGGCTAGGTTTCTGGGAAGAAGAGCAAAGGGATCTTTGATCTTGTTCTGTGCTAGTGTGAGCAGAGGTAACACAAGCCTGCCTCACCACTTGACTCAAAGGCTGATGGAAATGGGATAGTCCTTAAACCAAACTGTCCCATCATGCACACATGCCTTTCTTTGGAATTGTTGTCATGTGCTTATGGCTGGATTGTTGTACTGAAGCCATTTCTAAGATTTTACGTGTTTCTCTTTGCTGTTCAGAGTGCACACTCTTGAGCAATTTTGGCACAAGCTTGCTCCCAAAGCAATGCTGATTTTCTATTATATTCTATTTAAAATGTGACTGAAACAACTGCATGTCTGAGGAAAAACACAGTTCATAAACTTACTTGAAAAATAGGGCCAAACCAGATATTTTCTACATTCCTTGAAAATCTMTTTCCCATCARTCAGTTATTACATTGTGATAATACCAGTTAGCAAGAACTAAACCTTGTACTCAGTTTTGTTTTTCATGTTTCTGAAGGAAGTTAGTAAGGATGATGAAATGATATGCCACTTCCCAAGTCTAGCTAGAACAAACTGTTTGGATTAAGCTTCAAGCCATGACTTATAACTCCTATCCTGGCTGTTCTGYGGGGAAGTTCTAAAGGTACAGCTCTGTGAAAAAATAGCATAAAATCAATTGTCTGTGACCCAATGGGTTCAGTGCTTTGAGAGGTCATATGTTTCAGAGCTGTTTCCTCTCAGTCCTTGCCTATGCTGTCTGTGTGCTGATGAGACCTGTTGCTCTGCCAGAAKAAAATTCCTTTGTCTGAAGGTAGTGCTGGAATTGGAGGTCCAGCCCTRAGCCATCTGCTCATGAATCAGCTTCTCATATTGCTCCATTGCTCTTTTACCTCGAGCATTAAGTTAAACCTAACACATGTTAAATGGTGATTGAGAGGATTGTTTTCATCCTGAGTTAATTAAGTGCCTTCCAGTGACACTTCTGCTGCAGAAACTTGTTTGTTGTAAGTGTATTATTTGTCTCTTGCTAAAGGAGTGCTGCTATTCAATCCCCTCACTGCCTCAATGAAGTAAGAACTTGAATGTGTTTAAACTCAAGGCAAGCCTGAAAATGTTGACAGAAAAGGAAAATAGTTTGAAGAACTCCAGTCCTCAGTAATAATCCCGTCATTTGGAAGAATCTGTCTGCCATTTAGTATGTCAGTCACCTGGTCCCATACTGTACCAAGGGGTTGACCTCACAATACTTGACCTGGCTGCTACCTGAGACATTGTGATAAAAACATGCTTGGTAAAAAACCATGAAGTTTCATGTACACCAGCCACCATTAAAAACATGGAAAAGTAATGCTGTTTTGCAACTCTTAAAAATTGCATAGGAACATGAGTTAAATAACACAGGAAAAAATTACACTTCTTCCAAGTTCTGATAAAATATGACAATGTAGAGAGGAAATGTACAAGCACATGGTTACAAAGCCAGAATCTTGCAGGGAAAATTAATCTTTGGAAGCTTATTGATTAAATATTTTTTTATTATTATGAATGATAACTTTTTCACCTTTTTTTTTTCTATTGCAATGACGTGTGAACAATTTTTTTAGCAATTTTCCTCATTGTGGATTCCTTTTCCTATGGAATGTTAAAAAAACCAAACAAACCATGGCTTAAAAGTATCACTTGGATTTGTACCTGCAAAGAGAGATGAAGAAAAACCCTCCTGTAATGACAGAAGTATCACTCAAGTCAAATTCAAAGACAAGTCAGAATGTAATTTAATGCAAGGATGAAAACTTGGTGTATTAAGAAAGAGTAATCAAAATGTTATGCAATTTCATTACTCCTGAAAACATGGCAGACCATGACTAAAATTTTGATAATAGCTTCTTATAATCACTTTTCTTTCCATATTATAACTTTTGCTACAGTAGGTACTAGTAAAGCTTATGTAATGCAAATGCATGTTTGAAAAATAAATAAACCAACCTTAATTACAGTTAATACTGTTTTTTTTACCATTCTAATCATAGCCTGAGATGCCTTTGTTATGTTGTATACCAGCTTGTCCATRTCACAGAACCCATAATTATAGTTTTCAGTTGCTGTGAAATAYGTGGTAGTTTTATATTTTTATTATTTGTTTCTCTCCCACTTCCAAAGCACACGCCTCTAATTATATCTGCCAGTACACAGCCCATAATTGTAAGAATATCAAAATTCCTGAATGATGCAAAAATTTTCATGACAGCATATGAATAGTTGTTGCAGAACCATGCCATAAGGGAAACAAATGCAGTGGTAAAGCTTCTAACTGTACAGTTTGACATTTTCTTTAAAATCAGAGACTGCTGGGTTTTGCTTTTAACTTGATAATTTAATTATAAAAAAAGAAATTTCCAGATTCAGAAAAAGATGAATTTGATGCAAGGGTTTCGGCTTTGTTTTTGTCCCAGAGAAAGCAGTGGTCTGAAATTTAATTTACAGACTAGTTCCCTGAGTCAAAGCTAACCATAGCTAACCACATCTCCAGCAGTCAGGCTTTTCTAGTTTACCCATTTATCTGCAAGCTGTTGGTACACATGGGATAAATCCTTTGGTAGCTGTCTGAAACAGGCAGCACTGATGGCTCATTACTATAAAGATGGGATTAATCAGCAACAACCTGAGTTTTACAGAATGACAAAGTAATGGAATGTTTGAGGCTGGAAGACACCTTTGGAGATCACTGAGTCTAATCCCTGTGCTCAGAGTAGGGTGGGCTACAGCAGCTTGCTCATGGCTTTTTTCAGCTGGGTTCTGAGTATCTCTGTGTACAGAGACTCCACAACATCTGTGGGCAAGATACTCCAGTGTTTGGCCATCTTCACACTGAAACATTTTTTCTTTTGTTTTAATGGACTTTATTGACCTGTGCTGACTACTACCTTCTTGTCCTCATTTTATTCAGAAATKGCTTTTGAAGGGAATGGATAGATATGCAATATGGATGATGGAAGCAGGACTAAATAATGACCTCTGTTCTGTCACGTGTTCCTGATGTAATTCATGTCTTTAGTGTGATTTCAGGAGGACTTTTAAGAAATGTGGGTGTAAATGTGTCTGTCTTATTTCTGTGTCATAAAGGAGGCCAGGAGATARATTCCTGTGATTACTCCTTGTAAAATAGCCAAGCTTCTGGATTCACCTTTCAGCAAGAAAACTATTGTGTGTAAGAACTTCTAGGTGTACTACAGACACTTATGGAATTGGGGTAGTTTTTCCTTCCTTTATGTTTACTTCATGGCAGAGGTTATCGTTTGCTTAATTTGAACCTGCTGAAATGTTCATTTGATGCACAAGCTGAAGGCTTATGCTTGGATCTGTGAAATAGCTTGTCAGAGGGATGGAATTTCTGTTTTAACACACAGAATCATTGAATGTTAAGGAGATTTGTGACAGGTGTGAACTGTCATAAAAATATTTTGTCTGTGGACTGGATGGATCATACATTTTCCTTCTTGGGGATTTGYCTGTTGAAATAGAAATTGTTTGCAAAGCACAAAATTTAAATCTGCTCTCTTCCCACCAGCAAAATTAGAAACATTCTTTGATAAATCTCTAAGTAATTCAATGACACTTAAAAAGCAGTTTTACATGGCAGTAARTTGTTTAAAAAGTATGGATAAAATTACCATTTAATTTGATAAGTCACCAACAGAAATATTAGGTAATTTTCAACTGCTTATTCTAATTAGATCCAGGCTTTTAAAAGCATGGAAAGAACAAATAACAATACTAATGTAGGGTAGCACTCTTGTTCAACTAYGGAAGGAAAGGCATTTCAGAGGATAAAAAGTGAGTTACTATTTTGTTTCCCAATAGTTACTCTAATTTGCCTTTGGTGTTACTTTTTCTATTTATTTTTAGAGCCATTAGAATTAATGCATTTTATTGAAATCTAAAATGAAAGAAGAATTATCACCTAATTTTCAGGCAAGCCTTCATCTGTGAACATTCATCTTGACATTTTGATGCTGTGAACCACATTTACAGGTTATGAGCCCCTGGCATCTGCAGATTTAGCAGTCGAAGACCTTAGATTAAAATGTCAAGTAATATATTTGTATTTCACCATCTGAAATTGTAAGAATATACATGAATGGGGGCAGAAAACCTGTCGGGTAATTTAATGGAGAGAGCAAAGCTGGATTCAGATGGATCATCTTTAATGCTCTTTAGTTTTAGTACAGTGAGGTGTTTTGGGGAAGAAATAAACCTTTCATGAAGTCATATCAGTTTCTGTGGAATTCCCATGTGGATGATTCCCCTGAGATCCAAACAAAAAAGAAAGAGGTAAGAAATCAAGGAGTCATCTTCTAAATTTATTTTTATAAAGTTGCCAAAAGCATCAAAACTGTAAACATTTACTTTCATACTTAAATTGCATTTCACTTAGGATATTGAAGCCATATGTCTTACAACACAAAATTTAACCACCTCAATATGSTGTTGGAAGGAATAGTTTATAAAGGGGACAGAACTCCAAGTAACCATTCCTGTTAATTTTCAGAAGYGTTTGAGAATAATATTTATATTCTCTTTTTTGCAGAACATGTGAAATGATACTTAGGCATAAAAAGCTTGAAGGAACACCAGAGTTTGTAAAGCAATATAGTAAAAATATSCTGGAAATTATCCCCCACCCCTCACAAAAACGCTTCCTGTAAACCAAAGCACCAAGAGAGGGCATTGCCCCCAAAGCAGGAGAATATTTGTGATTTAATTTATTCACCTATTTCTGCTTATGTTATAGCCTAGAGAAATAAGCAAGTCTCCCAGAAAAAAAGTTTGATTTTTTATTAGCTTATTAACTGTTAAAGCCTGATGAATTCATTAACAATATTAATAAGAAAATTTCTTATAACTGATTCATTGCTCTTTTGTAGAGATTTGAAGCAAGATTTTGAGAAAATATGCTTCTGGTGAGCTTGCATTGGTTTRAAAAAGCCACCCCTATCCTTCCAAAAAACCTTTGACATGCARTATTTAAAGAGGSAGMATATTTTGAGAAAATACTTTAAAAATATTAGAATTCAGTTATCATTTTACAATATATGTAATTTTTTTTTTCTTATAATTATCAGGTTTAATTCCTTTGATTACACAACTGAAATGTACAGGCCCAAAAGCAATTGACTCTGTACACTGGGGACAAGTAAACTCATGCTGGTCAAATTTTTCTGAACTTCTAATTCTAATGGGAATCCATAAGGCAATTAGGGTTTCTTGACCTCTTTTAAGCCAAGTTAYATCAGTTACATGATGGCAAAAATAAGAGTACAAGGGCATCAAAAGACATAATGTGAAATACTGAAAAAATCTGTTTGGAAAGGAATGAAAACACTCTTGCTTAGTTGTTGACCCTCATGCCTAGTTTTTAAACCAGTTCTTGAAAGTTGAGAAAATGATGGTACTATCATCTGTATTTTACCATCTTGAAAACAAAGTGGAGTAGAAGTCACTCATTGCTTAGTTATAATAATGGAAAGAATTAAAAAATATGTTTTTAAACCCTCTGCATACAAAGTCTAAGTCTTTCTGCAACTTGGAGTAATTTGCAAACACAAATGGTTAAACACAAACCTTTCATAACCTTGAATTATTGGAAAAATACAACTCTGAGGTTGGCTTTTCAGGCTAATTGTTAGTTTTTTTGTTATGATCAGTCCTCTGAAAACCTGAGATGTACTGCAATAAAGTGGTGTCCTTTTCACATGGATTGTGGAATACCAAAAGTCAAAGTATTGGGCTGGAATGCTCATGTTATTCTCCATTTAAGCCCTTTGTGGGGTGTTTATTGCAGATATTTGTGTTGGATACAACAGGCAATGTTCTCTTTTCTTCCATCTGTGAATCGCAGATGTTGCCTATTTTGCTTTTCAATGTACCATTCTGCTTTTGGGAAATAAGAAAACAGAGCATTTCTGGCTTTATGAGAGAGAGCAGAGTTTTCCAGTAAATGAACAGCACATTGGAAAAAAACAGTATTTCACTTTCTCAATGCATAAGCAGCAAGCTCTTTCCAAAATTATAGCTTAAATTCACAGAATGTCTTTAAGTTTGCAGAGTGGCTGCTTGCCCAAAGCCATGTTGAGGTAATGCCAACTGCCAGAGTACTTATATACTTTAAAATAAAGTCCATATTCAACAGACTGCTGCTCTCTATTTCCATATTTACTTCCAGTTTAAGCTAACAGAAAGATGGTCTGAAATAAGTTTGGGACCTCAACAATTTGAACATGTCTGAAAAATTGCATTGATCATATGTAATGCATTTGCTGTCCTGTTCTTACAGCTGTARAAATGTATTTTGGATATCACCTTCTGGTTAGGTGGAAAACTTGAGMTGAAACATTTTATTTTGGGAAGAACATGTTGTAGTTGAAGATGCCATTTAATAGCATTGTTAAAAGTCCATGGTGCACAYATCCTGCCAGACAGGCCTAGACAGCTGTCAAAGGATTTGCCCAGTGCCWGTGGAAATGTGTGGAAATTATCTCTCTGATTTCAGTAAGTTTTGCTGKTTGACTTCACCACCATGTATTCAGTACATGCTCACTTCTGCTTCAGGCACTTCCTCACCTTGCCACRTGCTTTAACTTTTCTCTATCACTCCTGTACAGCAGAGAAAAAAGAAAGGAGTGTTAAAACAGTGTGGTGAGTTAAGAACAGAAATGAATCATTCAGTGGCCTAGTATTCTGCTGGGGMAATGCATTGTGATTGCACACAGTGGAATAATTTGAGTAAGTGGMTATGCCCATGGAAAAGCAATACAGTGGGGTTTCTTACCACTTAGGAAAGGTTTTTAAAATAAGCTACTCTGGATTTTTGGTGGTTCAATAGGATTTTACCATAAAGTTTATTTACATTTCCTCTGCAGTGAATGGAGAGCCTGGAAATAGCCTTTCTTATTGCCAAAAATATGTGAGTATTTGTATGTAGACCTAGTAGACTGAACAACATATACATTAAGATTAAATTTTATTCTTGATGAAAACCTAGCTGTACTTGCCTGTGATCACTTGGCCTTTACTCAGTGAGGATTGTGAATGATTTCCATAGTAATCACACTTCCAGTAGTTCAGCATGGTAAAAGAGAGGGATTACACAATACTGTACCACAAACAAGGCTTTATCACAGGTTGAGGAAAAGCAGCCGAGATTTTTCTGTTCTTGATTAGACAATCTTGAGAAAAACATGACTGGAAAAGGGAAGAAAAATGCTCTGGCAGAGCAGAAGGATCACAGAATAGTTTTATTTGGAAGGGATCTTCAAAGGCCATCTCTTCCAAGCCCCCTGCAATGAGCAGAGACATCTTCAACTGCAATAAGCTGGGACATCAAAGATTGCTCAGAGCCCCAGTCCAAGCTGACCTTGCTTATTTCCAGGGATGGGCTATCTACTACTGCTCTGGGCAACCTCTTCCAGTCAGTGTTTTAACATCCTCATAGCAGTATCTATCTATCTTATATCTTACCTAAATAGATCCTCTTCCAGTTTAAAACCACTGCCCCTTGTCCTGTCACTACATTCCCTTGTCAAAAGACCCTCTCCAGCTCTTTCTTAAGCCCCCTTAAGGTACTGGAAGTCTGACATATGAGTTTTATAGATCAGAAGGCAGTTACCTGTGCTTTATAGTTGTAGGTTTAGGCCAAGGAAGGGAACAAGATAAATCACAATGGTAAAAACTATAATTTCACTAGGACCATAAAATAATTTYTAAAAAAAGTTTGCCTAAAACTCAGCTGAATAATAAATCCTTTTCAATATGGATCCTGGAAAGGGGTTTGACAATGGCTGGCTCAAGGGGGCCAGCCAAAGGAAGYGCTATATTAATCAAAGGGAATTTACTTTAAAATCTCTGATTATTAACCTATCCATGGAGTGTGAATTGTGTGGGCCTAATTCCAATATTTTCCACCTTTAAAGCAGGCTTCAAAAAACTTCTTGTGTGGAGTTAATAGAAATTTTGAGATTTCTATATAGACTACAATGGGTGTTTTTATTTTGCATAATTACTCTACTGGAAAAATAGCTGGTTTTGAWTTGGAACTCACTGAAACAAATCCCTCTTTGCAAGGGCTGGACCTGCTTCTTCTGCTTCTTAGTCACTTSTACAGAAATGAGATTTCTTTTCAAGTGTGATTAATTAGCAGTCTTTGATATTATGATTAATTAAACATCTCATCAAGATCCTCTTAAAGATAAAACTCAGCACACCTTCAGTTAGGATTTGATGGAGAGTTGGTAGGAAACCATGGGATTATACATTTTCTTTGTGCATAAACCATTAAGTWGAAATACAATGCTGATGATATTAGGTAAATTTCTTTTGTGCAGACAGATGAGTAATGTTTGTCTATAGCTATTTGCAATACAGTACAAAGGCTCAACCTTCTCTGAATTCCATTTTTATGYATGCAAAATACATTAAATAAAAACTCCTTTGAATTGAACCAGAAAGAATCACACTTTTTGTTAAGTCCAGAAATTCCTCATTTTGTTTTGTATACCAGCTATTTTTGGTCTTAATATGAAAGAGCCCATAACTTGGTGCTGGTGCCTGGCTGCTGCAACTGCTTTTATTTTGTACCTAAAGACATAAAATAACGARTAGTTATGGATAAGACATTGTAATCTTCTGTGTTATGGTCAGTTCCATGGGAAAATTGCATCTGAAAACAAAAGGGAAAACCTCTACCCTGAAAGATACATCAATCCTCTTCTATCCCTTCCCCATATTTGAATAACAGGATGTGGCAGTATCTAGAAATCATCTGTATCCACCTYTTCCCCACCTGCTTTTCAATCTGATGCAGCAATATACTTCAGAGTAGGAAAATCTGTCTCTCAAAGAGAGCCGAAAATAATTCTGTAAACCAGGTGATTTTTGTAAGTATTGAAGCAAAAGGCCTGTGAGAAGATGCTTCAAAGTTCCTTATAAAGGTTACTAATTTAGCTGCCTGTGCTTTGATGGTGTGGATTTACCTGAAGTGGCATCCCATTAAGTGCTATGTTTCTGGCCGGGGGTAAAAAATGTGATTATTTCAGTCATCTCAGATTCATGTTTTGGAGGTTTTGCTGGTTTTGTCTCAGAYAGAGCTATTTTCCCTCACACTAGCTGGGATGGAGTTGAGCTTTGGATTTGTTTTTAAGGCAGTGTTGATAACATGAGGATGTTTTAAGTATTACTGAGCAGAGCTTACACCTTTTCCAGGCCCTTTCTGCCTCTCACTCCACCCCATCAGTGAGTGGGCTGGGGTGCACCAGAAGTTGGGATGAGGCACAGCTTTGACAGCTGATCCCAACTGACCAAAGATATCCCATATCTTAAGGCATCATGCTCAGTGTATAAAGCTTGGGAAGAAGAAGGGAATGTTTGGAATGACAGAATTTTTCTTCCCACATGCCCATTACATGTGATGGGGCCCTGCTTTCYYAGACAYGGCTGAACAYCTGCRTGCCCATGGCAAGTGGTRGATTAACTCCTTGTTTTGCTTTGCTTGTGTGCACAGCTTTTGCTTTGYCTATCTCAACCCATGAGTTATCCAGCTTTTACCCTTTTGTTTTTCTCCCCTATTCTGCTGTGGGTAGGAGTGAATGTCTTAGTTGCTGGCTGGGGTTAAACCATGACAAAGGTCCACTCGGGTCATGGACACTTTGGCTGACTGGAGTTACAACTAACCACAGTTTTGCTTTCMTAATCTTTCAAAACCTTTCAAGTTTGTCCTTCCAACATTTTAGAATCATTATAACTCTAAATATGATTCTTGTGTGACTGRCTGTCTGTCTTGTTTATGTGTTTCTGTRTATCTTCTTATCTRGGCTTGCATAGACCTCTAATGCATTTTTCCATTCCCCCTCGACATAAAGCCTCGACATATGTTTGAAGGGGATAAATAATATTGGCTTAYTTCTTTAGAAAAATTCAAAGTTAATTATGTTAGCCTTGACATGACCATTGTTTAAGAGGGATGYTATTTTTAGTTCTTCCCAGTCTCACGGACCCTGATTTATTTTCTGGTTTACTGGAATGCACCCTTGGACATAAACTATAATAGTACGTGGAAAACCTGATCTTTTCTGAAAAGAATACATATCTGATTTGTCTCTGCTTAATGCAATTTTCCATCAAAACTTGCAGTATGTAAACATATGATGTTTCATATTGACAGAGGACGGATTTTTCTGACCTGCTTAAATATATGAGATATACCTTCCACTGAAAATAAAATAAAACCCCAAGCCTGTTAATAAAAATTAAAGCATGATAATGACACATTTTAACTCATGTTAATATTTATTCCATTCATTTATCTCATAGTTTTTCCTATTATTTTAAGGCGAAGACTATCCTTCTTCACATCATCAGCTGGTAAAAGTGATCATGTCAAAGGAATGTGAAGGTAGGAGCATCTGTTTGTTTGGAGACACAAAGCTGATAGCAAKGCAAGGAAGTATCAGGCCTGAAAGCAAAGATGGAAAATTGCTGAAGAGAAAGCCTCTATCAAGTGTTAAATTGTATATTTAATCTAATATCAATGCCTCTGTGTTTCACTCATGATTTTAAATAATCAACTTCTTTATGATGTTTACAAGACATAAGTCCCTTTGCTACATAAATCATTGAGAAATCAGGTAGGGAGTGTTCAGTTCTGCACTTACACACTCAATATGCTTGGATGAGGAGAAAGGCACAATCTGTCCAGAAACAAGTCCTTCTTGGTGTCAGGTGTAGAATTTAGGTTGGAAGGGTCTCCTAGAGATCATCCATGCTCAGAAGCCTATGGCTCTGTAGGTTTGGCATGCAGCTGGCAGGAGGAAGAAGTGCCTCACCTCAGCTCCCATCCCCATCTCCCTGGCCCCTAGAGCTCTGTGGCCACTTTTTTGTCACATTTGCTCTGGCAATATCACCACTACTCATGCTGGTGGTCAGAGAAGGATGACTACCCAAAGGCCTYTGCACTCTTTCTCTACCACCCCACATCTGGGCTCCTAGCAAGAAACACATCTGTAGTACGACAGGTCTAGAACCAGGCCTCCATTCCCTGTAGCAAGAGTCCAACACCACACCAAATCAAGCATTCTGCTGTAGCTRGCATAGGCTTATTTCTTAAGAAAAGCTCCAAATCATAGGGTGATTTAATATAAAATGAGRTTTTCTTCAGTGCTTGTTCATCTTCCCTGTTTCTCCACAGTCTCTGGTCTAATGCAAAAGAGGTGTACAAATATACATTTTCCACCAGGGGAACATGTCCTTCCCAAGCTGATTAATGCCCTTAACAGTCTTTGAGGATGAATTCTGAGTACAACTGCTTACTATATATGAAAAAATTTTTTGTGTGAGGTGCTCTTTTAAGGGTGTTGTGAAAGTTGTTGGATTTACAAGAGGAAGAACTGAGACGTGCCCACATGGCATTTGACACATTTTTATAGAAGAAAAATTCTGTGCATTCAACTTATTTTCCACATGCCAAGAACTTTGATATCTTCATGCAACATAACAAGAAAGAAATAAAATATAAATTAGTGCAGAAGAATCAACATCTTTGTTTGCTCTCCTCTGGCCCAGAAGTTGACTTAAGTCATCTTTTTCCATTCTTTTTCCATTATAGAAGTTCTACGTGTACACATGTCTCCAAATTTGCTATTTACATTCATGATGTACTCACATATGGCAGTCATTAACTGCTGCAAAAATGTACCACAGTTGATTTAATTATTTTTCTAGAACATTATTTGAGGAATTCAGGTACAAGCACACGTTCCTAGAGACACACACTATACTTTGTATCACCTTCTACTGAGGAAAATGCATACTGAATTTTGGAAATAACATTATATACCTGTCATGACTGACTAAATCATTTCTCAATGGAAAAATTAAAGGCAGACTCCGTATTTTGCAAGCAGACGGATTAAGCTGTAGTCTTGCAAAGAAAATTGGTGAAATAKATCAAGCTCAGAAAACTGGGGGAGGTTTTAACATTTCTTGATTTCAGAACCATTTCACTGTTATACTATGCCATCAAGAAACGCTCTTCTTTTGTGTCTTTTGACATCAACCATTGTCGAATAAAAGTTAAAATATGGCTTTCCTGACCCATCTCTCTGGATTGTCATCCACAAGATTCTTTTCTATCAACAATTTTGAACATATTGGTCCACCTTTATGGGYAAAGATTTTACACTCAGTTTTTACACAGGTTTTGAACCACTCCAGTTTTCACGACTTCTACTTTTCTTCTCTTCCAATGACATCTCCCTTCCTCRGCAGGATCCTCAGGATTACTCTTGCCTGTCCTAGTCTCCTACTTGTCCACATACCTCCTTTTCTCCCTGTACCTGAACTGACCCTGGAACTGAGGAATATTCTTCAGCTGATGCCACAAGATCTTTGGTTAGACTCTAACTTCTCTCTGRACAAAAACCATGGAAAATCACAACTATGTAAACAAAAACCAACACTGTAAATAACTCTCCAAGGCCAGGGGGAGGTTGGCAGCATGATCAGCTCTTTGGCTGAATAATATTGTGGTCTTCTGGGTAGAGGTTAATTGATACAGAGCAGCAGAATCCAGCCTTATATTTTTTTCAAGTTGGATTTTGACAAATATTAAGTCAAATGATGCCTGTACTGAAATGGTGTCTCATAATGAAGAATTTCCTTTGTCAAATTTTTGCAAAATTTGGAGATATAAGGTCCATATTACTAAAGTAAGGTAAGGAAACTTTTAAACTTTAATTCACTTGCCTCTATCAATCTGAACAACAACTCTCTAGTGCAGTCTTGCTGTTTGGGCTCTCTGTGTATTTGTCAGAGAGCARAAGGTAACTCCATGATTAATGAGAGATATCACAGTTTTCTTTCCTTTTGTGCTTCCTTGCCATAAACCAAGTGTCCATACTGACTAGAACAAAACTRAGGTGCTGTCACAGTAAAGTTTAATGAAAAAGTGTTTCTGGATTTTGATCTCCTCTCAATATCATTTGTTCTGTCAGAAGGGAAATTTATGTGTGCCCGTTAAGMATTATTTATTAATGTCACATTTTCAAAATGACACCTTTCACAACTTTTTTCCCTAYAATATATTTTCTCTATTCCAATTAGTTCTAGTAATGTATAGAAAAACACTGACAATTCTAGAAAAAACCAAAATTTTGGCTTTTCYGTTACTGTCTTTACTATGCCTAAAATGCTACACATCTATCTACATATGCATAGAATGTTATCTCTAGTTCTATCTCTATCTGTATCTATCCTTGATAATTTTCCAACAAAACTAGTTTTTATGATTATTTAAGTGAAAACAAATGTTAATAATGTCCCTGAAAATTCCTGGAAACTGGAAGAATTTTTTATCCCCTTTCGGGCTGATGATGTAGTTCTATGAGTTTATAAAATACTTTGTTAGGCCAGTTTACGTTTTGAAACTCCCACTTTGTTGCCAAAAGTTATAAAAACAGTTCCCAGTGTAATGTCAATGATTTCATTCATAGCAGCCATGCAGGAGAACACCCACAGCTCAGGAGGGCCACTTCATGCAAAACGAGGCCTTCGAAGAAAGTACACAGATTGACAGAGGAGTTGTGTGCTTGGAGAGGTGTGTGCTGGCCTGAGGAAAAGCTGCTCCACCCTGAATGTCAGCTGTGGTGAACATTTTATCCAAATCTGCTTTTGCCAGAAAAAAAAAAYCAGTCAACTAGTCTGTTATGCTAGAAAGGATTCTACATTTCATATACAACCAAGGAGCACTGTGAACGTGAAACATATTTCCACTCATCAATAATTGTTAGGGCATGAAGTAGTGTAAAATGTGTATGTATGTCTATATATATATATATATATATATATATATATATTGCATACATATGTATTTCTTTTTACACATATATTTACAGTGTATTAATTAGTAGATTGTGCCACATATTAGAAAAAAAACCAGTTGTATCTGGAAAGCTGAATTACCTAAATGAGAATTTCTCCAAGCTTGTAAAAGCTCCTAGAGCTTAAATAATTAAAAGGAAACCCTGAATTCACCCTGAGTTAGGTACAGATTGGGTTTCACTAGTATATCACTATCAATCATGTCATGAAGCTTGTTTATGCAGAGAAGGCATGACTTGTTTGTGTTTCTTCAGTCGCTTTGTCTATTTACTCCGAGTATCACTAATGTTCTGACATGAAATATGCTTASAACAACAGAAAACACAAATCAGCAACTTTCTATCTTCTTTGACAAGCTGTTGCATGTTACTTCACTTTTTCACTGAAATGTGCATGCTTTGAGTTAGCTTAAAAAAAAAAATCATTACTGTTTCTCTGGGTCAACCAAGAAGCAGAAGTCTGTGTCCAGCTTTCCTGAGGGTACTGCTATTTGTCTTAGAGTTTTACAAATGTGTCCAAAAAACCCCTTTTTTACAGCACTCCTCAAAACCTGCCTGTCGAATTTTTGATTTAGATTTCAATTTCAAAGTTAGTCTAAAAGCAAACTTAATGCTGGCAGAAAAGTGCAACCACAGGTTTTCCACTGTTCATGAAGAACAGATTTTGTTTTCATTAAGAGGCTGCACATGTACGCTTGGGAAAGGGTTCAGGACTTTCACAGGCAACCAGAGCATAACCAAACTACAAAAGAGGCAGGACACCATGYGTCCTTGAGAGGTGTTTGTGCTCTGCTTTTAGTGTCACAGCCCTTTCTAGAGAGGACTGTGTGTTGCTTTGTAGGCTCCAGTATCCATCCTTGCAGTGACCATGGTCGTAGTCATAGGACCTCATGGAGCAATATGGCATGCTGGAATAGGATTTATGGAGCAGCTCAGCTTGTATTTTATCCTTGCTGCTTCCCAAAATATTCAAATTTTAAATTTTAMATTTTTCTGCAAGCACACAGAGATTTGCCAGTCATTCACAGGACAATAAACCTTTGGCTTTTTAAAAACATATCCTGCCCTCACCTCCACACCTGTCTCCTCTGAGGCCTCARTGGGCTCATGAAGGGACTTAATTGCAAACAGTGCAAGTTGGACTTAGCGTAGATTATAAAACCAGATGCCAAAGAAATACACAGTAAGGGACATATTTCCTAAATAAGCAGGCCTTCTGCTTATCTTACAATTTTTCCTCAGACAATAAGACTAATGCTGGTTTACCTACACACTTTAGAAKGGAACATTTTGATGTTTTTWCCAAACRAGAGTAGGAACAGCATGAACAATGYACAGGTATTATCTGTAATATTCTWTCKTATGTTATGTGCTCACAGGCAGTGTATGGTGAAACAGGAATATCAAAAATAGGATGTGGTTGACATTAGGCATATTCAGCAATTCCCTCATACTGTGGAAGTTATTTTGCAGATTGGAGCARTCACACTCTCAAGGGCTGATGATAAAAGATGAGTCAGAAGGAGAAAGAAGGGGATTCACCATCAATGTAGCAAACAAAGAGATGAAGTGGGCCAAGACAAGCCACAAACAGACTTCTTTTCTGCCCTTCTGGTTATATAGAAGAGAAATTTGTTTCAACAGTAACAGGAAAACAGTAAATTATTAAATGATGGGCTGAGACTGTGGAGTCTTGCTCCTCCATTTACTCCCTTGATTAATGGTTTTGAACTACTTAAAAAATCCCTGAAACCCTGCCCCATATCTGTGTCCTCTAAAGAGCCTGAATATGCACCTATATAGCCATCCTGGCTATTGCTGATTATCTAAGAATATGTTGCTGAGAGTGAACATTAGATCTGTATAGAAGAAAAACCACTTTTTTCTGACTTACTAGCAAAATATGTACAATACCAGGAGCAAAAATAGGCAGCGGTGAGGATTGCCAACAGATTCATGCAATGGGAGGACTTGCTTAGAAGTTGCTTATGGTGTTTCATAGGTTATTTGCAAGGCTTTGTGTGCTATTTGTGCTATATTGCTGGCTGTGTTTTGTTTTGGTTTTTTTTTTCAAATTGAATTTACAGAGGCTGTGTTTCCATATGTATTTCTTTGGTGACCATACCTGCTTAAGCAATATCATCCACCATGCTTTGCACAACAGAATAAAATGTTTGTAGGGCTGTTTTCTAAAGTGGATGGAGAAGATGATCCAGCTGAAGACAAAACAATTTTTCTTCCCAGCTAAATACATTCTTCATTCCAGTGCCAWTTACAGTTCATTAACCAACTCTGTTTATATAGCCCTGAGTGATGTGCTACACAAGCAAAAGCAGCTCAATCTGTCTAAGGTCATAAATGCTTAGTATAGCTGCAAGAGGGTTTTTCCCTTGCCCATAGCCATTTATTCCTCACTACTCCAGTGCACTGGCACTGAAGTTAGGCAGATTGGGTGGCAAGAGGGCTCAGGAAGCTGGAAAGCTGAAAAATGACAGACTGTTCCTGATTTAGCTTCTCTGAGTTGTAAAGTATGTGCCAGAGTAGTTTCATTGTAGGACAGATTACACTTAAGACTTAGTGCTAGACTTTGACATCTATGGGTTTTTATACTCAAAGCTTATACATCCATCACCTTCTCTCTCTTTCTTGTCTAAGGCCATAAAATATTAACCCACATGTTGCAGGATCTACACAGTTTAGAACCTGTTCCAAATTATGTATAATATATCCTGAGAGTCCCCACTTTCCCCAATTTTTCCTTATTTGACCAATGAAGTAATCTTGTTTTCAGGAAAAAATAAGAGGCTATTAGAGATGATGGAGTTCTATTAATATTGTCAGTGGCCTCTTCCACACAGACATGAGGAAATACTAAAGAAAAAAGTCTGACTGGACTCACACATGTTCTTTTGTCAAGAAACGAAATAGTTACTGTGTGTTATGATGTCAGAAACAGGATATTGATGGTGATCAACCAATAATAACCCACCTCATRGACATGGATTATTTTGTTTGTATTAAAAAAAATATGGAAAAAAAAAAAGGGCAGCATGTGTGGTTTTTTTTTCTAAGCAAAATCRATACCCTGCATTTCCAGTATTTCCAGCAGTTATTATTCTTTCTCCTCTCACAATTGTGGTTCTACAGCAGTTCCATGCAGGCCATTTTTTTCAGTTCACTTACTCTGCTCTCTTCTAAACTTTTTGCAATTACCTTGCACAATTAATTTATGTGTTTTATTCCATCTTCCACTGCCAAATATGCTTTATGTCAAGTCTAGCATTCTTTCTGCTTTGAATAGAATGATTCCTCTACATGTCTTTTTCAGACTGTAGTGTTCATATGTACATGATGTTTCCTTGTAACAACATGGGTGCTCAGTTTTGGTGGTTGAATCCTATCTCTCCTTACCATTTTTTTTGAATTCATATAAACATGGGGTTTTTTCCCCAATCTATATTTCATATGTCTGAGTCTTCTTTCCCAAAGTGCATTTATTGAATTTCAGTTTAAATTTTGTGAGTATGTTGCCAATTTGTGAAAAACATTTCAAATTACGTCTCTGTTCTCTGTAATAATGGTAATATTGCCTATGTTTAGTTAATGTTCCTGAATTCAGCAAACACTTTCCCTGTTTTACAATCCCTGCAAATAACAAAAAAAAAAAAAAAAAGGGCAGAATGGTGACCTACATTTAATGATTTGCTGCTTAGATAGTGTTATTTCACTATAAAAAGTTATTAATTAGTCTGGAGAGTTGTATTTTCATGAGAACTAATACATAAATGGAAAACATAAGCACACAGTTCGCATGTAGTATCTTAATACTGCCTTAGAAAAATGCTCTATAAGGCCTGGTGAGACAACACATTTATCTTCTGGTCCATGGCATGTCCAGTGATTTGTCAGCAGTGATCTCCCACATACAGTAGGGGTGGCTTTCAGCCATGCTTTTATTTGTTTGTTTTGGCAATTAAAATACCATCTGCACATCAAAGACACTTTATTACTGTTTGAAATTTCCAAACTTTGATGTGTGGGTAGATGTTTAGAGCCAAACCAAAAATACTCCTGCTTCTAAAGAATGCATAATACAAAGTCTAGTCCAGTAAATTATTCTTTGGAATAATGCGGTTTTAAGTTGTGTTTACTTTTGAGAATCTGATCTGCAGGAATTTGGTCTCCTCATATACCTCATGAGAGTTCAGCTTTGTTTAACACATGATAGGATGTTAATCTCCATCAAAATGTACACCCAAAGCTCTTAACCAGTCAGGGCAGTGACAGAAATCATGTGTCATGGTTTTGCCAGCACAGCAGCAAGTACAAATAAAAGTATTCTCATGGTCTCAGGAGAAACTTGTCGCAGGGGTAAGGATGAATGCAAATTGCAAAGACTGGCAACTCAAGCAAAAGAAGTTGTGTTYCTGCCTGAGTTAGAGATGGTTCTAAGATGCTACAGAAATGGGTGCCTGGACATGCCTGGATGGATACTCCATGCCTTCCCCAGAAGACAGTGAATCTGATACTCAGGTCAAGGGTCTGCTCTCCCTCTTGTCTCCCATTCTTTATTCCACTGATATTTTCCAAAGCATCTAAGAACCATGTGTGATTTCCAGTGGGATTTCAAATTGTCATYAYTTCCCCATTWCAAGGACCTTTCTCCAGCTAAGAATTCCACCTATTGCAGGAAGTGGGGCCCTGCCTCACTTTTTCTCAGCTATATGCACKACAAGATATGTGTAACAGCTTCTTACCATCACCCTGCAAACACAGACTGGCTTCACTCTGCTCAGAGTTCAGAAGAGGCTGATCCATATTCCTGCAGATTTTTGGTCACAAGTCTTACTCTCATAAATCGATGAAATTAATTTAAATTATTTTAAATATATTAATTTTGTATTATTAAATAAGTGGAAAAAAAGAGACATCTGTTTCCCAAACTGATTTTAGGGAAGAAAGCTGAAGTGGGAAAAACAAACTTTTACTTTTTTCAGATTGTTCTCATACATTTTCCTTTAATACAAATGAAAAAAAATTTGCACATAAAAAGTAAAATATCGCTTTTCTTAGAGAAAGACACATGATTGGAAATGTTCTTTCGTTTTTAGAAATAGGAGGAAAATCAAATAAGAGTTAATGAAAAAACACAATTAAAAWTTTGTCTTAGTTAGGCAACTAACCATTGTCTGTGATTTTTTTTTTTTTGGTACTGTTAGAAAAACCTTGCTGTCTGTTAAATTCATTACAATGAAACAACTGTAACTCTTAAGACAACATTTTACATAAGTTTTACTTGAACATGGATGCACATTACTGTTATTCATTTCAGCAGTAAAACGTTTTCTCAGGTGTGCTGCTCAGGCAGCAGTGCCCAAAGACATCATGTGGGGAAAAATTAGGGTAGGCAAAACTCCTGATATTTTTTAAACCTCAAAATTCCCCTTAAAAGAAATACAGGCATAGATGGTAGTGGGTATCTTATAAGAACAAGATTATGTTGATGAAACATAAGTCATTGTCTTAAAATAAAATGTTACTCGCTACATTTCTCTTTTTTCCAGTCCTTTCAGTTGAAGCCAATTTTTACCACATTATTATTTGTCTAAAGTAGAAAGAAAGAAAGGTCTGTTTCMCATCTGTAATGGGCTGAAATTTGCTTATGTGTCTGAAAAAACTTTGCTTCTTAAGTAGCTATGTACTCATATTTCTTAAAGAAAAGGAAATCCATTGACTGAAGACACATTTCACTAATACTGCATTTAACTTGAAATCTAGCTTAAAAGTGAATGAAGGAAATAATTTTTCCTCTACTATTCAAACTTTATTCTGGACCTGAAGCCAGGATATTTGCTCTCAGTTGGTGTAAGTATTGTCAGTTCAGCTGCAACCTTTGACTTACTACAAGTGTAGAGTAGCAAGCCGACCACAGCTGAAAGCAGGTAATCTAACCTCATCAATAGGTAGCTACCCACACCTTCTGACAAGGATTCAAGCTAAAACTGAAGACAGGAAATTCCCTGTGATTTAGGATTTATCAAGTGGCAAATGGCTGRATTTGGAAAGCTCGAGATTTTAAAGCCTGAACCTGTTGGTCATTAGCTTTAGTTTCCTAATGCCATCATTCCTTGACAAACCACCCAAGTTAGTACTGAACATAGGCATGTAACTATATTATAGTTTTGATTTGGTTTTGGTAATTTCACAAGATTGCTTGAAGAAAAAAATAGTTGCATAAGGTAGTTGTGAGTTTATCCAACTTAGTTGAGCATAAGGTTTAATTCATTGGAGAATTAACTCAATGACATACCATGGCTCTAGATTTTAAAACAGTTACCAAGAAGAATGGTGCCACCTGAACTGATAAAGCYAATATTCTTAATTTTAGATGAGCACTGAGGAAGGAGGAAATCTGGCAAGAAAGTCTAACTGGACAGTTAACCTTGTCAAGAAGTGTATCAGGAGAAAGGAGAGGATTCACAAGAGATGTGGGTATGAGTCTTTGAAGTCAGGATATCATAGCATAAATTGAGAAGTACAAAAAGATAATCACCAATTAAACTTTACAAAATTGTTAAAATACAGTTCTGGAGGTCACCTTACCATAAAAAATGATTGACCACTTCCCCTGACACAACNAATAACAAAAAAAAAAAAACAAAAAAACAAAAAAAAAAAAAAAAGGGCAGAATGGTGACCTACATTTAATGATTTGCTGCTTAGATAGTGTTATTTCACTATAAAAAGTTATTAATTAGTCTGGAGAGTTGTATTTTCATGAGAACTAATACATAAATGGAAAACATAAGCACACAGTTCGCATGTAGTATCTTAATACTGCCTTAGAAAAATGCTCTATAAGGCCTGGTGAGACAACACATTTATCTTCTGGTCCATGGCATGTCCAGTGATTTGTCAGCAGTGATCTCCCACATACAGTAGGGGTGGCTTTCAGCCATGCTTTTATTTGTTTGTTTTGGCAATTAAAATACCATCTGCACATCAAAGACACTTTATTACTGYTTGAAATTTCCAAACTTTGATGTGTGGGTAGATGTTTAGAGCCAAACCAAAAATACTCCTGCTTCTAAAGAATGCATAATACAAAGTCTAGTCCAGTAAATTATTCTTTGGAATAATGCGGTTTTAAGTTGTGTTTACTTTTGAGAATCTGATCTGCAGGAATTTGGTCTCCTCATATACCTCATGAGAGTTCAGCTTTGTTTAACACATGATAGGATGTTAATCTCCATCAAAATGTACACCCAAAGCTCTTAACCAGTCAGGGCAGTGACAGAAATCATGTGTCATGGTTTTGCCAGCACAGCAGCAAGTACAAATAAAAGTATTCTCATGGTCTCAGGAGAAACTTGTCGCAGGGGTAAGGATGAATGCAAATTGCAAAGACTGGCAACTCAAGCAAAAGAAGTTGTGTTYCTGCCTGAGTTAGAGATGGTTCTAAGATGCTACAGAAATGGGTGCCTGGACATGCCTGGATGGATACTCCATGCCTTCCCCAGAAGACAGTGAATCTGATACTCAGGTCAAGGGTCTGCTCTCCCTCTTGTCTCCCATTCTTTATTCCACTGATATTTTCCAAAGCATCTAAGAACCATGTGTGATTTCCAGTGGGATTTCAAATTGTCATYAYTTCCCCATTWCAAGGACCTTTCTCCAGCTAAGAATTCCAYCTATTGCAGGAAGTGGGGCCCTGCCTCACTTTTTCTCAGCTATATGCACGACAAGATATGTGTAACAGCTTCTTACCATCACCCTRCAAACACAGACTGGCTTCACTCTGCTCAGAGTTCAGAAGAGGCTGATCCATATTCCTGCAGATTTTTGGTCACAAGTCTTACTCTCATAAATCGATGAAATTAATTTAAATTATTTTAAATATATTAATTTTGTATTATTAAATAAGTGGAAAAAAAGAGACATCTGTTTCCCAAACTGATTTTAGGGAAGAAAGCTGAAGTGGGAAAAACAAACTTTTACTTTTTTCAGATTGTTCTCATACATTTTCCTTTAATACAAATGAAAAAAAATTTGCACATAAAAAGTAAAATATCGCTTTTCTTAGAGAAAGACACATGATTGGAAATGTTCTTTCGTTTTTAGAAATAGGAGGAAAATCAAATAAGAGTTAATGAAAAAACACAATTAAAATTTTGTCTTAGTTAGGCAACTAACCATTGTCTGTGATTTTTTTTTTTTTGGTACTGTTAGAAAAACCTTGCTGTCTGTTAAATTCATTACAATGAAACAACTGTAACTCTTAAGACAACATTTTACATAAGTTTTACTTGAACATGGATGCACATTACTGTTATTCATTTCAGCAGTAAAACGTTTTCTCAGGTGTGCTGCTCAGGCAGCAGTGCCCAAAGACATCATGTGGGGAAAAATTAGGGTAGGCAAAACTCCTGATATTTTTTAAACCTCAAAATTCCCCTTAAAAGAAATACAGGCATAGATGGTAGTGGGTATCTTATAAGAACAAGATTATGTTGATGAAACATAAGTCATTGTCTTAAAATAAAATGTTACTCGCTACATTTCTCTTTTTTCCAGTCCTTTCAGTTGAAGCCAATTTTTACCACATTATTATTTGTCTAAAGTAGAAAGAAAGAAAGGTCTGTTTCMCATCTGTAATGGGCTGAAATTTGCTTATGTGTCTGAAAAAACTTTGCTTCTTAAGTAGCTATGTACTCATATTTCTTAAAGAAAAGGAAATCCATTGACTGAAGACACATTTCACTAATACTGCATTTAACTTGAAATCTAGCTTAAAAGTGAATGAAGGAAATAATTTTTCCTCTACTATTCAAACTTTATTCTGGACCTGAAGCCAGGATATTTGCTCTCAGTTGGTGTAAGTATTGTCAGTTCAGCTGCAACCTTTGACTTACTACAAGTGTAGAGTAGCAAGCCGACCACAGCTGAAAGCAGGTAATCTAACCTCATCAATAGGTAGCTACCCACACCTTCTGACAAGGATTCAAGCTAAAACTGAAGACAGGAAATTCCCTGTGATTTAGGATTTATCAAGTGGCAAATGGCTGGATTTGGAAAGCTCGAGATTTTAAAGCCTGAACCTGTTGGTCATTAGCTTTAGTTTCCTAATGCCATCATTCCTTGACAAACCACCCAAGTTAGTACTGAACATAGGCATGTAACTATATTATAGTTTTGATTTGGTTTTGGTAATTTCACAAGATTGCTTGAAGAAAAAAATAGTTGCATAAGGTAGTTGTGAGTTTATCCAACTTAGTTGAGCATAAGGTTTAATTCATTGGAGAATTAACTCAATGACATACCATGGCTCTAGATTTTAAAACAGTTACCAAGAAGAATGGTGCCACCTGAACTGATAAAGCYAATATTCTTAATTTTAGATGAGCACTGAGGAAGGAGGAAATCTGGCAAGAAAGTCTAACTGGACAGTTAACCTTGTCAAGAAGTGTATCAGGAGAAAGGAGAGGATTCACAAGAGATGTGGGTATGAGTCTTTGAAGTCAGGAYATCATAGCATAAATTGAGAAGTACAAAAAGATAATCACCAATTAAACTTTACAAAATTGTTAAAATACAGTTCTGGAGGTCACCTTACCATAAAAAATGATTGACCACTTCCCCTGACACAACRGYGATAGGTAGTAAAATAACTTAGTAAAATYCCCCAGATTAGCTGAATATTTGATTCAGTTTTCAAGAAGAAATGTAACTGACTGGGAGGATAACACTGGGGAGAGAGGAATGAAAGTGTGACACACATAGTAAGTGATGGGAAAAAGGGCAGTACTGCAACCCACCCCATTCATCTCCCTGGGGAATGTCAGCTCCAGGATTCACAGTGGAGGTTCATATCAAATTTGTCTGGCTGCAGGTACATATAGCAGATATAGGGAGAGAGCACCATATTAGATTTAAAAGCAGTAGTAATGCTTATAAATAGAAAATATAAGGAAAAGATTCAGGCAGTTGCATTTACTGTCATGGATTATTTCTTTCTCAACAGCATGAAAAGATTTAGRAAACATCTTCAAAGGGAGAGTAATTAAAACATGAATGTTAAAGGAAAGTGTTGTAAAGAGCAATGCACATCAACCAGAGTTATATGTGCCAGAGTAATCTGAAAACTTCCTCTTATTTTCTAGGGAAGAAAATGTAATAGATTTTATCTGTCTGGATTTCTTCAACACATTAGATGTTGTTTCTTGAAAAATTACTATTTCGGTGGAAATGACATGGATAAGCACAGGAATTTTGAGGAAGATGATGAGCTGGCTGAAGAGAAGATAACCACATAGCATTTTGAGATTTCAAGACCACTATCTTATGGCTCACCTTTCACTGTTTCCATTGGCAAACAAAYGTTAGAGCACTTATATAAGTGTTCTATATGCAGGAGACCTATTCCTTTGTAAAAGAATTCATTGGGAGGATGTTGAAACTCCAACATCTGGAAAGAAGCCGTGACTAAAATGAAAATTCACATGAACAGAAACCAGTAATAAGAATTCCTAATGTGGGAGTTTAAAAGCTATCAGAGTACAGTAAAGGGTTCAAATATGCAATGATCCACCAGCAGCTTCTGACTTAGTCATGTATCATGTAAGATACATGAAGCAGAATGTTAATGTCATGCATTGGGAAGCACATTTYGYGTCCTGTGGTCAGGTCTGGCTAATGTCTTTTAAAGTAAATGAGGTTAAATTATAGCAGTTTAGYAAWGGACCATTAGTGCAACTGGWGGCATGGACATCCTGTGCAGGGAGCAGACAAAATAACTTGGCTTACATGGGAAAATGAAGGCAGGAATGGGACAGAGTTGTTCTCCATACAAACTATGGTGGTGTAGAACCGCACAAGTGGAACGAACCACGTCTGTGTAAGTGGGGATGGTCTGGCTATCAATGAAGAGAGGCTGGGTAACAGAAGAGCTTTTTCCTCCAGAAGGAGGAGGGTCTGTGACAGCCTTCTAACACACATAAAAGGGTGGAATAACTCTCTTCTTGCAAGGTCACACTTTACAGATTCCTGAAAGGTCCTGAGCAGCACCACTCTCTGATGCTCCATAAGGCTGAATTCAGATTCAATTTACAACATTTCCCCACGCCTTCTGTCTCCAAAACTTCCTCATATTTTGGTGCAGATTCACATTAAACTGCAGTATCAAAGCTTAAAAACCATTTCCAGTAACTGGAGTCGTCCTCTAGTGAGAAAACGGACTTTCTGAAATACTCTCCAGCATTTTGCTAAATCTTTTCCTGAATAATCATTTTCAATTTTTTTTTTCCTAACATTTTTTAAAAAGGCAGCACTGGAATAGGCCTGATAATAATTAGGGAATTAGCAGAGTGTTACCTGAGAAGCTGCAGGCTTGCACTAACTTTACAAGGTAATATTGGGTTTGGGAAGATATATGTTTGAATTTTGAATTAAAAAAAGAGAAATGTGAGGAAGACAGTGTTTTCAAAAAATACTTAGAAGACAGCTTCTGAACAGAAAAGGGAGCTAAAACTAATCACAATTATTAGAGTGAACTGGAACTTCTTCATTATTTTCTATATAAAACAGTGTTTGAATAATCTTTAAAGTAACAATATAAAGCATTGATCTGTTTTAATTCTCTGTCGGAAAGACAGAAACATAATACTGCTTTTGAAATCTCACATTTAACTTAGTCAGACAGTCCTGCAAATACTGAATGACAATTCTTGTTCACTTTCTAAATCCAAAACTATGAAATTATAAATTTTTAAACTTTTCCCCCAACATTTGCACATCCAAGACTTTGCAGATCCAGTGTGGGCATGTCCTGAGCAAAATGTCTCAGAGTTTTCAGTCTGTGAGGTGCTCTGAATATTGCTTKTCTCAGGGCTAAAAAGAACATTATRGAAGTGAAGGAATTTTGACTTCAGCCTGTGGGAAAATGCTTGTTTTTGACATTTCAACAGCATTAATTAAAACATAACATGCTCAATTTATTTTTTTAAATCCACCAAATGTATCAAAATTTGTTGAATAAGCATTGGTAATCTGGCAAATAAACACTACTGAGGAATGTTGGACACATGTGCTTGTCACACTCCACTATTACAACGCTTCCTGTAGGACTTTTGGCTTAGGTCAGCCCAAATCACCCAGGTAATCCAAAACTTGTGGTTTGAAAAACAGCATGGGTCTAGTGACTCTTCCTGTTTGGGACAACCTTGACAATACATTTAGCTGTGATTCCCTACCACTGGAGTTGTATCAATGTGAGGGATTGCTGATCATGCTCCATTTGCTGCTCTGGAAGTAACAATTTTAATTTTTTATTGCTCTGTCAGCTAAAAGGCCTTTACATTTGCAATGGAATAAAGTTCCAACTCCTGTTTTCTGTAAGCAGTTGCATCATCTTCATTTCTGAATTCTGAGAAAACAAAGAATAAAATAAATTATTTMATTAACACCCAAGTACCCAGCTGGAACCCCAGATATCTCAACTGCATAAAGTTGCTGCAAATTAGAGGATGCTCACTAAGTCACTGTAAATTCTCCTGTCCTGCTGAGTGCAATGAAAGTATTCCAACTAATATTATCCCAACATGTGGATAACTCAAAGCGTGTCATACATACACCTTTATAAACTTAATACAGGTAGTAAATGTTTGAAGTTTGAAAAAGTCTTACTTTGTTTCATTTTCTTTTATTTGGCAGTGAACAAGACATAGACACAAGTAGTTGACTGATGGGAACCTTTAGGATGCATTATGTCACGGCACAGCTGATGTGATCAACTGCTGGTTTTAAATAATATTCACTGGAGGTTGTTCTTTGCTAGTTTTACTTAGTTTCTTTCTGTGTAGACTTGATTCATTACRATGTGAGTACACATGCAGGCAGGGACCAAAATGAATTAATTTTCTCTTTTAGGAGCTTTTGAACTCATATCAAGACTGAAACACCTGAAATATTCTGTTTTGCTGGAAACTTTGTTCTGATAGTTCCCATGTGGAATGGGAATCACCCCCTCTTAGGGTTTAAAGGTACAAACTGGTGAACAGTTAACATTTGTTTATACTGTTTTTGACGCATACAGGAGAAAGAAATTATTTAGGTTTTTCCTTCTTTTTGGATTGGAATTTTATTGCTTTGCGCAACATTTATGAAGCAGATTTTGAGATATTTTTAAGCACAAAAATCTATTTGGGAACTATGGCAAACAAATCTCAGCTGTTTTACAGGTCTCAGTGYTAAAATCTCTGTCATCTGTGTTTTGCCAGTTGCTCCAGTGGGCCCAGAATCAGTATTTGCCTTTCAGTTCACAGAACTGGGAAAACCAGAAGTCCTAGTAAAGCTTAATTTGAACAACAATATCAATTCCTTTAACATGCAATGAAAAAAGTCAAAGACCTTTATTTTCATTTTTTTGCCTGTGTTTAGTACTGAATTGAGTAAAAACTTGCTCTGTGTTTTCAGTCCAGTGAGTCCTCAAAGTTGGGTGTTGCATTGCATCCACTTTCTGCTCCTTCTCTCAGGAAATTGTCTCAGATTATTTGAGGTTTTATGAGGGAGTTACAGCTCAGACTAATTAATGTTTGTAAGAAGTCAGCCAAGAGATTCAAGTGATGGAAAAATTTTTGACAGTCATGATGCTTTCTGTGAGAAGAAAGGGAAAAAATCCATACAGTTTCAAGACGGCAGTTTTGTGAGGGAGGAACATTTTGTATAAAATGAAATCTACTGGGGGCTATGTCCATAGTGTGCTATTGGACTTCARTTCTCATTGTCCATATAATGGGCTAGATTAAGAATGATCTGACAAAAAGAACCCAAGTTTTGTTGGTTTTTTTTTTTAACCTGGATCATTTTCCCAGCCTGAGGCACCGAGCAGCTGCATAGACCATTGCAGCAGTGCAGAAGCAGCTGCAGGGCAGACACGAGTGAGGGAGGGCGAAGAGGGAGGAGGAACCTGGGAGCAATAATGCAGGTACTGCTGTTRAGAGTTGTTGTTACTCAGGCTCTGGCTCCTAGGAAGGGGGAAGGAATGTCTGCCTGGAAGGGCCTGGCAGGATACACTCTCACCTGACTTGGCCTGGAAGCCTGTGTTCCCATGATTCAGCCCTTGTCTCCATTGACTACGCTCAGAGCTTGTGCATCTCTTCAGTGATGGGCACCCTCATCAAAACAACTGCAACACAGAKRAGCCTGAATTTCATACTTAATGATTAGAAAGCCACACTTGGATCTATAACCTGAATCTAAAGKTGAAACATGCTTTGACTTGTGGCCCTTCATTCTTGCTAGTATTAGTGGGCTGGAGTTGTATACTTTTAAAAATGACAGGCTTTAGTAGAACAGTTAGGAAGGCTTGCTGGATATATAAATTTTCTAATCCTGACCTCAATTTCTTAACGTGTTGTGTGGGTGCTGGAAAAGTATCCACCATTTGTACTCTACTGCATAAAAGCTCAAAAAAGGAAAAGCTCAAAGTGTCTAACAAGGAGACAAACAATCACAGGTAGAGACATCTCTATACTGAATATCTCAAAGTGACCTGCTAGGATCATTGAGTCCACTATTTCATCTTTCAACTTCAGCTCTCATCTTTAGAAAGTTTGATATTCTCTGGTGAGACTTGGAATATCTTCCAGCAGAAATCCAGTTTCAAGAAAACTTTGCCCTGTTGTAATCAGTGAAGGAATTTTGCTCCGTTTGCAGGGAGGAGACTGTGAAGCTTARTTTGTGGTAGTGCCAATTCATTTATTATCTTGACAATTATCTTGTAAGGGACAATAATGGCTAATTGCAACACACAATATTCAGATTAAACGTAAAGAAAATTGTTCATTCAGGAAAGATGTAGAATTTCTATTGTTGGAAATCTTGAAGAATTTRCACAAAACCCTGACTGACCTGGCATGGTGTTAGCTATAATCTCCTTTTAAGCAGGAGATTGGATTGTGCCATGTCTAGAGATCTCTTCCAAGCAACATTTCTACAGTCCTGCACTATATTACTTCACTTCCAATTGTATGATTTCTCTGAGAGTGTCTGAACATCTTTTTCAGTACCTGCCATAATAATTGGTCTTAATAACTTTGGAGATCTTGATGTTACTGTGGTCCATATAAATAAATATGAATTTTGGGAAAACTTCCTGTAATTTTTTTCTCAATTGAACAGTTATCTAGCAGGTTTTGATCTACACATGAGCTKTTGAAATGCAATTTGTACATTAAAATTTGTGTCCTGCCTCATTGCTGGCATACTGTGTATCTGAAACCCATGAGTGCCTAATCATGCTGAAGAATTTTAGTCTGTGGAAATAAATATGAGTATTTTATAAAAAAATTCTGTGAAACCTTGCACCTTGAACACTTCAATGGCGTTTTTCTTTACCCATGAGCTTTTGAAATACTTTTTGAAATACTATTTGCCCATTAAAATATTTGTACTTTGAAATCTACTATGCAAATAGTTCCTTTCATAAAATCAAGAAAATAGAATGTTAAATATGTACAGGAATAGTTGCCAGATGGCTGGAGCAACAGTCTGGAGCTAAATGGAAAACATTCTTCTTTATTAGTTCAAGGCAAAAACGTATCTGTTAGGCACAGCCCTAAATCAGGTATTTAGCCATAAAACACCWCCAAGTTCCCCAAGAGACAGTCAGGAAATGATCTTTAATCCTATTGAGCTGAGACATGTCTGTGGTTAGGTTGAGAGAGAGATGTACCTTCCTCTCTTTCCTATTTCTGCAATCTAAAGCACAGCACAGTTCCAGAGGGTGGGGAGGTAATATCTCTGTGTATTTAGTCTCAAATTCTCTGGCTTTCTCTTCTAATTTATGACACCCTTAYGTAAGAACAAGTTAGTAAAATTTTTCTTTTATCCCTCTTTCTTCTTCTTTCTTATTTTGCCCTAAACTTTCAATTGGCTGCCTTGAAGCTGTATCAAGAGAAAGCAATGATGTAGAAATTATCATGGCATTATTAAATTAATGTATATTTCTTTTAGATCAATGTAYATTTTATTTACATTAGCTTGTTGTTGACCATGCCAAATCCTTATAAAATGTTCAAAACAGATTATGTGCCTTGGTAAAAAAATGAAATATTCCAATATCTTTTTAAACCTCTTTAGATGGAGAAAATTTTAAATAGTTTTCAAAACCACAGATAATTTTATGGTGCATCATATATTAGACCTTTTATAACATGAGTCACTAAAAAATAAAAAACTGCCTTGCTGCACTTGTGAACTACTGAGGACTGTTCATGCACTGTGGAAYGCTTTATTGAAGAGAATGTCACAAGTAACTGAGGCAGCACAAGTTTAATGGTGTACCTGATCATATATATATGGTTACTTTTCAGTGAGATGGTACAATGAAAATATTACTGCACAAATTAATTTTAAGTTGTAATATTCCTTTGAGCAAATTAGCATTGCAGCTGAAATCATAAACCCCTCCTAAGTGTCAATTTTCAAATTAGAGATTAGCCTGACTTCTCTGAAGGCTCATATAATTTCTTTCTCTTAAGAAGAGCATTATTACTTTCCCCCTCTCTTTTTATTTCAGAGCTGCCTCCCAGCTGTCTGTACCCTGCACTGTTGCCTGAAATTATTCTGCTCCAAAGACATATTCTGCTTTTGCTAATCTTCAGTAGGTTTTATCATCTGTAAAATTAATTCTAGGTGTATAACTATTTTAAAGTAGGTATGTATTTATTAAACGGTATTCATTGGTCTGACTGAAATCAGATCAAATCAATCTGCTCAGAAGGCCATAACAAATGAAGATGTGGTTGCAATTTCTGCTAGCTTTAATCAAATAAACCCAGGAAAAAATATAACAGTTCAGGTTTCAGCATAGACTAACATCCCAATGAGCTTGGACTGACTGCAAATATTCTTGTCAACAGGCTRTATTCATGCATTGTAGAAACCTGGGCAGTAGGGAGTTAATGCATTGCTGTGCCTCAAACACCAATGGCCAACCAAGTGGACTAGTTAGAACAAGATGTGGCTGCACAGGGGGGCTGTACAGAGGTATGGCAGCACCTTTTTGGGCCAGCTTTTCTCCTCTGGTTCATGGTGACTGCACAACATAAAGGACAGTGCAAGTGCAGAAGTGGGGTCAAGAAGGGGGCGTTCACTGTATACCAGAAGTCAATCCAGTAGAGGGGGATCAACACCACCAAAAGACAAAGGCCCATGGCCCATRCAAAGAAAGGTCCAGAAGAATGGATTGCTTGTCCTCACACATTTACATGAAGAGCAAAGAAACTAATCCCAAGAGAGGGAAAACTTTCCCTCAGGAGCCTGGATACACTGTCAACTGAATCAATGGACTGGTGATCTTTCTTCTCCTATCTGATGTCTCTTTTGTGCTCTGCTTCTTGCCTCTAACTAAAGTGCTCTGCTTCTTGCCTCTAACTTTGACTAAAGTTAGGAGAGAAAAAAAGTTTAGGAGAGAAAAAATTAGGACATAGGCACAAAACACATACCAATTTCCATGCCAAGTGTGTAGTTTGTTAATAAAACTTACTGAACTTGGATTTTGGAAYCCTTTTGGTTTTGTCGTTTTTTGACCAGGCATATCTACGCATCTTGGATTCTCTGGATACTCATATAGGAGTGGGATGCAACATTTTTGCTGGTTTCATAGGCAGAATACCATATCATCATCGTGCAGGGACATCCTTAACCTTAGAGTAGTACTGTTTTCATGAATGTAGAGAAATACTGCTTATGGGTAGATGATGATATTTGCATACATGTGAAATTTCTGCCAGGTCATTTCCATAGAAGCTTCTCACAGTCACACAATACTGGATTGAAGCACAGTTTGAAGAAAAAAGTAAAACACTTCTACAAATCTCTTTATTGCTACTTTGCAATTGGCCACTTAAATCAACTGATGAATACAAATTGGTGYGTGAAAATTTGTTTATCAATTATTGAAAAGCACTTTACCTGCTGATTGCCATTTTTGAGGGTTACTTTGGTTACTTTACCTTCCTCCTTTTGAGCTTCCAGCCATCTGAACCTTCTTCACACACCTCAGGTAAAAGTTTCTGCCCCAACACCTAGAAGACAGAGACTTAAACAGTTCATTTACAAGCAGGGTCTGAGAGAGGTTAGGCAGGAATGGATGCAAATGCAAACCTCCTTCAGGCTAGTCTAGAAAGGGAATTCTCTTCAGCAGGAGAAGGAAATCTCTTTTCCTTTTTTGCAATTAATTTCCATTCCCCTCTCCAGATGTTTATGTCCCTTGGGCTGAATATTGAATCTACAATTTGTGTGACTGAGTTCAGAGTTAACTGCCAACAAAATTCATTTGAGAGAAAGAAAAATAAACATTTGATTAGTCTTACAATGAAAAATAAACAACCTTGCTCTGAAATGTGGGGACTGAGTATTTTTTCCAGTGGTTGTTCTCCATAGTTTAGTACCTTTGCACACTACAGTACAAAATCYTGCTAATTTCTAATCCTGGATGAAATGAGGATTTTAATTATCAGCTTGGAAATCAAGATTTGCATTGTCTGAGGCTGGCTATACTATGGCAGTAGTAGTAATAAAAGTAATTTATGCATTTAATATTCAATTAAAATTGGTGGGCTATTTTTGTTTGTTTTGTGTTTTTTCTTTTTTTAATAGAGCTACTAAGTAATAAGTACCAGAGGCATGCATTTAGAATACATCATTCTAATTCATTAATTTCACAGTACAAGTTTATTTACTGGGATTACTAATTTACTGGTAAAATAGTAATATAGAAATATAAATAGAAACAAACAAATATTATAAATATAAAACCCTTACAAAGTTGCAACACAGGCAATTTTCAACATTGACACTAGAAAATATTTTCTGCTGGCTTTTTTAGAAATTCAAACAAGAGGAACATCTGTTGAGGACAAATAAATGAAAGGAGACAAACTAAAACATTGGCATGACAGCAAAGGCAATTAGCAGCCACAGATGACAAAAGGAGGTGAAAAAGGCTGGTGTAGAATTGCAATATCACTTCTGCATAAACTGAGTCCTAGAGAAGAGTGATCTGYTCTGTAAGTACRCTTGAACAGGAAGTCAGAAGGTGGTTTCACAACCCAGCTTAAAGTGCATTCCYTGACACTGGCTTCATCTTGTAGGACTGGCTGTTGTCCCTGTGGCTTTATTKTTGCCCTTGTTTGTTTTCTCATGTCGTTGATGCTTTTGTCAGCAACAAGTCTTGAGCTTGAGGATGTATCAAGACAAAGGGTGTTGAAGAGGGAGAGCATGAGAAGCAGCAGCTTGTGTGCTACTGGTAGGGCTGAGGCAGTAGCACAGTCCCCAGCCTTTTAAAGGTGGGCATGGACAGAGAGCCTGTTACAATACCCATATAAGTTTCAGGGCATTCAGAGCAATGGCAGATTCCAACACATTAAAGAAATATCTTGGCTAATCCAGGCAKAAATTTTGTAAACCATCTTTATTTGTGTATTTATCTCTTAACTTTTGGTTTTGTTTTTGGGGGGTTTGTTTTGTTTTGTTTTTGTTTGTTTGATTGTTTTTTTGTTTGTTTGTGTTTTTTTTCTTTTTCCTAGGCTGCTAGGTAAAAAGTACCAGGGGCATGCATTTAGAGTGTATCTATCTAATTCATTATATTATACCATTAATTAARTGAGCACGTGGTTCAGAAAATATAAGAAGAAAATGAATCTGTTTTGGTCTGCCTGTTGTACTGAAGAAGGACCAGGAAGGTCTTTGCTACCTCCATGAAATGGATTCCATGGCCTCTGCAGAGAGCCTGCTACAGGGCTTTGCTCCCTTGAGAATAATGAAGTCACTTCCTAAATCCATYCTGTTGCTCTGATTGCCAGTAGAACTGGGTGGCATCCTTGAAGTACCATTACTGTGTCTTTCTTTTCTCCCTCCCCTTCCAGCTGCCCCCAAGTTTGTCTTTCTCTCCACAAAGAAAAAACCCAGTTCCTTCTCAGTTTTCTCCTTCTTTGTTTACTTTTTTAAAACCAATTATACATTAATTTTCCTGAATGTCCTATAACTCCGTACTTCCTAATGGATTACAGAACATGTCCTTTATTTTAATTGGAAAATCATATTTGTTACTTATTTTTTAAATGTTAGTGACCTTTTGTATCCTAATTTCCCACTCTTCTGCTGAGTCATGTATCTAATTCCTTCAATGTGTTTTCCAGCCTCTCAGTTTGGTGCAACCYGCCAACTTTATAGGAATATTCTACTCCTTTCTCAGTATTTCMGTAAATTATTAACCAAACCCAGTAAATGTATTTATGGGATCCTAAGAAAAATGTATCAAGCACTTCAGGAAAAGTCAYGGCTAATGGCTTTGAGAATCACTCTTCAAACCTGTGTACACCTTGTGATGATTTCCTCTATTTCCTTGGCTTGCAAATGGAAATTTCACCACAACAGTGTAAAAGACTTAAAGAGACATAAAGCCAAGCAATACCRTGTGTTGGCTTTCCTTTACCATCCACCATGAGAGAGAGGAGAATTATTTCAGTGGCTGAAAAATGTAATGTCAAATATGGTAGCACAATGTAATTATRTATTTATTAAACTCTTCATGCTCTGTTTCATCCTGTCATTAGAGGTCTGGGGGTGGATGTTGTCCACATTTCTTACACATATGGTTTTATTTAKCTATGGTAAACCAGCAATTTCAACTGCAGGACAAATCTTCCTAATCAGGAGTAGCCTAACGCTATTGTCCGGGCTGCAGGAGAAGCCTTTATCTGGTTAATCCTTGTCACTAATGGGAGGCTGCACATGATGCTATGGAATTCTGTCCAACAAACCTTCTGCAAATGAAATCATAAAAAGGTTTCTATGCCATGAGTGCAGAACTAGGCAAAAAATTCACCATGCAGATTACTGTAAGAAAAAATGGTAAAGACTGTGGTAAAGACCAGGGCAGTTTGGGAGGATGGGAAGGCAGCATTGTTTACAGTTGCAGCTGAGGAAAAGTGAGCAGCAAATTTTAAACTACAAGTTAATTTAAAAAACTTCTGTCTACAATAAATAATCTTGGTTTCTGAGTGTCTRTATTATTTACATTGTCATCTATTGGAAGTAAGCAGGTTTTGCTGAAAGTGCATCACACCAAAATTGGGACTTGGGACAGCAATTTTTCTTATTTTATATAAAATATTCAGTGAAATAATTATATGCAAATTTATGTTGTTGCATTGTTCATGAGCCTTGTTCATGAACTTTGCTCATGTTTATTTTACTATGTGTTTTCCTGCTTCCTCATCTGTCTCCCTAAGTGTTACAGCATCACTACTAYTTTCTTCAAGAAAAATAAAAGGCAAGACAGGTAATATGCCTAGAGATAGCAAAAAAGGAGGTAATAAACCTTAAAATATTTTAAAATCAAGATAAATAGGATCACACTAATATGTGAACATCTGCTACTTGTTCCAGAAACTCATACAGAGTGGTGTATGACAAAGATGAAAAGATGAAAATTAAATAAATCATAGTAATTCCAGAAAATGATGCTATTTAGTGGCTAAGACTCCAAAGACAATACAAATGCAGTGTCAGATATCATTATCATTATGGAAAGAAATATCATGTTTTACAGCAGTTTGGAATGGAGCATGAAATGAAAGCTAGGGACAGAGCAAGTGCCCCAAGCTTTTGATCCTCTTCTCCTGCTGCATCYCTTGCCTGAGAGCAGGGAGGCAACTCCCCAGGGGTATGTCTTGAAGTGACAGCCTCTAAGCCATTTTCTGAAGGGCAATCAAACCAACCCTTCTGAATAAACTCTAAAGACTCCAAAGATTGCTAGGACTTTTGGACACTTGAACCTGTAAGATATCATGATGTGTCRTTTTCCACAGTGCTTTTCTCCTAAGCTGTCTCTACCACCAGCAGAGTGTCTTGGCACATCCAAATACCCTGTGCATGCTTGGCTGCAATTCTGGGTGCTTTGGACATACCTGCATGGTGTGCAAGGCTGTGGCTGGCTAAAAATAACCTGCCTCTGATAAGAGGGGAACTTCAGCCTGACAGGCCAGCTGGGCTGCAGTGAGACCCTGGCACAGATCAGCTCAACCCACACTGAATCTGGCCTGTAYCCATATATCCACAACTCTGCAACCAACAGGAAATTGTATTTTATCCCACTAGTTTGAAATACCTCTAAAAATAGGATGTGGGAAGYGAACACAATGCTGTTAGTTGTTAGACTGATCAGATCATAGCATTTGAGTATGATTCAGTGTCCCAGGCCATGAGCTATTCCAYGTTTCTGCTTAGTATAAGCTGTCTGTCTGTCTGCAGGTTCCACCCACTTGCTGTAGTCACAGTGAAATCATTCTTCTTAATAATATTTTAAGAATATTCTTCTGGAATGTAGTTCCTCAAACACGCACAGAGTAAGCCTTCAATAATTCTRTCTTTCATAAGRTTTTTYTTTTAATTTAAAAATMATACTGCTAGGATCACCTTTCTYGTTAAAACTAAGTTGAAACTTTCTTAGCTTTCCTTTATTAGGTATAAGTTTAAAATACAGACTCACTCCAATTTCCCACTGGTGTGTTGTCCCCAAAGCAATGCAAGCCTTCCAACAAAAAACAAATAATCACAATTTAACCCAAGTACAGCCAGCAATCTGGTTTTGTTTTGTGCAGAAAATACTGTGTTTCATTTAATTTTTCTGTCCTTTATACATTCTGGTAGTTTGTCTTTAACTGTACCTACATTTTGGACTGATGTTTCATATATTTTTTTTACAGAAAGTAACTATCAACAAAGACACCATGAAATCTCCAGAGCTTCCTTATTTCTTTCTGSATCTGTTTTTGACTTTGGAATCAACTTCTATGAGACTCATTAAAAATGTACCATGTTATTTCAGTACCCTACTTTTCCTTATGTCGTATGCAGCTACCAGGTCACTGCTTGTTGTTGCTGTTGTCTTTATGAGATGCAGTTTCAGATGCAGTCAACTTCTGCTCCATGAGGCCTATAATGTTGATCTTTCTGATTCTAAAACCATCTCTATGCAGAGATGGACCTTTTTTTGGATGCACTCAAACAAGTAATAATTTAAAACCTCTAAATGTCCAGATACCATCCAGGAGGCAATAATACTCTACAAACGTTCGAAAGAATTTGAATTTTGTATCAGTTTTCTGCTTATCTCCCATTCTGCTGTGGTGTTGCTGCAGTTTAACAATGGCAGCAGTTCGTGACATGTAGTTATCTAATTTTATTATTTATTAAATATTGTTAAAATTCAGAGAGCACATTAGACTACRAATTTTGACGTATGTCTAAGGAAGWGGAATGTGTTTCCTGAAAATKTTRTTTTCTGGAAATCATCAAAGCTTCCGTAAATTTGAAAAACTACCAACATTCTGGGGTGTTGTGAGGTGACCCAACGCTTCCTAGAGGCTGGATACCGTAGTGAAAAAAGCAAAATGACAAAATGTTTGCAGGGAAGCCGAGGGTGCTTTGCCCTGGCATCTCTGCCTTACAAAATTCARTTACAACATTGGTCATAAAGCTCAGGAAAATTACCTACAATGATTACAGCAACTGCTTTTGAGAATATGGTATGAGGGGTGGAAGATAACAGACCTCTCTGCTTTACTGTACRTGGAAGAGGTGTTGTTTGGCTTCTCGGCTATCTAAGCACTTCTGTGGCAGTGGAGCCAGGTGGGCTGCCAAAGAATGGGAAAGCAGCAAGGACACATTCCTACCACTGAATTCAATACCAGCAAAATGGAAATCCCTGTGAATGGGTATAAGAAAACCACGTGGGATTAATGAAATTAGYATGCTATCTGAATTTTGAATATGAAAGAAATTAGGTCTAATGCAYTTAATTTTAGAAGTTTGTTATGTGTGTAGCTTGTACATGTGAATATTCTACTGCTAGCTTGGGATTTATGGAGCGGATTCTCAGACCCTTTTCAGTTAATAAATTAACACACTGGACTGAGTCCAAGCAAGTGCTCTGTCTGCACTGAAGCCCAATGCATTTAGAGAGCACTTGTCAGCTTTCTGGCAAGCACAACCCTGGCCTTGCACTGCAGTGCTTCCAGGGGTCACCACTGCAARGCAGATCACACAAATACACAAATCCATGCTTACTTTTCTAAACAGAGGCCTTAAGCACAAGGGTACAGAATATTCTGTGTAATGACTCATGATTTATTCCCCCCTCCTCCTTCTTTTTTGAAAACTTAGTATTTTGCAACAAAGGCTTGAGGAGCTGCTGTGCTYGATGAGTATCAGGAGGAGCTGTGTAGATCAGCACTGCATTTAACTGGGAAGGGAAGATTTTCTCCAATCACTCCTTTATTTTGTCCAGGTTWTGCTGAATATATGTCACAAATGTATAAAGTGAACTCAACATCAAAGAGCTGTGTGCAGGACCAAGCCTAGAGGAGTGTTAACACCCATGGACTGGCTCAAAATATTTTCTTTTGCCTGCTCTCTTTCCAGCACCCTGTGTACTTTAACGTAGTAAAGCTTCAAAAGGACAGGTGGAGAATGCCTCACTCTAGCAGAGAAAGTCCCATAGAAGCTGCTGATATTAACCTCTGCAGAGGTGAAATCCAGGTCTTTCCTTTCCTCAATGAGGACAGTTACTAGGTAAGAGATGGCTGCCACCATCACAGTCTTCCTTGCCTCTGCCTACAGTTTTTAAAAGAAGAAATGTCACTATTCCACCTTAACATGTTTTAGCCAAAACATATTCATAATTATCAGAYCTAACAGATCACATCTGTCAGTCAGCTTAAGCAGATTTCAAACAAGTGAAAGGATAGGTGTCAGTTGACTGAGCTCTGAAGTGTTTCTGGGACTATGAACCCAGATACCTACGATCTTCAAATAAATAATAAATTAGCCATGGAACCTGCATACATTTAGCTTTAGGTAATCTGACCATTGAAATGGCTTTTCCTCAATCACAGCTTGGGATTTATGAAGCTAAATTCCATTTAAATGTCATAAGCCTCTTCCTGGATTGTAGCCAGCCTCCAGGCTAGGAAGCTATTTGGCCTAGTGGTTTAATGGGTATCTTACTGTGTGAAAGTTATCAGCATGCTGTAAAGYAGAAAAAGTAAGCCAAGTTCTCTCAGTTTCACACAAAAATTCCCTTAACCTCCTGAAGCCCTGTAACATTTGCATTGCTGGAACTTAGAACTTCCCCCCAGGAGTAAATTTTCTTTTGCAGGCTAATTTATAGCATTTCTTTGATAAATGGCAAGAGAAGAGSTAATTACTGTATGCTAAGGATATATATTCATGCTTAATGAAAATGGTAACAGATCATGGTTTGAGACTGTGAGAAAGTTATAATGGGGAAGGAAGAGGTAGCTTGTTAATATCCAAAGCCAGTCCTGTCATGCTCTGTTTGCATGGCTCTGATGAATGTGTACGTCAGTGATGTGCTGGGTACAAACTGTTACCTCTGGRAGTTTGCTTTCAGTGATGTGCTCCAAGGAATGGGAGCCATGAGCACAGCTGTGTAAAGAAATGGCATGGAAGTTATTTGATTTCTGAGAAAGCACAGATCTTGCTTCGCTGCAATGGGCTGTCTAAAGGTTCCTCTGAGAAGAATGTCAGCAGAAAAAGCTTCTGACCTCATTCTTATATGGAGTTACAATTAAGATATCTGAAGCCTACTGTAGTGTAGGTAAAAGAGACCACAGTTGAAGGAGGAGATTCCCAATTGGTGAACTTGTTAAGTATTACTGAGGGTGATAAAAGGAAGGAAAAAAAAAAAGTAGAAAACTTGTTGCTTCACTAGCTTGCTGCTTTGCTAGACCTGCTGAAGATTAGCAGTGCCTTTGTGTGATGGAAATACTGACTGAATGCTTTTATATTCTATAAAGTTSTGCAGCAGTTTGCAATGGACTGGCAATCTTGGTAAACTCACACACCTCCAGAGAGCTGAGCTCTCTCTAAATGTATGATTTTATTTTCTGAACTTGTCAATTTAAGACACCCAGAGTAAACCGGAACAACTTGCATTCACAATAGGAAATATTCCATTCTCCAGGCTGAACTGCCCCAGCTCTCTCAGTCTTTCTTCAGAGGAGAGATGTTTCTGTCCCCTCATCATCTTCATGGATCTTTGCTGGGCTGTCTCCGGTATATCCATCTCTCTTTTTTACTGAGGAGCCCAGCACTGAACCCAGTTTTTCAGATTTGTCTCACTTGTTCCTAGGACAGAAGGTTCACCTCCCCTGACCTGCTGGTAATGCCAATTGTTGACTAAAATCTGAAGTTGCCAGGGTATTTTGGAAGGAATTCGGTGTGATGTGTCACATTGACTCAGAGGTATTGGGTCTTTAGGGTGTTTGGAAGAAACATGTCATCCCTGTGGCACAGCAGAGTCAGCTGTGGGACAATCACCTTGCCAAGACTGAGGCATCTTATGATAAACTCAGAAYTTCAAAAGCTGGGGGAATAGTCAATTTGTAGAGCAAAAATTATTGTGCAGTTTATCAGGAACCTAAAGTGGAAGTAGGAATGATAACTCTGGATAAAGGGGCCTAGTTTCTATTCCAGCACCATTTTCAACAAGTGAACACTTATTAAAGAGCTGGTTGTTGATCAGGAGTTCAGTGTTACAGGTAAAGTGTGAGCTGGCATAGAGAGTTCTGAGTACATATGAATATTGCTAATGTTAATAGCAGTAATAATAATAATAATAATAATACATATGATATTGCTAATGTTTCAGAAAAGGCTGGCAGGCAATGCCAGTAATACAAATATTGTTTTTCACACTGTCATTAGTTCATTCTCTTGCTGGTAGTTCAAAATTGATAAATGCCATTTTTATCACTCTTTAAATGGAAAGGAATTGATTTCCTTGCTAATARTACATAGGGAATGTGATAATATTTKTAAAAATATTGCCTTATGAAATGTTGAAATATTTTTTAAGTTTGAGCATTTGAATTTTTCAATCTAGACATAAATGTTGAATTATAAATGTTGATTTAMAAAACCTTCTGGAAAATTCAACATGTGATTTCATGAATCATTAGTTAAATATTTTTTGTAGATAATTTCTAATGGGAAAGGATTGCGTCCTTTAGCAAAATGACAATGAAATGTCATCGTGCCAACTCTAAAGAATCTCTGAAACTTTTGATGCTGAGTGGAGGTCTGTGTACTTAAAATGTATTTACACAGCTTTGTATCCAGAGATTCGCTCATTCTTTAGATGAAGTGTCAATTAGACTATGGGACCACCAATGAATTCTTGAGTGAGTGACAGAGTGACTAAAGTAGATAAAGCTGTACTTATTTTCATAATGTAAGATAACTTGATTTTTTCCCCCAATAGCTATTGGTTAAACAATAATGATAATATAATTTTATGGCAGTCAGATCTTCTATCAGTTTGTGTAATTGCATGTATTCTTAAATAGTATTATGAAAATGGAGTTACAGCTGTCCTTATGACTAATTGCTGGCTAACAAACTGTGTTGAAAACTTTTTAAGGAATTAATCCATATAAAACACTGTCTTGTTTTCTTTGTCAAATGAAAAATTGGAAATAGTAAGTCAAGGTTTACCAAAAATATCTGATAAGAAAACACTTCATTATTTTTAGRTGCAATTCATTCACATTTCATCTCATTTTATCAGTTTTGTTCTGAAATTTCATTTTAAAGCACCAACTGAAAGATYCAAAAATGCTGAGATAAATGTTCCTTCCATTTTTAATCAAAATTATTCTGTGAGCTTTATATGGGTTAACATGCATGATTAATCAAAATAAAATAACAAGTTGGTATAATATATTTGTTATTCTTCTGAATACATTTTCTGCCTTCCATTAAACATCATGTTATCTTCATTAATTCTGTTCCTTTGAAGTCTTAAGATCACATCAGTAATGGAAAGATTAGCTGCTCTAACTACAAACACACAGAGATAAGAGATCACAATGTTCGTGAAGAATCCTGAACAGCAATAGGACAAATTACTCACAGTGCTTTTTATATCTCAAGACACTCTAGTATGGAATAAATGAGRCACAATTGTTGGTCAGAGAACTACAATAGATCTCCTGAGATTTTTGGTTCTTCTTTTTTTAGAAGGAAACCAGTATTTCTGAAAATAGTTTTTGAATTCTTATWGCTGTTTATGCTTTCTTTATAATCACCACAGTTTCAGCTAAGAAAATTTAGCCTGATGGGCTTCACATGAACAAAAATCCAAATCAGTAGTGAAGAAATTCAGGTTACTTATTTATCTCTTTTTTCTTCTTTTATTTTGTTCAACAGTCTGAACTGGGAGTGTAAATTTGATTTTATAAGGTGGACATTGGCTTTTAAAACATTTCCCTGCTCTTCAGCTGACAAACTGTCAAGTGATTTGAAAAAAAAAGCAGGTATCCAAAACTGAAAAATTTCTGTGGTGCTCAGTGCTGAAATGCCTTAAAGACTGGTTCCTGGCTCTGGGATGAGCAGTTATGACATTGGASCCTACAGGGGAAGCAGAGATCTATTTGGACCAGGAGGCCTCAGACTGATTTTCTCTTTACCCCACKGAGAGACATAACACACAACCTTTGTTTTAAACTAGGCACAGAGGTGCTGAGTGAAGCAGCTCCTCAGCCTGGCAGAGATTGCTAATTGCTAATTATGTGGCCCCATGGGAGAAGGCAGCTGCCCACCGGAGGCAGGAGAGAGGGAGCTGCTGAAGTTCRCACCTGCTGTTTTACTCACCAGGTCCTCTGGCTCTGCAAGTGCTGCAGCTGAAATCTCTCCCTTGAATTTGAGAAACTCCAGGCTCTTTGTGTGATTTATGGGATTATGGGAAGCTATAAATCTTCTGCTACAGCTAAATGCAACAATGGTGCTGTTTGTGTAACGACGTGCGTCAGCTTTGCTTGACCACATCTGTGTCAGTGCTGAATTGCTGAAGGACTGAGTAATGGCTGTACAGAGAGCATGACTGAAACAACACCAGGCTCCCTGGCCACCAAAGGGAACTGCTTCAGCTTCCCCTTGTTCTCAGGGAATTACCAGAATTAGTATAAACAAATCCACGAGAGCTCCAGTCAACCTTAAACCAAGTGACATCCTCTGAAAAAAAACTAAAATAAACTCCCTGAGGTTTAGCTGGCAGAAATGTCCACCAGCAATGTCCAGCTGCCCTTTTGGTATGGAAGAACACTTCACAGGATAGAATAGACCTGTCACCATCAGTGTCTGGACCAGAATGCCTGAGAAACATCAAGTGCTCATTCTCTTTCTCCAGTAGCAAAATAAAACTGAAAATTCTTCAGCACTTTTAAGACTTTAGYTTTACTTCCTCACTTCTTGATTTTGGATTGGTGCCAAAAGAGGAAATACTTGACTTCTGTAAGGTGCTCTGTTTAGATTTTCCACAGCTGAGAATAAAACTGCCAGAAAATGTGTAAGAAATATTATACTTTGTGAAATTTACAACCTACATCTGTAAACTAATAGACATTTGGATAAATACAACATTTGGAAGAGCTTTAGTTTTAGAATAAATGCTTGGTCTTTACAAGGGATGTGTGAGATCTAACGGGTGCATGCTAAAACCAGCCTTTGACACAATCAGCATATTTTCACAAGCTGCCCATAGAATACCTAATTGCAAAAGCACAACACTAAGTCTGAGACTGAATCACTGCAGATTATTTCAAAGACATGGTAATAAAAACTTCTCCTACGTAACACATCATCCTAGGGGGTTTTCTACACTGTATGTGTGACACAGGCAAATTGTTTAAGGAACATATAGASAACTTGCAAGAGACTGGTGGAAATGTTTGGAGTTTTTTTCATGTTTCCCTTTCCTTATATCCAGTAAGTCTGTTACCTAGAAAACCATACATTTTAAACCTTAGTTTTAATTGACCATTCACACTGTTATAGTTTTCTTTGTTATTTACGTGCTTCCTCCAGAAATTTTCCAGGATTACAGTCCTTTTCTAGGATCATACTGAATTCTATGCAACCAATAGGACTGAAAATTCATGTTTTATGTTTTCTCCCTTTTTATAAACACTTCTTWAAGTGTTCCTGTACTTTCTTTCTTAAAAAAATTCTTCAAGGTAATCTCTTTTTATTCTGAGGTTAGGTCAGTTTCTTTTATCTCCAAGAATAGAATTCATCAGATACAACCAATTAAAAACCATTCAATTCTCCAAGATATTTTTTTTTTCATTCTACTCTAGAGAAAGACTTTTGCTCCTTGTCACTGGAGTTAATTTTGCTAACAATTTGTCTGACTTGTCTGGGGAGGACTACTGCAAGGGATTACAGGAAACATCATGTTGGTTGATGGTTTTCCCTTTCAGTGTTCCTGCTGAACAAAACGTCCAATGCTCTTGTTGCTGCTTAAGAACTCAGCAATTACTTCCTGGTACTCCCATGGTGTTAGTCTCATTTAGGTTTTTAYCTTGACTTTTCTGATACCCACTCTTCATGGTTGGCTTAGTTTTTATTTCTTGTTAGCRCTTTCATCTTGTTTCCCCTCTCTGTGTCTTCTCTTTGTGTGCTRAAGGGGAATGAAGAGCTTATATGTAAGACAAATTACTTTCATAYTGCATTTCCCACTTTTTCAAGAGTAGTAGTAATTTGCACTTGTGTTGATCTCCTTATTTCCCTAAATGGTAGTGCCAGCTCTTTTAGGTAATTTTTCACATTTTTATATTTCATTTAAGAACATTGTAACTTGTCACTATCCAAATGATGGCAGCAAAGATATTGCTCTGCAGTTATTTAACTTATACCCTTAGATATTCAGCTACAGCCCATGTGTTCTGTTGTGGTTTTTTGACCACAGTAAGTGGGAATTGTCATGGCTGACTTTGAGAACAGAATAGAAACCYGAAGGGTAAACAAAATTATTATGAAGACTTTTAAGAGTTAAAATGAAAGTCCTAAACAGTGAAGGATTTATTGGCATGAAATAACACATGCCAACAAAGAGGGAAAATGCTTTTAAATGCAAATATTGGACAAAACCCCAAAATAACATCTCAGTAAGCAATTTTCATGACTTAGGGAGCCATGAAACCCAAAAAAGGCAGAACAAATGCAACAAAGCATTAAATTGCAGTGTTATTATCTGTCATAATATATTTGTCCTGTATCCTTAAGCCAGCAAATAGACACACACAGAGGAAACCAAAATCTGCTGAAAACTGCTAGATTTGGCTTTTCAAGAAGCTGAAAGATGATGATAGTGTGTGAAGTAATGAGAGCTTTTTAAAGGACCCAGATGGTGTTTAAAGAGCAGCTGAAGGTACTCATCATGTTGCATAGCAGAAGCATGTACTCCTGACAAAGATGTGTGCAGATGTTTTATGTCACTTATCCTAGAAGTAAGAAACATAGAGGCAAGGAAAATGTACTGTGAATGCATGAGYCCTGGTGCCTGTGGCTTTCTCCCATGTTTTTTTCTCTGAAGAATCATAGAATCACAGAATCAGAGAATGGCCTGGGTTGGAAAGGACCTTAAAAGTCATCTAGTTGCAGCCCCTCAGTCGTGGACAGGGACAGAGCTCAGAGCTTCTTCCAGCTCCTGACATGTAAACAAAACGTACTCTCTTTGAGAATAATGAAATGTTTGAATTCATACCAGAAGAAGCACACTGGTTTAGTCCTGCCAGGAGAAGCAAACTGTGTGCTTTAATTCAAATACTTTTATTGTTAAAATAGTTAAGACATGTTCTGTCTCTTTGATCTCCTGTGATAAGGATGACTTACTGACTGATTTAGGTAAAAGTCTTCAATAAGAAGTAATGAAGGAAAAGTTTGGAGCACTAAGAATCTTTAGGCCACTGACAGATTTTTATCTCTTTCCTGAAACTGCATAATTGAATTTTAGGCACTGAAATGCATGAGAATTTATGTTAATAATTAAAAAAACAAAACAAAAAACCGACCAGAACAAATATATTATAATGGATCCATGAATCCCAACTTTTAAACAGATAAATACTTAACCAGCAACCTTTTATCCTATTATGTTCTCTGACAATGTATAAATAATTCCAGGGAACACTTTAGTGCAGTTAAGAGCAGTGTTTTAGAAGGTGTAATTCCAAAGTGTTAAATCATAAAAATTTGGAACAAAGCCAATGCTTTTTAAATTACTTTTGTGGCATGTTAGATCAGAAAACAGGGTTGTTATCAATTTCACAAAAGAGTCTAAAGACAGAAAGGGGTTCATTAAACAAAAAGGTTCTATCAAAGTGTAGGATCGTGTCACATAGGGTGACCACTTAGTTGCCTAAAATGCAGAGCAAAAATGAATTTTCTCATAGAAAGTTTCAATTTTATTGAGGGGAAAAATTATTAATTCTGCACAAGACCAAAATATGTTGACTGAAAAGCTTCCATGACAATTTCTCCRGGAAAGTGAGTACAGGTACCTCACATGACTGGGCTCCTGAGCCAAGGTCAGGAACACAGACTCATGCAACCCACAAAGCACTGAAACAAAATCCATTTCCATCATCAATTTTTGACACYCTCTCAGTGACTCCTTTTTTGTGCATTTCACTGCCATGGAGACACTGTGTGTAGTCAGTTATAATGAATGATTCTGCCTGCTGTGRAATTTTCTGTCTTCCCCACTGACAAGGGAAAAGAACCCCGAGAGAAAATAGGGACACTATATTTCACATTTTAGGGACAAGRTAATGGRCAGTTGTGGGAAATRAGACACTTCAAGTACAMAATGGCCAMAGGAAGCTCCAGGGATCCCAGCTATYAGTCCTTGTTTCTTAAGAGTTTAGGAGGTTTTTATTGGTAGTAGYAGTAGTRTTAGTATTACTATTWATCTTGTGATTTTACAAAAARTAGTAATTTTCATGCAAAATATTTATAGGTTATGAAAAGGAAGAATGTATCATTTTCATAWTTAAAAAACCCACTTAAAAGATATGATCTGACAAAAGAGGAAAAATACCCTTTTTTTCTATATAAATACAATAAAAACTTTCTTGGATGAGGGTAAACACAGACCTTTTTCCATCACATGTGGCATATGCACTCTTAGTATGAAGACCTCACATATTAATTACAAATGATTCATAATTTCCTTTAAATAAGAAGGTAAGCAGTGTCTTYTACACTTCTCTTTAATGAGATAGGACAATGCACAAACCAGATATAGCCATATTTTCCTCATGTAATGTGTATATGAAGTAGTTGCATCAGTGACCTTTAAGCATTTCTTGAGGCTCTGACAATTTATTATAATTATTATTAMACTGAAGGTTATACTCTTTACTAGAAACAACCGAAACAATACTTCTTTTTTATTATTTATTATTATGTGTATAGGCTTTATTATATGTTTGCTATCTTTCTTCACATAACTGAAAATTATAAGCACTCCCCCAACTGTTTTTATATTTTTACAGCCAGTTAAAAATTGAGACTGCCTAAATGTTTTGACAATGAAGTCTAAATACCAAAGATTAATTCTAACACTGGATACCTTAAAAGACTTTAATGAAGATAGCCAAATGCTGTGCAYGCTATGCATCAGGCTTACATTCATTACAATGACTCTTCCTTTTTTGGGTGAAGGACACTCAGGCTGAGTGAAACAAAGCAAATTCCCAATTTAGAAACATGAAATGTCCTGTGGATAACTCAAGTAGTTTTGTACTTACTGAAAAGGAGACTGAATTCACTGCAGTGAGCTTCACTCTTGCATAGTTTCACACATGGCAGGAAGCCTTATTGCCAGAAGTTAAAGTGCCAGAGACTTTCTTCAAGGGTGTCTGTGTATGCAGGCAGAAAGCACCCAGGGTGAATGCCCCAGCAGCTGCACTTCCACCAGCTTGTAGAAATAGAACATTTTGGGGATGGTTATGTGAATCCCTCTGCAAATCACTCAGAGTTGACATTTTGGCCAGCACCACCATCCGTGCATTTTCAGCTGAGACAGCTTCTGCATTGAGTCTCAGCTGTCACAAATGCACCCCCAGGTCTGGAAAGAGAAAGCTCTCCCAGGTTCTCCAGTTCAGGCATATGTATGATGTCTTCCAAAGCAAAGCATTTCTTAATTTTATCAGCAGAAATAAGGTCTAGTATAAGTGAAAAGTGCTAAAAAACCCTGGGCAAACACCTATTGTGTTGAAAGCTGTAATAGAGAGAAATGTTTAACCAGGCAGGTCTCCACAGGGAGGTTTTTGTTGCCTTGTGTAATTGCTAGAACAGCCTTGTGGCTGCTCTTTTATCAAGGGTGAACACTGGTGTTTTCTGAACCTGTAGTTTCTGATAGCTGATAGCTAGTAGCTACACATAAGTGAGTGAATCTCCTTCAGGGACATCGTGCCCTCTGAAGACAGGGATTGTATCCACGCTGTTCAGAGCCAGCTTCCTTTACAGTGGATTGGCTCATCCACACAAGTGCATGAATCCAAGCCTCTCTCARCCCTGCAATTCTTTGTTCTGTGCCTATTCAGAGGGTCAGAAGAAACGTGAAATCTGTGTTGCAGCCTGGCAGAACAATGTGCTGTGAACTTCCATAGAGTGGCTGCACCCAGAATTCCCTTGTGTGTCCTGTGATGTAAATATTGTGTGTTCACTTTAACTTGTTTATTTAAAAATATTATTATTTAAAATTTAAAAATATTTTTTTAAAACTTGGAACTGATGTACTGCCTAAGTGCTACAGATATCTGATGTGACAAAAAGGATGATGGGTTTAAGTGGAAAAGTAATTCTATGAGTTAATTAGCTGGGCCTGCTTCAGGGAGCTCCAGAATGCTATTGTCCAAAACAGACTCCTTCTTTCTTAGATGTAGCATCAGTAAACCAGATTCCCCAGTTACACTGCCGTTTCAGTCAGTCATTCCCTTGGAAAAAAACCCTGAATATGAGTAATTTAGATCAAGCTGTGTTTAAACTAACAGCATCTTAGACCRTAACCCAGGTGTTCCATTTTGCACGCTGATATTTGAGGGCCAATAACATCTGCAGCTTCATCCAGGTGATAGTCATAACTTCACACTTTCCTCTCCCTGTCTATTGAGACACCAAGAACCATAATCTATTTACTGCAGAGCAGATGACAAGCTTAGGTACCTCCCTTAGTTTCAAAGTCCAAGAGGAGAGAGATGTTGACCCAAACCACCCATAYTTCAGGACTGCCCACTCACAACTCCCTGCGTTGTACTTAGCAAGTGCTGGAAGCAAGACCATCTCATGTACCAAGCCACTGACACCATGTGTTTAAAAGTTTTATTCACAACTCCTTCTTGTAAAGTAATTAATAAATTATGAGTGGAGAAACAGTACCAAAAGAAAGGAAAAAGATTATGATGTAATCCTGCCTCCACTAAAATTGACAAAACTCCCACTAGAGTCTGCAGGGGTAGGATGTCTCCTCCCAGCTTTTAAAATCTGTGTCCCAGTGATATGTTTTGCATACCTCAAATTAGTCTTATGAAGTGACCTTTACTTCTGGTACTGGATCAATTAATGAATACCTCAATTTCAGCCCAAATGAAAGGCTTATGTAGCTGAAAGATTGTTGCAGCTATAGCCCTTGCCCCCCCAAAATCTCTTATTTTCCTGCAGATTGTTGAAATGACAAGGAGAATAAAAAGAAATAGTGGTATCATAGAAGGAAAATGAAACAATTAAATTGCAGAGGTATAAGTTTACAATATTAAATAGTGCAGAGACATGAACATAGGGATATATCTAAATAAGGAAGAGGTTTATTAACTTGATCATGATGTTTTTGTGTGACCTGAGAGTACTTCTGAAGTGCAGGGCTTGTGCATGACCTGCCATCACCCTCATGTTCAGGTGAGCCTGGGTCATACAAGGATTTCCTCTCCACACTGTGGTTTCCCTGAGGGGAAGACATGGTAACCAGAGCAGAGAGTGAAGCCAGACTGGCTTCTARTAGTGCCTCATCACCCATGAATTAATAAAAGAGAGTCCAGGAATGGACGTACAAAAAAGTCTGGTTTTTATCTTCAAGGTTCACCACTACTTATGTGGTAATTTTTCACTGCAAAATATTTTTAATAACATTCACACAGAAACCACAAAGAGTTAGATCATAACCTCACAATTTGATTATATGGCAGTGTGGAATTTTGGACAAGGAGAAAAACAACTTATCCAAAAGAGCTGTTTARCAATTGGTCTAGGATCTTAGTGTTGAAAGTGTAGGATATTTTAACGATTAAAATTATTTAATGATTAAAACAGAATTTACCATTGAAGTACCCTTTGAGCAGGAGGACAGTCCATGATTAATGGCATGGTTAGGTGCTTCAGCACTGCTAAGCCACAAGCACATAGGTAGCATCTGACTYTACTTATATAATATTTAGAGGAGCTTTATTTTTTTCACATTTCAGTTCAGAGYGGCTGGTTGCTGTACTAGGCTAATTTAAATTGTGCTATATAACTGGGGTGCAATTATTGACATTTCTCATTGAGCAGCCAATTAAAAAATGTGCAAAACTGTAGACATGGTAAAATCACAGTGACTATGGCTTATAAAATCACAGTGAGCATGGCTTATATGGGTAGACGAGACAGGCACACTGAAGATTTCCACTGAACAAACTGAAGATGCACATATGGCTTATTTTCTGYCTGTGATCAGCTAACACAGCCTGATTTTCTCTTGTTATGACAGTTTTCTGTGCTCCTGCTTGCAGGTAATTCTGGCTGTGAAACCATAAGCCTAGGGGCCTTCTGAACTTTGAAACTCAGGGTCTGCATGCCAAGAGGCAAATKAATTGAAATGGTTTCCTGATTCATGGGCACAGCCTTGGTATCATGGCTGCCAGTGGATGCCTTTCAGACCACTAAGATTTGAAATGATAAAACTGAAAAGAACGCTGAATTTTATAATCATCTGCTGCAACACTCCCACYGACATTACTTGATTCATGAGGAGTGTCAACAATTACACAAAATAGTTTTTCATTGCATGGTGTTGAAAAAATAATTTGATTTTGGGGCAAGAAGGGGCATTTGGGCATTTTCATCTCATAAGAAATATTTCACAAGTGCAAATGAGTCTCTAAATAATTTTTAGAGCTCTGGTTGATCTTACTGGAGTAGTGGGTTTGGACCAGATGACCTCTAGAGTTACTTTCCAACCTTAAACATGTGATTTTCATGCTCTCTGATTTCATGAACCACACATCCTGAACTTATATGGCATCATATGATGGCAAAAAAAGAAAAAATTCACAGACCTATGAGACTATCCACAAACTAAGTGAAAGTCAGTAGTTTGCTCAAAACCAAAATRGTTTTTCAATTGTTCAGATGTTTCAGGGAAAAATGAGTGAGTAGATTATTGCCACATCAACAGGGATGTTCATCCTCAGTATAGCTAAAACATTGTCATTTCTGCTGAAGGACTACTTGGTGGAATACATCTGCTKTATTTGATGGCAGGTAAGCCAGAAAGGAGAATGAAATATAGGAAAGTCTCTGAAAAGAGTATGAGAGAATGACTGTGGGAAGGTACCACTCATCTGGGTAAAGCATTATGGACTGTAATAGTGGGAAACAATCCAGGCTTGGCAAGTAGACTGATAACATGATCTAATAAGACTTTTCCATCTGCAGTGTCTCTGATCTGTAGCAGGAGAAATAAAAAATACACATTTGATATACAACTGTTTTGTTCCAGACTTGCTTCTGTTTGGATTGTGACATGACATATCCCTGGCTCATGTTTTTAGAGTCCTTTCTGAGGACTGGAGRTGGAGGAGAGTGCACATTCAGGTATTGTTCCAAAAGAGTTGGGGTTTTTTTACACACATGATCCATTATCTTGGCAATGCTCCCGCAGGCTTGTACAGGAGGCGAGGGTCTTGCAGTGGTTACATGCAATATTCCTGGGTTCTTGGCACTATGGGATAAGCCTTTCCAAAGACAACCTCATCCATATCCAATTTCAGATGAAAATTCAAAATAAAAACTCGAAACAACAGCAATATACTTAATATTTTAATAAAGTTCTCTGCCAGCACTCCTCTTTAAAAATTGTACTTACTGTATTTCCTGTCTCTGTCCAGCTGGGATCCAGAAATGAGTTATCCTTCTGCCTTCCCTGGAAAGAACAGACTTTCCCAGTTAYGTCTCAACTGCTTTTTTTCTAGAGATGGAACAAGAGGGCTCAGCAGTCTCCTCACCACTCCATCCATATCTTCAATTGCCATACAGGCACTCTGTAATCATGGTCCTTATAGAAGACAGAAACAAGTCCCACTAGGTCCTCCAGACAAATGGACCTAGGCATCTGTAGACAGATGGATGTGGGACCTGGATTTACTATGGACCATGGTGACAGTGACAGGCAGGCACCTGAGCTTTGGGGGATTGCAGGGACACTGACAACCYTAATAGGTCATTTTCTCCGTAGTCAGGAAGCTGAAGAGACTGGGGTAAACCTCTGCCAATCATACCCCAAATCACTCCTGTCTATGACCCTGAAATCATCCTTGTCTCCTGCCAGTACTTTCCGCGGTGATGCATTTTCCTCAACAAACGTGTTGCTTTAATTCTGTTTAACATTACAGTCACATCACATGGCTTCAGTGTGCTCCTGACTCAGGCCACATGCTCCACTGGTGAGAAATCCAGGTGTTCCATGTGAGAAATACRGCTGTTGGAAAAACTGTTAAGTATTTCACTAAGAAAAAACATTAGCTAGTACAATTGGACTAGCAATTAGAGGTATAAATGTCTGTGATTCAACCCAGACATTATTAAAACAGCCCTAAAATGAATGGAGTTATCCTGAAATGAATTAATATAAAGCAGGCATGCAGAAAGCAATGTTCCAGCTGCCTTAAACATCCAACACASCACAATCAGCAACATCTTCTGTTTCTTAGTGGTACATCCCTCAGCAAGTTTTCAGATGGCACAAAGCTGTGCAGTGCAGGTGACACAACAGAAGCATGGGATGCCACCCAGAGCAACTTGGACAAACTTGAGAACTGAGCCCATGAGAACCTCATGAGGTTTTTAACAAGTCTGAGTGCAAGGGCTGCACCTGCACTGGGCACCAGGTGGCAAAAGAAGCTGAGGACAAAGTGATGGTAGTGTGGATGAAGGCTGCCTGTGCCACTGGATCTAAGTACACAAGCCAGATCTCTAGTTATGCTTTTACTTAGTAGTATAGATGAAAGATAAAATCAAAAGTCAAGAAATCAGAGCAGACAGGAGATGCATCAGATCAGAAAGTRAAGCAAGAATGCAACCTGACACATGAGGACTGACCAACATTATGATCCCAAGTTTAAGTGCTGATGCCATTCCTCTGACTTGCACATTCTCTCATAGAGGTTACTTTTGTTTAGCAAGAAAGAAATCCATAAAAGAAAGCTTGATGTCTGTGGTATTTAAAAGACACTAGTTAAAACATCAAGAAAGGAAGAATTTTAATCTACTACGACATTAGCAATAAATTAGTATGGCTGTAAAGGAGACTGAAAAGTCTCCTGAATAGAAACTGCTTCTACTTTGCAGTCAATAGCATGCTGGGGTCCTGATGAGATATTGTCATTCTGATCCTAGTTACTTGTACCACAGAAAATTATTCTCCCCATTTAAAATCTGTAGCTAATTTTCATCTTTTGTGCCAGCTGTGAAGCAAAAAAATCTCATCTACCACTGAATGTTTTAATTAGTCTTGGTTTAAAAACTAATTTTTACATACATTAAAAAATATTATTGTACTGCAAAACAACCCTTGGCAATACTGAGAGGTTTGCATTTTCTTGGGATGCCATAAAAACCATAACTTTGGAGGAAGGGGACACAAAGGAGAAGGTGAACCTTTGAAATCTTCACACTTGGGGTTAATGCAGAAGAGAAGTAGAGACAAATCTTCCTTTAGTAATAGAACATTAATCCTGTGCCATTATGAATCTTAGAAAATCCTGCATGATCCAATTACACATCTTATGCTATCACTGGGAATTCTGGAGCTCAGTACTCAAAGTTCTTCTTTCATTTCAGTTGTGCTTAGGCTTTGGTATGCCTCCTCAGACCCCCAGTCTGGGATTGGTGTTTATCAGTTCTGAGCTGAAGACAGCAAAAGAATTAATTACAATACAACTGATCTCTAAGGACTACTGCCTCCACCCASTATTTTATTAAAATATTTTGTGGACAAAAAGTGGAATTCTTTTATTTAGTTTTGCTATTCCAGGTCTTTTGAGAGATGAACRACATGAAAGTGCATACTAGGTTTAYATTGGAGATGGCCACTTACTTAGYACATTTTCAGTTGTCAAAATGGAAATGGTAAAAAAATCCTTCCTGGCTTTTTTTTTCAGATTTTACACCATTGTCTTTATAAAGGAATCAAACTATTAATTTTATTTTACTTAGATTATCTTTCATATTTAATGATCTCATAGATTATTTATATGCACTTTCTGCTGGCAAAACTGAAAGATTTGGGAACACTGACAGTTCAAAATTCTTCTGCATTAATTTTCATGCAGGATAGCAAAGGAAGCAGAAGAAATGCTTTGAGAATTCCATCACCAGCTCAAATGGGCATTCCTGTTTATAAATACCTGAGAGACTATAAGGAAACACAAAATAAAGTAAATGCTCTCTTGCTAATGCGGATTCTAACTTGGTAGTATGCTAACCCCCTGTTTAATCACATCACATTAGTTTAAATTGCTCTGAGGTGAGGGGAAAAAATATCGGGGCAGGAGAAGCTGTAAGTTCTCCAAATTTTCTCTTTGGTGAAAAACTGTCTGTGTTGACATAAAAATGGCTAAGCATCTGGAAAGCAAATAAAAGAAAATGTTGATTTTTCTCTCTACATTGGGCTGTAGAAAGATTCTTGTTCAGATAGCTAGAAAAAAAGCCACTCCTCCAAAAGAAATGTCACTGTTCATTGTAGCTAGGCATACAACTACTGTGCTCTAAGAAGGACTGAGAGGCACAATGTACCAGGGAAACAAGTTTTCATGGAKGAGTGCCCTTTATATACTGTCATATTTAGCTTGTGTTGTATTATATATTACATATTASTAATAGATTATATTGAAGGTTGAAGTAAGAAATGAAGACCAGATGCTTTAAAATGTTATCAAAGCAGAAAATTTGTGACATACCAAAGTTATGGTATGTCACAAAATTCACAAATTTCTTTCTAATTGAAAAGGTAAAAATGTCCTACCACAGGATRGGTTTTAATCAATTTGTTTGCTACCTTTTATTTTCTTCCCATTTTCTGTCCATTCTTTATCTGTCATTACCATTCAATTTTCTTCCTCATCTCCTTATCTTTTTTTGAGGAAAGAACACAGATGCATTCTTCCCCTAAAATAATTTCTGTCATTTAAAGTCTTAATTGACTGAATACTCAAGGTAGCACAGCAGGGAAGGAAGAAGTTTAAACCAAATGATCTAATGACAATCAAATGTCCCAGGGAAAGGTGACAGCTTCAGTTCACCTTTTATATAGTCCTAAGAGCTGCGATGCTGACCCAAAAGCCATCCAGCCCTTGCCAGGGTTAAAAGCTGTCCTTCCATTAAAGCCCTATCATAGTAGATACTGAGGTTACCTTAGTGGCATGTCTGGTGGCCCAKTAAGGCTGCACAATTTATCAATCCCATTCTCAGATATCTTTACTGTTTTAGGAGCAGTGTTTAGGGTATGGCATTGTGGAATTAGGGAAGGTTTCTAATTGTKTAAGGGGAGCGATGCAGTTTAAGCCCATTGGCATGTGTTAAGTAAGAAAGGGAAGCATCAATTTGCTTCTGTGAAAGCATATTTTGCAATTACAAGGGTAGTGGTTTCTTGTTTAAAATTAAGCTGTGTTGACCCATGACAATGAGTTAGATTAAAACTATTAAGAATAGTTATAATTTGCTTTGCTATTAAAAATAGTTACAAATAAAAGCAAGCACAGTTCAGCCAAATTCTTTATTGAGTATTTGTTTCATAACAGAAGTAGAAAAGCATGTTAGGCAATGCCTCTGATACTTTGGTCTGCAAAATTAAGGAACTTTAAATAGGTTTTTCTACTCCATGAATAATTGTCTCTCATCTTTTGTTGATAAAGGCAGACAACTTCTATGAGTACAAAATTAGAGTTATAAAATTGACAAAATTTACAGAAAACTCCACATTAGCACCAGACACTAGCGAAGCATGTTTTGATACAAAAGCTTTCAGACCTGGCCTCATTTTTGTAAGACCTTTTTCCATGCTGAGTTAACTGTTTGCATGCATTTTATTTATCACTTTTATAATCCATTTTAATAATCAAAAGACAGATTTAGGGRAAAATGGGAAAACACTTAAGAATCTCAGTATATGTATTGTTATAGGATTCCTTTAATGGGAATGTGATTTCTTATAAATAAAGAAGTCAACATAATCTCTAATACATTGCAAGAAGCTCATAGTGTTTGCTTTTTTTCCTTTTTCCAAGAGCTTCCATTGCCCAAGTTACTAGAAGGTATTTGGATATGCAATGTAGGAGAAAAAAACATGATATATTTAATAGAAGGCATATTTGTTTGCTTAAAAAAGGTAAAATTACTGGTATTACGAATTTAAACACATGATGAATTTTGACTTATCAAAAACATACAATACCACTGAACCAAAAGTGCTATGTTATCTTTTATTTCCTTAGATTACTATAAAAGTCACCTGAGGTGGTTTTTTTTTTTCTAGAAATTATCTAATTTCACTTATATTTCTTATTTAGTGGAAATAATAATAATAAAAAAATACTCTCTGTATTGTTCCCTGCTCATTTTCAATCCAATCCTGCAAACACTGACTAACCAGCAGAGGAGGAATCTGGTTCTGCAGAAGTTTCTGGGCTTCCAGGATCCCACCCTGCACAGTGCTTACTGTTAAGAGCTGTAAAAGCACCTCCAATGGACTGCTCCTAGTGAGCACTGTGCTGGCAGTGACTATCTGCAGCTTCACATCTTTTTGTGGATTCATGGTTCAGTTTACATTATGTCATCAAAACAACGTCATTTTCTAATTTTCTTAGTTAAAAAAAAAAACAAACCAAGCAGTTTCTCTCAAAGACCATATTGTTAATTTGKAATTCTGTGAATTCTGTCTTGGCAAGATTTTAGGAATGAGCTAGTCTTGTCCTCCTTCTTGCTGCTCCTCCTGCAAAATATGGAAAAAGAACTTTAATTATTACCTATAACTATATATAGCATAATAACATTGTATACTATATTTACTTATGAAAGAGATGTGAAAAGGAAAGATGAAACCTGGTGCTGAACATTTCTTTCTTGTACTGGCAGCTGCGAAATTAAACTGACCTTTCAGCTTCTTCATTAATCAAAATAACATTGATTTTGGAAGTTATAAATCCTGTGGTGGAGAATCCCATAGTGCCCTTTCCCCATTGTTAAGACTCCAAAGCCAGCCTTCACTTTGACGACTTTATTCTCATCTGAAACACTCTTTTAGTAAAGCACATAATCTAGGTTGTTCTCAGATATCAGAAGAAAAATAACTAGCAATTAAAAAAAATAGCAAAATCAGATTTCATTAGCGTTTTTTTTTAAACAGAAATATTTTATTTTGAAATCTGTATTTTTAAGAGCTTTTTTTTACTCTCCTGACTCCTAAGATAACTGAGAATAATATTAGAATATGTGCTATAATGTTTAAATGTATGGCTTTTAATTACCTTGTGTCCTCTTGGCTGGTTGTGTTCTCCGTACAGGTGCTTCTAGAAAACAGAAATGTTGCWGTCAGAAGTTATTTGCTGAAGCTTTTGAATTAAAACTACTTAGAAATATTGGAAACTCATTGCTGACTTTTGAAGTTTATTCTTTAAAATTTTCAGWAAATTAAGAATTTTGTTCCAGAAGCATGTTGGCTTGATCTCCTGAAATATGAATTCTTATTATAMAATTCCCACATTTCTCTCATGTGCAGTCATCCATTAAATCTTAATAACATTTAAAAAGTATGTTTGCATTTTAAACTAATGAATTAATCCACTATCCACACTGATCTTCTAAAGATGGTTACATGATGTAGGCAGGTGTCAGGGCATTTTGTCCRTGCTCTTCATTGACCAAACCCCATGTGGCACTGTCAGTGAAGGACAAGCTCAGGTTAAGGCACAGGACTCAGTCTCAGCTCTTGGCAGCRGATGTCCAGGTCTGTTGCACTGGCATTACTTCAGGAATTATTCAAAAGAAAAATGCTTGAAACCATTACAAGATGTTAACCACATTTCCAGCTGTGTTTGGGGCTTGATTTGTAACTGCATTGTGAGTCCACAGTATGATTCCACATTTAGRGTTCAGTTAATTTTCTCAGGCTTCTGCTTTAAAAGGTGGAGCAAGGACATTGAATAGGTACCACCCCCATTAGACACATCCTTTTTCTTTCACTTATTCAGTCAAACTATAGATGTGTTTTCTTTTTCTCATCAAACCTTGAGACTTTTTTTTTAACCAGATGTCTCCTTATTAGGAGGAAAAACATGYCACAAGCATAAGAAATAGTTCTTCTGTTATCATCACAGAAATGTTTCTGCAGTGATTTTTCCTTCTTTACTACCATGAAGTACTTGTGTATTCACTTAACAAGCTGCAGCCAGTTCTCTTTTCATCCTGATGTACAGGGTATATCAATGCATAGCCCTGAGATCCAGGCTTGACCTCATTCCAGCTGAGACTGAACACTGGGGATCTGCACCACCATGGCAGGAAATTCCAAGCTCTCCACTGCCCTGACAAGGACAGAATATGGTCCATCCAAGTATGCTTTCCATACCCAGTTGCTGTCTGTACAATTTTGCTTTCAGATAAGCCTTGTGTTTGAAGATCACACCCATCTGTCATTTTCAGGCAATAGRAGACTCCCCAGCATGCCTTGTACTACTCAGCACTGAAGCTGTGCAAACACTGCCTACAARCCTTCMCTATTTGGCACAGACTTCAAAATTTAAAAGGCAGAAACACATTTATTTAATTTCATTCTCCAAAAGCCATAATATTTTTTCCCTATGTATTTTAGTTCAAAGGATGACAGAATARCCTATTCYGCATGATTAGAATTAGAATTAGAAAAGACATAAATACAAAAGAAGCTCTAAGCAAATTACTTCTTAACTTTTAATGAAGACCACTAAACAATTGTTGTTGAACTCGAAGAAAAAATTGCTGCTATAAAGGCAGAGTGAATTCTATYTGGCTCCTTTTGGACCTTTATTCCATTCTGTTTTTTCAAATCACGAGCTTCCCTCATTTAACAACAGGGAAAAGGTAGAGAAATTCCAAGACTGTGTGAGATATTTACTCAACCCCAGAGGTTATATWCCCTGCACCCCACCCACTCCTTCCAAAGCTGAGAAACCCTGGCAGCAACACATCACATTTACACCAACAAGAAATAACTCAAGTTAAAAGCAACTCACGTGGTCCTCTTCTGTGTGTGCTGCRTAAAGAAAAGTCAATTCCTTATGGTGTGTGTTCCTTCAAATGCTTTACCTAACCTTTGTGGTAAGGCATTTCCTCTTGTCTACTGTGCTTACCAARTCTTTTAATTACTTTTAGCCATAAAATAAGCCTCAACATTTTTCTTTGCAACATCAGTGAAAGAATTYTTTTCCAAAACAATTATAAAACCCTTCTTGCCAAAATGGTGGCTTCAGACCTAATAATTTTTRTGAATAGATATTGTAAAGCCTCACCTGGAATGATCACTTTGGACAAAGCAGGTCTTAGGGATACTGAATTTTTGACAAACTAACCTTCCAGATGAACTGTCTTGATTTCTCCCTCGATAATCTGTGGCTCTCCCTCAATTACTTTAGTAACCTTGGTGTACTCAGTTCCAGCTATGGTAAGCATCAAAAACAAATGAGTTAAATCTAGCACAGCATTTTTCCATATGCAAGGAGCCCTCAGTGGAAACAATGTCATTCTGGGGCACAGGCATTGCAGGCTACCATGCTTTTCATGCCATAAGGCATGTTATCCCTAGGGATGAGTCATTCGTTGCAATCTTGGTTTAAAGTTTTGCTTCTGCAAAGACTGCTAATTGTTTTAAGCAGTTCTGGATACTTTATGAGCAGAATTAAAGTCCATATGAAATCATTCCTTCACTTAGACAGTGAGAATACATTTGTTTGTGACTGTACTCAAATATAAATGATTAGGAAATTTTCAGAAAAAAAATAGTTTTATGTAGACAAGAGGGCCATAAAGCATTATCACCATTATCATCAACAACCCTAAAGCAGCAGGTGCATCTGCTTTTATTGGCTAAGTGTATAGTAAGGTAGCCAAGGGTAGCTGGCTGGATAAATCATGGAAAAAAATAGAGAAAAATCAAATTAAAGCAAAAGACAAATCTGCCTACTTGGTCCATTCTGTAAAGCRGGATGCTTATGCAAACTAACTTATAATAGCAAGGAAAACAGCAAGAATTCAAGAGATGATAATGTCATCTTCAAATTTCCTAGAGAAATTTTCTCTTTTCTATACATTTATGTGCTCTAAGATGTATCTCTACAGATTATGCCTATTTAATTGTGTACTTCTCTATCTGAAGGCGATCACAAGAGCAGTTATAATTATTAGATTCTGGCATCAGACCTATCAGTTTTGAACAGTTCTACAGATGAAGTTTGATGGTGCTCCTTGTTGACTGGTTTAAACCAGTAGAAAAAAGTGCAGTATATGGAGGAGTTTTTCTTGCTGCAATTTTTTATTTTCCAGCTTTTCTTTTAAATAATCAATCTAGAAATAGGCATCTCCACAGAGCAAATAATTTCACATAGCTGGGATACTTAGGATAAAATTAAAAACCCTCTGGAAGTTTCTGTTTCTGTCACATATTATAGGTGAATTCTGGCTCAGCTCTGTAAAACTAAGATTCAGATGTTAGGAATAGAACAAAGAATTACGGTCAACAGGATTCATAGCCATACATTGGCTTTTTTCTAAGACTAGCTGTGTTATCAACTAACATATTTAAGTTTGGTGGTCAGCTCTTCAGCCATCAGGAAATTATTTACTTGACTGAARTTTAAGTCTCATCCACACAATAGTCCTTTTGAAAAAACGTTGAGATTTAATTCAGTGAACTAGAAGTGGCTGTAAGTTACTTTACTGGTRTACAGCTTTGTAACTTACTGAAAAKRGAACATTAAATGAATTCATTTAACTTATTTCAAGAGAAGCTTCTATCCATATTTCTGAGCTTCTGATTCAGGTTTTAACTAACATTTACAAAAATCATATCACTTAAATTCTTTCTTTATTCCCCATTGCTATTATAGATAGTTTTTCTAATCTACATTAAGCAGAGAACATTCCAAATTCATAGATGAAGATTAATTTCATAAGCAGAAGTTTTTTTACTAGTTTTCTACGTCTGCTGGTTATATACTGCCAAAACTGTTAGAATTAAGAGAGCAAGAAGGAAAGAAAACCATTCCTTGGGATGCTGTATTTGAGGAGAATTATGGTTAATRTCTGGATATCCATCACCTGTAAGCATTTAAAGAAGATGTTATACATGCCTTGAATTATTAACTTGAGGGCAATGAACATTCATTTCTGAAGAACTGATAAGATGAATTTGGCCTGTTACAATATGTTCCATTTCATGAGTGTTTTTCACAGATTTAAATTTGCTAAAAAAAAAAATTACTGGAATAAATCTTCATTGCTCCCCTGAGTTTTAATTAGGTAACCTTTTAAAGACTGAAAAAGCCCTCAAAATTTTTTTTTATTGTTATCAATGGCATTAAGAAATTGATTACTCAAATTTTGGTGCTCACTTCAATTTCACAGTTATCTGGCACTAGAATAGAGTGCTCTATTTTTTCCATTAAAATTCCACTTCTATTATGTCAGTCTTTAAAATGTTGAGTTCAACATATCTGAGAGGGGTTTCAGTTATCATAACCTGTTGCAAAAATGTTAGTTATAATACACTGAATTACCTCCCTGCAGAAGTCTTTTGATTTCTTCATCTTCCAGTAAATGACCATCACCTTCAATAAATTTGGTCACTTTGGTAACCTCTGATAGGATACAGGTAATGGCAAAGAAATTGGTTTACATTTGGCAATCCCAAAAAGCACATATAATCCTGTCATGGAATCATTCTGAATTTAAAAATTCATGTTATGTAATCAAATTCCACATAAACACTGGAAAAACTACATTTTATGACAAACATAGCATGCTGTATATCAGATCCAGGCAGCCTCAGCTCTAGAGCTGACTGAAATATAAAGATCAAGGACTCCAACCAGAATGTTACATTTGCAGGATTCTGAGGTTAATCTCTGGGTAAGATTTTGCAGTATGAACATCATTTTTTAAAACATGAGATATCCATTCAGTAATTACATGAGTTATATACAGAGATAAATATGTATTAAATAAATAAAATAAAACAAGCATGCTAACCTTCTTCAAGGATTTTCTTTAACTTCTCTTCATTGTCTGAACCCCCTGCAGTAATTCTGGTATATTTTATTTCAGGTCCTGGGAAAAGAAATTGTATGGTAGTGGCTTTTATCAGATATAACAGATTTATCCTTTAAATTATTTTTCCTATTTAATACATATGGTGATTCCAAGGTTAACATGTTGTAATCTGCTTATATGATAACTTTATTTTTTACCATTTCTGAAATTAARCTGAAAGAGCAYTAAAAACAGTAGTTAGAACTTGTCATGAAAGAAATTAGGCAAATTCATCATAATTACCTGCTTACATTCTTAGAGTAAGACAGAGTTTTAAACACTGCTGAATTAGGTCATTGATCAGATATCTCTGAAGTCCATGATTAGTCTGAATTGACTATTGCAAATAGATATTTTTGCTTTTATTATTGCAATGAATCATTTGAAGACAACATTTGAGAGTCCTTATCAGTTTCTACAGGTTGAAAATAAGGAGATACAGATCTGAAATGCTGCTATTGATTTTTTGTTACTTCAGTTGTATCCAAGTGTCTAACTTGTGGATGTCAGATCAAGTCCCCACCTCACAGAATAAAGAGCGAGTTTTTTCCTGAAATGGCTGTCAAGAGAACCTGGGATGACATGCAAAAGTAGGCATCTACACATGAAACATCTACGTTTGGTAAAATGAAATCTTCCTGGAGATACATAAGCCAGAAGTTCAGGAAAAAAAGAGGTTTCCCTCTAAAGCAAGACAGAGTACAAAAACACAATGAAAGCAATCTCATTGTGAGATGGTAACAAGAAGCTTGCAAAAGTAGACACTCAGCAAATACATGAAAATAAAAACTGAAAAAGGGAGACAAATTTTCACAGTTTTGCATGCTGTTAAAATATTGTTGCCATTTATGTACRTGTGTGTAGGACATAYGGCCAACCTTAGAGACAGTGGGAAGTATTTGGGAAAATACATCTGTCAAGGAAATTTTAGGCAYTAGGACAGAACTTAAGGTATGTTACTTTTGTATGCAAAGGTAGAATTTACTAAGAATKAATATCTCAGCTTAATTTACCTTGAATAATTCTTTCTTCTGTCACTTTTTTCTCTGTCACTTCCACAGGTCGTCCATCAATGATTTTGGTGTATGTTTTAATAATTGGTTCTACAAGGATTTTTAAATTCAAGGCATTAATCAAGTGATGAACTTTCAAGTGTTSTTTTTGAGATGTGGAAACTGACTGAAGCACAGAAGGAARTACCATAGAATAATTTATGAAAGATAAAAATGTTCAGAGACCAGGAAATAAATCTACTCCAAATTTAAGATRATATCTGATTTTTCCTTTAAAACCATCCTAGACATGAACATTTCAATGTCCTTAGCAAAGAGAAGGCAAGGTTYACCTCCCTTTCTGTCAAAATTGCCTTTTAATCACAGAATCAGACACTACCTATTTGATTGCAGGACAGCAATGAGCAAATAATTCTTGAGTGAGACATATGTTATGTCAGCATGCAGAGTATTTCTAAAATGTCTTGACTGCAGCTATGGAACACAACCGGGGGAAAAAAACAATATTTTGAAATGCATGAGAATAAAAAAGTATACAATGCAGAAAATTGCAGCACTTCACAAAGGTTTTGTTAAAAACAGAACAGCTGTCTAACATGAATCACCTAGGTAAAGTATAAACTGGTGGGGAATAATGAATGCTAATACAAATTGAGTTGCTGAAAGCATACCAACCTCCATGAATCACTTTAGTTATTGTTTCCCCTTCCCTGACTATTTTGAACTCAGGTTCCCCTTCAATTAATTTAGTGATCTGTGTGATAGATGGGTCTGTGACAGGAAAGAAAACACAACATGTTACAAATAGTCATAAAATACTCATAGWGTTCTATGGGGGTGAGATGAAGTTTGCATTTTCTCCCCCTATTCTTGATAAACCAGATGATTGTAATAGAGGGCTGTTAAAATTTGAGATGTTGTTTGTGACAACATTGTATAGTCCTGTGTTTCCTCACACAAGATCTTAAATATAGTTTCTATTGTATACTTAGTCTTCACAATTTATTTCTTTTTTGTATRAATTTTGTGTATATGATATTTTTAACATTTGTTGACAAGTTCCAGGCAATAAACCAGATCCTCAGCAGTGGTAAGAAAGACTTTTTCTATATGTATTGGTAAGAAGGCTACTCTGCATTTTTGCAGATGTCTTCTAGCTTTTGCTCCGGTAGTGATCAGCATGTAATCTATATAGTGAGCGCTTTTCTTTTTTCAATTATTTTTATTATTTGTTGCTTTGCAAGTTCTTTTATTTGCTGTTTTGGACTTTTTTTTATTTTTTGTTTTGAGGTTTTTTACATGTTTTTTTTTTCCCCTTTGTATTTTAGACTTGGCCAGTGATAATGCAGCTTAAAAAAATCCCAAAAAAGAAAACTTCTGAGATCATCTGGAACAGCTGTAAGGATATTTATCAGCATTACTGGCTATCATTACTATTATCATGGGTGAGGTCATCTTGATTACATGGATCCAAATGTATCTCTGTTTGACATGCTGAAGCAGGAGACACTAGATAAATTGGGAACACACCACCAATTAGCAGTAATAATATAGTTCTTCTCTAATGAGTGCTGTGGGACTTCTGCTTAAGAAGCTGCTGCAAAGCAAACTTACTTTGTTCCTTATTCAGGGACAGAAACTTAACATAATCCATCTTTTTTACTTTCCTTAAAAATGCCTTAAATGTCTTTATATGARTTTTTGTAGAAGTTGATTGTGCATTGATTTAATTTTCCATAATTAATGATCAGGATTTAACAACAGCTTTTAAAGATACATGCCTCCTGTTAATTGTTGAAAACAGTCRATTTATGCTATCTTCAATAACAAAACCAAAAATGTTTTGGAGTTTTTTTCAGTAGCAAAAGATTGCATAAATTAGAATTTAGATGTAAATAATTAATTTATTTGCTGCAGATGAGATGATATGATGGAATCATAAAGATTCTCTGTTATTATGGACCTCTACTATTCCAATCTGAGGTCTAAACAGCTGAACAAGCCATCATTTCTTTTTTTTTTTTAACAGGACTGAATGAAAAACATTTATAGATATTTTGATGAAACTGTCTTAGAAGACTCAATCCCTTGGTTGTGTTTTAAACTTAGAGGAATTTTTTGCATGTTCAGAATCCATTAAACACCAATTTACATTTATACAAGTGATGAATATAAACGAAATAATGTAAAAGTTGTATCTATGAATGCTCATAAATATTTAATTTTTACATTTCTCAATAACTATACCTTTTCATGTGATTGATAGAGCAGATGTGTGCGAACCAAAAGGTAAAGGCATAGGCAGCTATATTTCCTAGTCTAGGATCAATCCCCTGAATATTTTGTCTGTTAAGATTTTGGTTTCAGTCAGATTTAAGTCTTTGCATCTGTTTAATCTTTTAGATCCCAGACATGCCCAGGTGCAAAAAATGGAAGCACAACACAAGCAGAAAACACTGATACAGGAAAAGGCACAGATCCCTCTCTAAACTTGGTGGGGAGAGATGTAATTTTTTCTAGTGGAAATTGCCTTTGCATCATGATCTAGTAGAACTTCACAGCAAAAATTAGCACTCAACTTTGCTGGCTTTTATCTACAGACTGTTGTGGATTTATATGGCTCTGATGGCATCTGCCACTCACTGCTGCTGCTGAGAAAGCTCAGAAGTGACAGAATTGATTTAATTTGGTCTATATCTGAATCAACTCTTAGCAGAAAGGCTGCACTGGCCAGAGATCATTCCCTGAAGTGTGTCCCAAAGCAGAAATACTGTACTGGAAATGGAAAGGAATAACCCTTTACTAGTCACTACCTTTGTTTTCTCTATTTGATGAATAAAATTTAGTTCTACATTTGACTAGACAAGTGCTCAGACATTTCATTTTTTCTTTAAAAACAATTTTATTTCACCTAATTTTCAACTTCTAAACATCCTGTAAATCACCTAAACTGTATACCCTGTCTCTGGGTTTAACAGAGCAGAAGAGGTACTTTCAGAGAGTGATTCACGCTCACCATAGGAAGATTTTTAAAGTAACTTGAATGAATTACTATATTAAATAATCTATCCATTTATGTTACACTWTGGATCTGATTCAATGATGGAGACTGGGCAACAAATATCAGCTTATATGTTAAATGGCCTCTAATCCTAAATGGGATGAAGCACAGGCAAACTCCTGAAAAAGTAAGCATTTGTCACTTCTTCTGGAAGGAAGTCCTCCCAGAAACACTGATTAAGCAGTCTGGATAAAATCCTTCCCATGACATTTTTAACTGCCTTTCTCAGTTGAGATAAAACAAATTCATTTTCAGCATTTTTATTTCAATGGGAACTGGATCTCATGAGCTTTACTTGAGTTATAAATCACAAGTGATTTTAGCACTTTTTTTTCTGTTCAGTCCCACCACTAATCTTTAAGTCATGCTTCTGTAGGGAGAAATAAAGGAAGCCAAAGACTGGGTAGATATACTTTTTAGGCATCCAACAGATATTGGTAGTTAGAACTGATTGAAAATGATGTAAAAATGAACTACTTTTTTTCTTCAAAGTATAAGAAACTTATCTACTTTAAATACCTGTTTTTATTTAAAAAAAAGTAAATGTCTTAATTGAAAAGAAGTTATAAAAAATGGTTTGAAATAAGATTATTTAAGATATTTTTGAATACCTGTTGAAAAAGGAGAACACTCATTTGGGGAGAAAAACCATGGGTAATCTTTTCATACAAAATATTTCAGTCAGTTCTAATTGCAATATTTGTATCTTTGCTTTTCCAGCAAAGTGCTTAGCATCCTGGAGTTGCTAGGTATCAAATGCATCCTGTTAATGAAATCTGTTCAATATATATTCTGAATATGCATATGAACATATGCAGAAATATATATACCACGGGCCTCATTTACCTTCCTTTGTGATGATAGGCTGGACGTTGCTTTCAATTATGTTAATTTCTGAAAATATAGAAAATGGAACATACAGKGCATTCCATTCTTACAGTTTCTATGAGGCAACGATCAGTTAGATTTGGTCTGCTCAATAAGGATGTGGATGAAATCATRGATATTAATAGGTGGAATAGCAACTCAAAAGGATCTAGAGTATGAATCTTGGTTCTGGTTATGAAATGGTGATCCACTCAGGTCACCTGCAGACAGAATCCACTGATATGGTATTTGCTTTTGAGCCTTAAGAAACCTGTCAGGCTTGGTGCTGTGACCACTCTCCTGAGGAGCCTGTTCCAGTGACTGACCACATTCTGGGTGAAGAACCTTTTTCTAATGTCCCGTCTGAACTTTTCCCAAAGCAGCTTCATACCATTTCCTTATGTCCTGTCACTGGTCACCACAGAGCAGACCAGCACACCCCCTCCACTGCCCTTCCTGGGGAAGGCATGGGTTGAGATGGAGTCACTGCTCAGCAATGAGGTCATCCCTCAGCCTTCTCTTATCCAAAATGAACAAGCTAAGTGAGCTCATCAGCTCCTCAAAAGTCTTTGCCACGAGAGCTTTCACCATCTTGGTCACCATCCTCTGCTCACTGGGTCCAAAACTTCCCCCAGCACTCAAGATGAAGCCCCCCCCAGTGCAGAGCAGAGCAGAGTGGGACAATCCCCTCCCTTGCTCAGCTGGGAATGCTGTGCCTGATGCACCCCAGGACATGGCTGGCTATTTTGACTGCTGGGGCTCTATTGACTCATATTCAACTTGTCATCAAGGACGATTACTCTGGTTTTGTTATTCCAAGAGTTTTGTAAATTCAGCATGTCCATTCCCAATTTTCAAAAGGCTGATGTGATGGTTTAACTTTCTACTGTTAAATATGGGTAGAACTCCATCCAAATTTAGTCATTTGTCTAAATTCATAYTGTCTCACAAAGTTACAGCAGGATCTTTGTCTCCTAACAGCCTGTTTCAACACATACTCTATATTCAGAAATTAAATGCAAACCCTGAGAAAGGCTGCAAGAGAGTCAAAAGGGACATCTTTTTTTTTTTATATTTACTCCCTGAAAAGAAAATATTCTGAACAACTGTCTCCCATTCAAGCCTCATATTTGCACATATGGGAAACAGAGAGAAAAGGGACACTGTCAACCTGGAAGCATTTATGAAAAAGAAAGTATCTCAGTGCGCAGCCAAGGCTGCATCTTGGAGAGTGAGTACAGGACAATGCTCCATCTTAGAGAGAGATACAACTCTGTTATGCTTGAAGCACTGAACCTTGGCTAAAAMCTTAAAAACAATCTTTTCCATATGTATCTTGTCTACCCCAAGAGTTTGAACAGCTTACTTCAGGGTTACTTTCCAGTCACACATCTGGAAAGGGAAAAATACAGTAGCACAGCAGCCAGAAACATTCTACTTTGAGTCTTTCTCTTCCTTTTCTTCATTGGCACATCTTACTTTCCCAGAAATTGCTTTCTTYTTTATTGAAAAAGAGATGTACAATTCCAAATTGGAATTGGCACCACTTAAAAAGCAATATCCAACCCATCTGGAAGAATTTAAAATGAACTTACTGTAAAATGTCAGTGGAATCTCTTTGAAGGTACTGTCACGAACAAACTATAAAAACAGAAAAGCAATTTATTTAATTTTTTTAAAAAGTAGCACTTGCCTTATAGTTTCCTTGTGAGTGTTGGTAGGATTCACTGCTTCACTGACCTAAAWGTTAGGTGGTGTTATTTGTCTGGGTTCTCTCATTCATTGTTGAGGGAGAATGTAATCTGAAGAGCATAGCTGAGCTAGACAAGGATGCCTACTTTCTTCACTGGTTATTGATGCTGGCTTTAATGGCATAAGAATTTATTTACTCAATTTTTTTTTTTTTCAAATAAGTGATTGTTTTTCCGAGAGTGATAAAAGTGAAAAAAAGAGCAGATTTGGGCCAATTCACACTGAAGTTATCCAAATGCAAATATTCTACGATTATTCAGCACTGAAAGACATAAATTAAAACTGATGAGTGCTGGGTATCATTCATGATTATATTTGGGTAACTGGGAGCTATTGAATRTGTTGTCTGCTGAAGAAAGAAAGGACCAGAGAATTACTCATATCTTATAATGTGCTTAGTTTCACAGATCCTGCCAGGTAGACAGAGGGATAATTACTGAAAAAATACCTTAATTTGAATGTATTTAATCAACTTCTTCAGTATTGTGAGCAGCTGATCRTTTCCAACAGGCAGTTCTGACAAAAAGACAGGCATGTAAGAGGAAATATGCAAATGTGTGCATTTTGCTTTGATTTATAGTGATCATTCTCAAACACTTACACAAGYGTGTACTTCATATATATTATTCCATATCAGCAGAAAAGGTAGTCTTTGGCTAGTCTTGTCTTTTATATRCTTTACTTTCATAACATTTCAAAATCTTGCTAAGCTTTCAAGCAAGGTTCTCCCACAATGAGCATTGAGGTAAATTTTCTGTTTCAAATTCCACATAGGAATTGTGCCTTTATATTAATTAACTTTTTAAAGTTATTGCAATTACATAGCATGTAAACAGATTTAAAGGCATGGGTACAAATTTGATGAAATAATACTCACCTGCTGGATATAGGAGTTTGTCAATGACATGAATGACACCATTTGTTGCCATGAGATCAGATTCTCTTGATTTCAGTTCATTGACCAGAAGAGTATCATTCACCTGGTAAAGGATCAAAAGTGAACCAAGTTATTAGGGACATTAGAAAACAACCCCAAACCCTATTATAACACTTGGAGAAATGCATGCTTGTCTATAATGTGGATAGACATGGAATATCAAATCTCTGTTGCAAGGCTGAAGCAGGGCAAGGCTGAAGCAGGGAGACATTTTCTATACTTAACTATTTTCAAGTAGAGTTTGCCTCCTTGGATGGTTTTAAGAATATTTGTTACACCAGGCTCAAAGCCACTTCCAATGAAAACTCCTTGTGTCAAGTGGTAAAGAAGAATATTCCTGAGAGCATTTTTGTCTCCTATGTAAAAATAAAAAAGTAGGAATAAAAATTAAATGGGGATAGTTCTTTGTAGGAATTGTAAGGATTCACACAGGCTTGAGCTAGAATGAAACATAATATATATGAAAATGCCATTAACACGTACAATTTGAATTTGCTAAAATGATGACAAAGGAAAAAAGACCAACTATATGACAAAAAGGTACTCAGAACACAATCACAAAGATCCTATGAGAAATCTTCTGCAAAAGACCATAAATGGGGTCAATGGARCAATTAGAAGTTCTGGGTTTGTTTGTTTTTTCAGAGCACAGAAGCAGCTTGGAGAAGTTGGGAAAAGGGGAAACTACCCTATTTTAGGGATGATTTCCATATTTAAAGATTTGACATTCCTATATGGGATTAAAGAAAAAAATCCAATATTTTCAAGACTGTCTTAAAAAAGAAATGTATCCTCTAGCCCAAGTTAATACCCTGATAGGGCTCTCTGGTTYTGTGGAGGCTGAGAGTCATAAGATGGGCTGCAGAAAAACTGTAGCAACCCCAGGAGACAGGGTACCAAGCTAAGAAGCTTTTAAACACATCTCTTTGCCATTACACGGAGTACTGACCATTCTAATACTAGAATTACATGCTGATATTAGTTGTTATTAGGAGTTCCAACCTTAATGAAACTGCAATGGGAATCTTGTCTGATCATATTCTTTTCCAGAGGTCTCTTTCAGTGAACATTTTCCTTTTTTTCCTTGTGTTTTGCTCTAATCACTGATAGTACTGCTTGCTTACTTACTTCACTACTGAAATCCAGTGAAATGATCTTTTTCTTCCTAGTAAAATTGTGTTGATATTTTGTGGCTGGACCATTCATAGATAGCATTAAGTTCRTAAAAAGCCTAAACATGGCCACTCCAAAAATTTTTGCACAAACTATCGGATTACCTTTGTAACTATACCACCATAGTTACTGGTTAAAATAATCCTTGGTTTGTATTTTTCTTACAGATAAAGAAAGTGTTTCTTTATATTTGTTAAAAAAAAAAAATTAAAAATACTTTGAGGTTTAGTCTTTCTGGAGGAAGCAACATAACAACTTAAAAGAAAACCAAGACAGAATTCTAGAAAGTAACATGGCACAAAAACCAAAAACAAACCCAAAAAACCTCCAAAACCCAAAAAGCAACAACAACCCCAAACAAACAAAAAAACCAACCCTTTACTGTAAAAAAATACTTATGAAGGCCAAGAAATGCAGAAGGGCAAATAAAATTGTCTTGCTAACTACAGAATTAGTCCAATATGGCATTGGCCTTGGACAACTTCAAGTTCTGAATTGAAGACAAAAATAACAGAAGGAAGCAACATTATGGAACAAGATACTGAGGAGTGAAACTGAAATTTAAAAAATCAGGTTGGAGTTTTTTTCCGAAAAAAGCATAGAGAAAATGCCCAAGAAGGAAATAATTTAGGGCATTTCTATGACCTGCTCTATGCAAAAGGTAAACTGGTTCAGCAGACAGCTTTTGTGTGAGAGGTGCATTAGTCTCMTTTTCAATCAATTTTACTTTGCTTATAGTTCAAGGTTTTTTATGCTACTTACTTATCAGTATGTCCTTGTCGTCATCAGTCAAACCTTTGAAGGCATCATTAGTTGGGACAAACAGAGTCCACTGTCCAGGCCGTGACAGAACATCATCCAAATCTGCAGCTTTCACCAGACTGAGGAAAATGCTGTTTACAACAGACAAACCCCAAATACACTTTGTTGAAATGTGGTGGCTATAATTGGGTCCAGGTATTTAGTTCCCCCATTTTTATTTCTAATACTTTTTTAATTTTCAAATGCTTTTACTGTTCCCCAGAAATAAAGATAGTGGAAGAGGAAAATGAAAAAAAAAATAGGAAAAGACAGTCTTAAAAGTAGCAGACAGAGGAAAAACTATTTTAAAAAAATGTGCTGGCAGACTGCATCAGAGCAGGATTTGTCTATTAAAAACCCCTGCAAACCTAATSAAACAGATAAAAGGAGGATGCAAAGGATAGTTCTTGCTCTAAGAGTATAGAGATACTTGTAGGAACGAGACAGAAACATGTACAGGAAAGGTATGCAATCCTGCTGCACCCGTATGGAATTGTACCTATCATTAATTGAAAGTCCASAGTCCATTGCATTTATAGCTCTGGATGTATCATTCAGTTCCTTCTGCCCCCTTACTCCTCTTATTCTATAAGGGTCTTACAAACCTTTGTGCTATAAAAAACCATTCTAGCACACYGTGTGGAAGCTTTTCATCATACAGCTGGAGAACACCTTTTCTGGCCCCACATTTTTTTCCTTTCATGTTATTTGTGTAGGTAGTAAACCTTTCTCTGCCATCCCTGCTCTCAAAAGCCCAACAACTCACATGCTCACAGGCCAAAACTTTTTCTCAGACCAGCTGTGCTGTACATGAAGTTACCCTCTGCAGGAAAATCTCAGTTCTGTCAATATTGCTACTCACCTAAAACGYTTATCATTTCTCAGCATTTCATGCAATGTCTTTTCTGCTGGATTGATGATCTGTCTGAAGACGTGAATAAAACCATTTCTTCCTTCTTTGCTTCCTCTGACCATGCATGAATTTTCAATACATACAGACTTATTGAAAGAGAAACAAGTGTAGCTGTTTACGCAATGTTAAAAATAACAATCCTATCTATTTCCTACAGTCAAATCATGTGTTCTTGCCAGGAAATTTGGCATTGCTTGAGAAAGCAGAAATAGCAAAATCTGGAATAAAATAGCATGTTGCAAATATTTTAAAACTTGATTTTTTGTGTTTGTTTTTCCCATGAGAATGTTCYTAATTAGTCCTAAAAACAGGCTTTAAATATTTGTAATCGTTTGAGCACCCAATTTGAAATTCTGTTGCATTTACCCAAGGAGTTCTCCATGCAAACAAAGCTTGGATTGAAAAATATCAGATTTTCATTTTTGCTGTTTTAAAAGTTTAAGGATATTTTGCAAGATAGTCATAATGGTAAATGTTGGGATGTTCATTCAGCTTTGCCTTTTATTGACTCTCCATTTTCATAGTTGGATGCATTACTTATTAGAATGACTTRTTAACTTACTGTGCGATACACGAAGACTCTAAGCAGTTTTCCTCCAATTGTTTCCAGCTCCTGTCCATTGTAGAGTTCATTGAGCCCAACTTTCACTTTTATAATGTGATTCTGCAGGATTGTTTTAAGAATACGTTGATCCAGCCTTAAGGTGTCATCTACAAAGCCATTTGGATATAATGCATAGTAATTTATATAGTGAATTTTTATTCAAATAAAGTTGAAAGACTCTGGAAACACTGAATCTTTCTTTGAAATGCTTGAGTTAAAGCGTGGACAAGTCTGTGTATACAGAAGGCAGATTGTTTTGACCATTCCTCAAATTCAGTCAAGAATTTTTGACATAGCCATAATTAATTACTATAACTAATATGTCTGAAGATTCATATCTGCTTCACCATCTTCTGAATTACTGCTATAGTTTGTATTAGAACWAGTCCTTTCTACATGTGCACCTAAAATCTATCCAAATTTGTTTCCGTGATAGTGACAACTCTCTAATTCTTTGAGAAAAAGCAAGATGTCCATGAGGTCACCTCTGCAAATATACAAACACCTGTTTTAGGTATATTTATATCAGTTTCTCTCTGCTTTAATGTACTGAGAAAAACTRACTTTCTTGTATTTCCTGGACTTAACTGGTATAGAGTCAATTTTTCCTCCTAGCAGGTCCTATGGTGCTGAGTTTTGGGTTTAGTATGAATTGATAATGTTGGTAACAGGTTGATGTTTTGGTTGYTGCTGAGCAGAGCTCACCCTAAGCCAAGAATATTTCAGTGTCCCATGCTCTGCCAATGGGCAGGTGCATGAGCGGCTGGGAGGGACCATGGCCAGGACAGGCAACCCAAGCTGGCCAAAGGGATATTCCATACCTTAGARTGTCATGCTCAGTATATAAATTGGGGAAAGCTGGCTGGAGGTACCATTCACTGGCCATAGGTCAGTTGGTAGTGGGTAATTGTATCTTGCATCACCTGTTTCTCTTAGGTTTTAATTATCTTTTATTTTTATTGCTAATATTATAATTATTGTTTTACTTTCTTGCACTTATCAAATTGTTCTTGTCTAAACCTATGAGGTTCTTTCCTTCCTTTTTTTTCCCCCTGATTCTCCTCCCTGTCTCAGAGTGGGGGAAAGAGGGAAGTGATCAGGTGAATGTGTGGTACTTTGYTGTTGGCTGGAATTAAACATCTGAATACATTTTTTGAGAATAAATAAGTTTTTGAATCTAATGGAAGTAATGTAAAGAGTAGAGAAACTGGCTCTTWGTTAATATCTTTCCATTATTACAATTTTTCTGTGCATATCTTATTTTAGTGCTACTATTTCCATTAACAAATTATATGACTGAAAACAAGCTGAGCAATCTGGTGGTTWGGCTTGTTTTGTCTTTCAAAGGTATGCAATTTGAAAGTATGAAGTTATTCTGTTTATCTATGATGCTCTTGCAGTGAGACTCAGAACAAGTACTGGGGTTATTTGGAAAGCTGTCAGGGTAGCCTATATCCTTGTTAATTTTGACAATCTTGTAGTGCTACTAACCTGAGAAAGCACCATTCAGAGGYGCCAGGAGAGTGTATTGCCCTTCAGGCCTCAGAGAAGATGCCAGACCTAGTTGTGCCACCAGGTCTGTAAATGTAGTCTGTTGAGCACCCCCAAGCTCAATGACTTGTTTGGCTGCAAAAAAAAAAAATTAAGAAAAGGTATTTTAACACACAATATCTTCCTATTCCTGATTTGGATTCTCCATGCTTATCCAGAATATATATCTGAAGTAATCTGGGTAAAGTTATTTAAAATCTCCTCAGTGCAACAAGTTTTTCATGCACATCACTGACCAGAATCAGGAATGAGCACTTGATCAATGAGGTGGATAACGCCATTGCTTGTCACAATATCTTTGCGTTTCACCATTTTCACTCCATTCACAGTCAGGCTTTCGCCATCACAACCAACTTCAACAGTGTTTCCTTCCAAGGTTTCATAGACAGCTCCACCTGTGATGGCTTCTGAGCACTGGAGAGTATTTAATATATGGAACTTCACAAGAGCTGCCAAGAAAAGAGCAGGAATTTAATAGATGTAGGTGTTTGGACACATATTCATGTACATATAATTCACATATAGGTGTGGAGTAAATTAATCCAGCTACGCTATTTTTAATTAGCTTCACTCAAAGGTACTTTATTTAAATTTAATGATACTGTAGGCCTCTAAATAACATTTGCAGTAAAAATTATTTGACATCCCTTATATTATTAAAATGACATTGGTTATGCTACAACCTGCTGGAGACTGCATATGATATGCACCAAAAGGACCTGTGAGTACAAAAGTCCATAGGCTATGGAAAGGTATGARAGAATTTCATATTCCAATAGCCCTCAATTTCTAGGGACAGAAATGTCTACAGACCTATGCAGCTGAACTATTAGAAAGTCAATATATTTTCACRGTTCCCTTTAAACTGTTTTGAAGACGAAGTTTTCAGTGACTTTCTATCCTTAGGCAAGTGGAAAAATTAGAGACAGAAGAAATAACTCCTTCTACAAACATGAAAGTAAAGGTGCTTAATTCCAGAGCTATAAGGGTAATGTATTTTCTGCCTCCTGATCCACTCATACATATTTCTCATTTCCAAAAAAGTTTAAGTACCTTCAGAAGCCACCTTGTCCCCCAAGATTCTTTCTAAAACTCCCCTTGGAAGTCTCTCAAAAGCTTCATTAGTAGGAGCAAACAGTGTGTAATGACCAGGTCTTCCAAGAATATCCATGACACCTGATGTAATGGCAGCAGCCTAAAATAKAATTTTTTCTTTTAATGCTGATTATTTGAAATATAACCAAAACACATTTTCACTTCAGTTTCACTTCTAGTTTCACTTCATGTCTAGTGATACTGGAATACTAGACTGAGATCATAGTGTTTTTAAAAGATAGATCATGAATGTTATAGAAAGATGAAAAAATTAATTGACACAGGAATTTTCTTTAATTGAAAGCTAGAAAGTATTTGGGTTAATATTAGGTTTTTCTAAAGAGATTAAATGTTGTTGTTGCCAGTAACTGYCATGAACTGGATTTGAGWGATTCAGAGGATCCTCTCCACCCTTATGTCTCTGCATTTAAAATATTTTTTGCATTTATTAAGGAGATGGAAGATTGAAAAGAACAACRGTTATTTGCAAACCAATTGCATATTTTTTAAAATATGCAGCATGAAATACCATTATACTGTACAGACACATTTTTCAGAAGTTGGAAAAATTAGAAACGTGGACAATTTCTGATCATATTTCGTCTGTGCAAGAAAAATCATTCTTACGTGTATCTACTGGTGCTCTAAAACATGCTATGAGTAAGATTCTGGAATTTACTTGGTGTCTTTACCATTTTTTAGTATCCATTTTGAAATTGTTCTTATTTAGCTAACACCAGGCACAGTAACTTCATGCTYACATTTAATTTTCTTAGTGCTTGAATAGAAGACACATTGTACAGGCACACATTCTGTCCTATTGATGTTGGTTTTTCTTGTATAGGTAGATTTGCAATATTAGCTGCAGCTCTTAATTTAATTTATTTCTCTCTCCTACTGAGCTAACCCTTCTTCTTTCAAGTATCATAAACAAATAAAAAAGGAAAAAAAAACCCTCCTTAAATAAAYAGAAAAGAGTGTTTTGTTTTTTGTGCACTTACTCTAAATGATGAAAGATCATCCTCGACTTCAATGAAATCTTGAATGGTATTTCCAACAGCAGTCAGAACACGATCAACAACATGGACAACACCATTGGTAGCAATCTGGTTGCCATGGATGATCCTGGCACAGTTAACAGTAACAACCTATATTTGAAGAATCAAGTAGTAGAAGATTAAACATTAATTTGATCACAAACCTGGAACCTGACTTTCACAGACTGGTAATGTAAGTCCTGTACATTGTGTATTCACTGTTGTTATTTCAGCTGATTTTTTTTCAAAATTTAAAGTCTTGTAAGATTTGAAAGTTTGACTAAGCTTCTAGAAAGATAGCAGCAGATTTATTCCAGTTACATTAATTTCATATTCATGTTTATTTCTTACTGCAATTATTSTGATTTGGCTTTTCTTATCTGGCTAATATGGTGATTGTATTGCTTTTTAGKGGTGCAACCTGTGGACAAGCAAACATTTTGATGCATTTAAGACAACAAAGATGAGTGACTTAACTGGCAGATTTCTAGCATTTATGAAAATTATTTTTKTCTAGCCAGATAATGGATTTAYRTTTCCTACAACCTTCAATGCTCCTWCCATGCACTCAGATCCAAAKAAAAGATCTGATTTAATATTATTTAGAAAAACTATRAAAATTAATAGTAGATTTTGCTGTCAAATTTATAATTACCATGTATTTTGACCACAAAAGGCTTTGCCTTTTATGAAKAAAGTGCATTTTCATTTGAACTTTGATGTCTAAACAGCAAAACATTAACTTATTTTTTCTTAGTGATTAGTCTACACAGCAGTCAAAAGTTTTTCAAGAGAATATTTATTTTTGTCAATGACAACTGACTTGGTAGATGATAAACTTTTGATAATATTTTTTCTTAGTTACATAAGGAAATAAAGAAATAATGACTTCAACTAAATACGTATCTTAGGGGGGAAAAGAGAATAGACTTACTCCATTAGGATAATGGTTAATCAGCAATTTCTGGCCATCATACATAGACACCASGGTCATGCCATTCTTAAGATCTTTTGTCAACATGCGCTTGTTTAACATGTGGTGGTGCAGAGCATTATACAGTTCAATGTTTACATTGTCAACCAAATTCCTGTGAATTTCCTGAAGAAAAAAAAGGAATTTAATTAATTAGAAGCTTCAAAACATCCTTCCATTCAGAAAGATGGACGTATTGTTTTACCTTAGTAGATGCTTTCAACATATTCAGCATCTGTTAGGGAAGACAACTTTGATACTATAAACCTGGCCCCACTGATCTGATCTTTAAGTCTGATTTGCTCACAAATRRAAGATGAGKCTTCATCACAGAYGAGTCWTTGGAGGAGTTTAAATTCAATGTTYATTTAACTAAAATCATTACTAAAAKAAGGACACCTGARTTATTGACAGTGTACAGCTGTACACCATTCAGCTGCTGGAATTCCTAGGAGTTTCCCTGAAACTATGTTAATAAAATTAACAATACTAATATATGTCATGCAAGTGCTTAAAGAAGAAGCAATCACACTAGCTTAGTAGTCCTGAAGGCAAACCCAGCCTCTCTAGCTTCAGAAATGTATGTTAAACATGTATATTATTTAACTTTTACTCATATTATGTCCTTCTATGTCTAAGATCTCAACATTATCCCACACTAGCTGCTTCAGCTAAAATGTTTRACTAATGCACATGCACACAGACACACAGACACATATGCACACACACTTACTGAATCTAATTGGTCCCAGGCTTCATTGCTTGGTGCAAAGAATGTAAATGATCCTCTTCCCTCAATCTCTTCTCTCAGCTTTGATATGTCAGAGTACYGCTGTGTGGAGGTAGCTCCCACAATGCCAAGTGTACCATAGACATGATCAATAGGAGCAACTAAAAAAAACATGAGGTAAGAATGCTGTAAACTCTTCAGTCCCCCAGTTTATAAATTTTTCTTAGTGTCTTTTGGATGCATAATAGTTCTGAAACTAAGTCAGTATTAAACAACMTGTTTAGATTTAAAATTTCATTGTCAATATACTCAAGAATTGCCTAAGCACATCTGCTTGCTATTGCTTTTTGTGTTTTTCTTAATGAAAAATTAAATCAAACAATACTGAMTATTGTAAAGTTTCTTTTAGAAGAGCTGTTGTATTTTGTATCAACTCAACACAAAATGGGAGGTTATCCATTTATAATCAAAAATATTTCAGTGGAGTGGGTCCCATTTGGTCCCATGGACCAGAAATCTTTTTGTGAGGCCTCAACCTTCTTCCAGTGTCTGGTTTATGCATATACTGATCCATACAGAGAGTAAGAATGGCCATAGTCTCACAGTTAAAACAAGGCTACATGAGAACAGCATTCATCTCTCCTAATTTTAGGCATCTAGATGTGAGACATTTGCATGCAATCTAATGGTTCTTGGCTCTTTTTATGGTTATGGAGAACAGGCAATTTTAATATGTGACTGATCTCATCCTAATGTCAGCATCTGAAGGGAGATTAATTTATCTAAACAAACTGAACTCTRCATTATTTAACATAAAAGGATTACATCATCTATAGGGACCAAAAACCACGAAATGTATTCCTTCTCATACTACTCTTTCCTGCTTRAATTAGTTTTATTTTTACAAAGCAGAATAGCATAAATATGAGAGATGAAGAATAACTTTCTTTCTTTCTTTGATAAAGACTCTTAAGGTAAATTAGATACAAGTTTTTTTCAGAAAAAGGAAAATACAGAATTTAGATACACTCCACCTTGTGTCCTGTCTTTCTGACCACACCAGTATGCTTTAGACTAGCCTCGGATTTGATGGGAATAGGAATTAAAGTTCTTCTATGGCAGCTTTGGGACCTGAAGACACTAYCAATTCTCACCAATCCAGAATCTGGAAGGAGCTGGGAAAGTCAACCTAAATTCTATGGTCAATTCAGTGCTCACTCACTTTTAACTGTGCTTCCTGTGTGCAAATGAAGCTGTGCATTCTTAGACAGCCCTTCTTAAAAAGAGGCTATCATTTCTCATGATGACCTTGGAAACTCTGCTGTAATTGTAATTCATTCCATATGTTGACTTATTCACAAGAAAATAAGTTCATACCTGCAGGACATCCTCTCGTACCATCCATCTTCATATAGCCAGGACAGCACTCATATAAGACAGTTCTGTGGGATATAGACAAAAGCACAATTAAATAATATACAGGAGAAACAAACTAATTTTAGCTAAGTCTAATTTAATTTTTATTATCAATTTTTCATTGCTAGCACATTCTTTTCAGATATTCAGCCTTTTTTTGTCATTTCCCTTTTTTGTATTGATTGCAAATTGGTCATATTTTACTAAATATAAAGTTTTTGAATTTAAAGAATGACTGCCATCTTTAAATTTAAGCATTGGGAGGGAATATGAGCAGGCTTGTGGTGCTCATATAGAGTTACCAAAAGATGATGTGACTAGAACAGCACCTGAAGAACATTAATTAATCTATTGTGTCTTGAACAGATTATGACATTGAACAAAGAGGAAAACAAGGACATTAAAATAAAATCCTAGCCAAAGGATTGTAAAGGAAAAAGAAAAATTTAAATGAACAGARTAGAAATTAAAATGACAGAACTACATGAGGTCACCTACACACTGGCTATGGGAATTAAGAAGTATTTCAGAGGAGGTCCTGTGCATTGTATGGTGATAAAAAGTAGGATAAGAGAGCCTCTGTTTTTCAAGAATTCRAAGAAGCTCAGGAATCAGCAAGAGAACTAATTAAGAACAGACATAAAACTGGTTATAGAGAAAGAAGCCACTAAAAACTGGATGGGTGGATGGACACAAAGGAAATTTCACTGGTAAATGTAGTGAGCATGAAAGCCAGAATACAAGAAATCAAAAYCAGAGTTTAAAAAGCATGTCATCACAGCATACCGAGGCTTTATCATTGCCAGGGGCCAGGAAATTATATATAATTATGTCAATAAAATACTCTCTGCACATTATCTACACATAACAGAAAACCAGGGCTGAATGATGATTCTATAATGTAATGTTCATTCTAACATTGTGCTTCTTTTAAGACATAATGTCTTCTTAATAATTAACAGAAATAAGAGTTCTACCATTGACCTGTTTGAAAAATTCTCCACTCTTACAGGAAAATGCAAATTCACTAATGTTATCACAGAGGTAATTTTTGCTCCTTGGAAGAAATTTAATACATTAAACTTCACATATTATTTTTCAAATTATGGTACAGTGAACATTATATGGTACAGTATAATGACATCATCTGTTTACATAATAGATTTATTTTTATATGTCTGGCTGATGTTGGCATTTCAAAAGTTCTGAACACTCATTTCTTGAAGGTTTTTACTGGGTYTTTAACCACTACAGTCCAGCTTTTAATTTGCAGAATCTTTGATGACAGCTGAGTACATTTCTCTCATGTTTCATAATTTAAAGCTGACAAAACGTTAAGCAGAACCACATTARAATGAACAGCTTATTCAAATGAAAAGTTGGACTTAATATCTTCAACATCCAAACTACATCAAGAGATTTCAAAATAAAGTAGACTGGGATGAAAAATAATAACAGCATAATTGGAAAAGTGAGGATTATCATTCCATAAAAGACAGCAATCTGATAGAGGTGGTGAAGATGATTTTTTAAAAACACAATCTTTTATTTCCCCATGCTATGAAAATATTTTTTTCTTCATTCCCTCGCATCCATATGCATACATGACATATTCACCTTTCTGCCATGTGTATATTTTCAACTGAAAAGTCATATATTGAAAGTATTTGCATAGTTCCTTTGGTACATCTCTTTCTTTAAAGTGATTCACTGAAGGCTAGTTCTTGGAAATGCATGGATAGCATACAATTTAGGCTACAGATGTTTAAGCTAATGATAAACCATTTAGTYTTTCTTGCATCCCTTCCAGAAGCTAATAATAAAAACATAATAATCTGGTTATCTAATTTAAAAAAAAAAAGTGAAGCAGAATAGGAATCAAAATGTTATCCCAACTGTGTGAACTGCTTTGTCATGAGAAATTTGTTTTTCCTTCCCTGAAATAGAAAATCTTTCCACCTCATCCCATGGGAAGTTATGAAAGATTGCAGTTTAATTAGCTTTTGGAAAAAGGAAAGAGGCAGCTGAGYTATAAGCATAGAGTTAAGATATGGCAAGTTTAATCCTCACACCACATCCAAAAATGATACAATTAATGAAAGACAGAAAATTGGCTGAAGAACATAGTTAAGAAGAAAATGCTTCTTCAGCCAAGGATTACAAGGTCAATGCCTTTTTTACCACGTATCTTGTATATCTTTTTGCCACATATATGCACAGCCCAGGCTTATTTTCAGTTAGAAAATTCCTACTTACATTATTCATATTCCCTTACAGATTTCTGCAGTTAGAAGGTTCTTTAGCTGTGCCCAAAATGCAAGAAATATGGGATGGGAGAAAAGAGGTTTGTACAGAGCATACAAACTTTCCCACAGAAAGTTTAGTACCAGATAAAACTCAGTGCAAGATGCAATTCTTCAGTACCACCTGTGTGTAGGCACWGCACACAGGGGAAATACCTCAGACACTACCAGAAATTATCCTCATATGCATCCCTACTAGCTCAGTATAACCCTGTGGCTGAAAGAAGAAAAAAAGCAGTTATTCAGATAAGAAACCAACTTTG
>CADDXX010000063.1:2436320-2531141 GCA_902810485.1 Alauda arvensis
TAAAGTACAACATTGTTTTTTTTTTTTTTTTTAAGTACAACATTGTCCTGACCTCATCCAAAAGAACATATTCAAAGGAAAAAGACAGAACAGCACTACCTTAATCCTAGTTATTCTTGGCTAACAGAGCCAGTTTTCAGTTTATTCAAATCAGCTCTGTGACTCATCTGTTTCTACTTCTTGCTGGCATGGAGATAAAATACTGCTTAGAAACAGTGGAAAGACTCTTGGTCCAACAAATGCTGATTTTAGGAAATTTGTGTGATACACTCCTGTTTTAAAAGGGAATTGTACATAATAGAACTGTTCAGCATTTTATGGATACAAGTTAGGGAGGACTTATTAATGTGGGGATATTGACATGAGAAGAGCTGTTGTCATTTGGATTAGCATTCTTACTGGAGTAACCCCTTTAGTCCTGCTGTGTTTCTGGTTTTAGTATGAAGAGTATAAAATTCATTAATGGCTATGACTAAGTTATAACAGGTGCTTTATTATAACCACAAAACCCCCTCGAATAGCCCTCAGGAGTTCTATGACTCAACTTATTCTCACATTCTTTTCCTCATCTCACCTTGCTCTGGGAGTGCTTGTCCAGTGGTAGAGGGGTTAAAATGGAAGGGGAAGGGCAGGTGATAATTTTGTGTAGACTGTCATGACCAAATCCACTCAGCTCCACTACTCAATGTCTTCCTCTGGTTGGCTGTATTAGAATTCTTGGGGCCTTGCACGGGATTTGTAAAATGTTTTACAACTAACAATCCTCTAAATTCTAATCATGAGGAGAAACAAGTCTCCATGTGACTTTAGTTTGATGAGTCTATTGATTTAAACTATTTTTCCTAATATATGAAGTTATCTATCACTGCTTAACACATTTTGCTTCTGGAGCTTGGCAATGTAAWGAATTCCCTCAGATTCACTCTGAAAGCAGACTTTCTTTCAGGGGCAGACATGACATCTATCTAGGAATAAAACCACAGAAGTAGATTGCTTTCCAAAACTGCCTGTGAGAATATTCAAGTTTCACTCTAAGCATTTTCAGGAAATACCCTTCTTCCCAATGTGTCTGTGGTAGAATAAAATTTAGAGCCAAAGTTGTCAGTAGCATGGCAGACTTTACTGAAAAGGTGAAGTATTTTGAATGACTTGCAGTGTGACCAGAGAGGAAAAGGGAAGTCAGTATTGCAATGCCATCTGGAGGAGAAGTAAAGWTTCTAATATAAACTATCAACAGTTAGTTTATCTGTGAGAAAAGGAGTTTTCTAATGGTAATTTTATTATGTCAGTCAGTGGAGAATAGTTTGGAAGCAGAGCATACTTACGCTTTCTTTCCACAGATGGATTGCTGGTACCAGTTTCTGCAAGTGCTGAAGTATTTCTTTTTTGTTCCCATCACTTGCTGAAGAGCACAGACATTTGGGCTATGGGTACAGTGAGAAACATTTTAAAAAGAAGTTTTTGTACATGYAAAATTCTACATGAAATAGCAGCAAATACTCTTCCTGTCGAGTAAGAAAACAACATCTGGCTTCAGTTCCCAGGACAGGTGTGTTTTGAAGTAGCCACAATGCAAGCTCTTGGGACTGCCCAGCTGGATTCCTTGGCTAGTCCMCTCTCCCTGCAGTGACAGAAGCTTCCCCTTCATTCTGGCTTGACCCTGTGTCTCTGATGGCAGTGATCACCAGCTGTGCCTAGGCAAGTCTYGATATCCATTTCTCCCTTCCCCCTGTGAAGTGAATTACCAGCCACCAGGGACCAGTGAATACCATGAGGTTCTTTTCATTAAAGTTTTTGTCTTTTACACATCTGTGCAGCTGGAGGTCGTGGTCATGGGGAGATGGGGAAGAAAAGTGCCTTGTTCTTTATGGAGAAGGAAGCCCTGTCTTCTGTAAATCAATCAGCTATTTTGATTACCAACCATTTTGAGTACCGCAGGCACCTAAATAAACATTCTGGGAATTACTGGGGACCAAAGGGTAAATTGGCATGTAAATAAAAGGAGTCAGAGACTTCAGAGGAGGAATTCCTTAGCATGGTGGTGTACAAAGATGAATTTTTAATGGTCAAATTCCACGGAGCAAGGGCATTTAGTCTCTAATCTTTATACTTTTGCAATTTAAAAAAATCAATCCGTTCAGAAGTTAGAATATATACTTTACATCACTGGGAAGACAGGGAGCTTTTTTATTTGAAAAGCTAAAAAAATTTGAAAAGTGTGTGTGTGTGTGTGTGTGTGTGTGTGTAGCAGGTGGTGGGAAGACAGGATGGTAAACAATTCTTATTCACAGAATTTTTTTTTGCTTAAGAAGACTAGAGGAAAATATCTTTAGGCACATGTGTTTCCCTGACACCAGCTGTTTAAATTATTTCCATGTCTCCAAGCAGCCTGGCTTGTAAGCATTGCCTTTTGGAAGCCCTGCTGAGCAGCTTGCTGCATTGCTCTAGCGGGAACASAAGTTTCACAAAGGATTCCCAGTATACATTCCCATATTAGAAAACATTTAAATAGAGTTCATGATTTTCATCAGGATGGAATAAAGAGAGCAAATACTRTGGGTAGCCATCAACTCTCATAAGTTTGAAAACATATCTTAAACATTTCTGATATGCCATTACAATAACTATGAACTGAAAATAATTTTGGTGATTCTAAATCACATTTTATCCATTGAGAAGTGGTGATCTTAGATTTATTTCTATTTTATGAAGTTTAACAGTATTCTGTCTTTTAAAAAAAAACTCAGTGAAAAGCTTTTTATTCGGGAACAATTCTTGTAAAATGAATTTTATGAGAAAATTCTACTTGAATGACAGTAAAAATTCATGGTGAAACATTATATGTAATGTAATGCTAGAAGAAAGGGGAGAATAAAAGATTAACAAGCTTCCTTTTAAATTAGAAATAAAAGCCAGTTACTTACCCCTGGTCGCGTGCCCTTATTCGACTGTGAGTTAAAATCTTGTCATAGTGAGCAAAAGCAGCTGCTTGTTCAAAAGCAGACAACAAAAAAGTCAAAAAGGTGAATAAGAAAAAAGTCTTCATCTTTAGTCCTCTGTTGCTTCTGGCAAGTCTGGAAGAGAGAACTGGCAAAGGGTCTGGAGAGCTGACAATTTATATACATGTTAGAAGGTGGTGGGAGGGAACCACYGGATCAACCTTAAACTTTGTACCACCCCCCTTAGAACAGCAGCTTTTGCTGCCAGCTTCAGTAACCTTAATCAGTACCATACATTAACCATATAAATAATTTCTTTTAATCCCCAGTTGATTAATTTCTTCCTTATTACAGAAGGCTTAACATTTTATTCTGCTGACACGACAACAGAGAGAGTTTGAGAAGTTTAGACTTTGACTTATGGTTTAGTATTTATAGCACTGAGGCATCCAGAGGTCATGGTCATTGCGTGTGGTTTTATTCAAACCCAGAGGAAGCTGTTGTCTGTTCCCATAAGAACTGCATTGCTTTCCTTTGTTTTCCATGTCCTCAYAGCTATCAGCTCTAAGCTCTTTAACTAGTGAAGCTGACGAAAGTTTCAAATACAGCTGCCAATAACCTGGAATAACATTTTTTGTCTTGAGAAAAAAAAAGCTGTATTAACACACATTCTGATTATTAAGTAGTCAGTCAAATGGAGTATTAGTTTAAATATTCATTTCAATTCTAATGATAACAAGTACTGTTACATAATGCTTTCATTCAGAGCTTTATGTAATATATGATTACATTTAACATCAAAATCAGGGAAAATTTGAATGTGTATCTTTCTTTATGTATTGGTCAGTCCTTCCAAGCCTCTTGTAGGTAAATGGTAATGTAGTCCTGAGCTGTAACTGAGGAAACTGAGGCAGAAGTGACAGGATCAAGCTTTCTATGAAGGGATAGTCTTAAGTCTCCAGGTGCAGTTGGTGTTTGTACTGCAATCCAGGAGTTTGAAATTTTCATGTCAAGGAAAAAWATTCTGCCATCTATATAGATGTGYTTGCATAACATTTCATRATTTTTAAGATTRAGAGCAGAGACATTTGGTTARATGGTATGTGGACTTCTGTTCTATTGAGACCTCTSTATACCCAACTTGCAAAAACCTTGAGATAGCTCATGGAAGTGTCAGCACCTCTTGATGTATGAACTCCATGCCTGAAACCTCACTGATAGATCCACTGATGGAGGTGATGGGTCAACTCTGTGATTTCATATTACAAGCTTTACAAGAGTATCAGTGCTGTGCTCTTATTCCTCTCAGAGTTTTCTTTTTTTCTTTCTGGTCTTTGAAGCAAGAAATACTCTGAGAAATATCACCTCTTAAGTGCCCAGCTGTGTTATTTCAAGCCGCTAATTGGCCTTAGTTGAGTAGTCTTTGCAGTTCTCAATTTAAAGGTGAAAAAATCAGAAGATAGATACACTTTAAAATTAACTTGAAAAACTTCAGGAAGTCCCAGAACTGCCCCAGTTCTTCCCAGGGCAAGAACCTGTCTTCTCAGGAGTCCCTCYCTCATCTCTGAGATCTCACCATAGCTCGGGTTCTTCTCTTCCGCACTTACCATGTAGCACCAAAAACTAAGTAGCAATWAATGCTGCTGCATGTATTGAGCTCTCGTCTACAGACCTATCCACCACAGCTAATGATGGAGCAAATCTGAGCAGGGCAACCATTTTTCTTTCCATTGTTTTCTAGTTTTCTGATTAGTCACCCTACCTCAAATCTCAGAGAATCCCATTTGTTCTCTGCATTGAGTACAGTAGGATATAATCGAACACTTAATAACAAGCCTAGTGACATCATTATACTGTATTTAATGAGGCAAGTGTTAGCAAAAAATAGTAAATGCAGAGGTAAAATTCACTGAAATAAAGTAKCATAAGGAAATAAAATAATAAACACAGGCTTCATTTTCTGAAAAAATATCAAAATTCCTGAATGAGTTATTCTGGTGAGTGCTGCATAAATGCACAGACCCTAAAATGGATAAAGCTTATCTTTTAGTGGAGATTACTTTCTTGAAAATACTAACCTTAGAAAAATGGCACACTTTCAATTTAAAGACTTTTAGTAATAACAAAACAAAAACCATGAARAAGAAAAACAATCACATTATATTAATTTTATTCCTCATTTATGTTAATGTTAAACTAGATATAAAAATCAATATTGGAACCAAATTCTATTTTGCTTGTGATATAATGGCATACTGAAGTGCACACCAGAGTAACCATTTTGTAATTTGCCAGCTAAAGTATTGCTCTAGTTAGCCAATGCTTTATTCACTTGTGCCTTTTCCTACTTTATTTATTTTAATTTGTTGTTTATTTAGCAGGCTGGCTACCTCACCAAGCTGCCACCTTAGTTATTTTTCTTCTTTCAGCTAAATGCTTTGTGCTATTATATTTCCTAAGTGATGCAATGTTGAAGTTCTAATTAGAAATGTTAAATATCTAAATATAAAATAGGTTAAAACACCTCATGGATTTGAATTACAAAAATAATGGGTATCTTTATTACCCGCAGCAGAAGGAGTATATCCAAAGAAATACCTGGAGTAACAATAGAACCCGTGTTGATTTTCATCTCCCAGGACATGCAACTTATGTCAAGAAGCAAAGTCTAAGTTATCTTCTACTCTGAAGAGTTTATTATATTTCTCTAGAGACCTCTAGTGGAGAGAAATATGTAAAGTCCTTTTCTGAARCCTGTGTTAAGTATTTACACTAAAAATTTATTGTCTGATAAGAAATTCATCTTATTATTCCTAAAGAGGATTAGTTTAATTATATTGTACAAATTCTTTTTATTCAAGTATTTAGAGTTGTGAATAACTTATTTTACATCAAATGGAAGCAACAGAAACTTTGTGGCCAATCCATAGAAGTGAAATCTCAACATGACAGCAATATGGTTCAAAAGAAGCCASTACTAATTCTGGACTTAATTCTCTTTGGTCATTTACTGCAGCACTTAATAAAAAATTATTCTGCTCCTGAATAGAAATTACTTTTGCTTTAAAGTTTATATTTCATTTAACACATATTGTCAAATATTTTTTCTCCTCATATTTCCAATTTTTTCAATAACTAAACTTATTCTGTTCATTACTCTGCTCTGTGTTTCCAAGTTTTAGCAACACTAGGGGGTTTATCAAAATAGCTTCATATTATTTTCCCTGTGACAWCACCCAGTGAGGATGTTGTGACTTAGCATGAATATATAAACATATATGGGAATTAAAGCACAGAAAGCATTGCTAGATGTAGAAACATGAAGATAGCCATCTGAATTTAGAAGAGAAGAAATGGAGAAAGGAAGACTCAAAGTTGTCATTCTGRTGATTCAGAACTGTAGATAAAAAACAATACATTAGTTCCTTCTACATTGTAAGGAAACATTTGTCTTTGGATATCCTCAGAAGCTGTTGGTATCTGGTTTTAATCAAGTCAACAGGAGCTGCAGAATCAACCTGATTTCTTAGAAAGTGCTATTTTATAGTCAAATTTTGATGGAAGAAGAAATATTCCTGGATTTTAAAATATCCTGTWCATACTCCAGCTTTTTTATATTATGAATTTATTCTATCATTTTTATGCATAATGATTAAATTTAAAGTGTAATGTTCCTAGATGTTATTCTAAACTAAGACTTAAATTATCTTGTATGCCAATTTGTGGATCTTTTTTTCTTAAGGAAACTATACTTAATGGTGATTTGCAAACCTAGGAAGGAATTGCTTTTAATAAATCTCTCCAAAGTTTTTCATTGTATGGACAGATTCTTCTTATGCATTTTGGGAAAAATCTACAGCCTCAAATATCAAAATATTYTGCTTTCTCTGTGTCAAAGTGACACTAGAAATCCCAACATGTGAATTTTAACGTGCACATGGCAAAATTTTTTAAAATATAGCAGTAAAGCATGCGTTACATGGTCTGATTCCTCAATCCTGATTCACATAATTAGCTCAGTTACCCTGAAAAATTAAGTAAGGATTAAGGTTGCTGCTCAGGAGAAAGGAGTGCTGATTTCCCAAAAAACAGCAGGTGATGCTGTTGCCATTGGCAAACATCTGTTTCCTTCCTTAGAGAACGAGCACATCTGCTGACAAGGCAGCCTGCAATAAAATCCAAGGCATTCTGGACTTCTTGTGCTTGCAAAGCATGTGGCAAGTGTCAGTGCAACATGAGGTAAGAGCTGAGGGAGCCAATCARTAGGAGCTAGGAAGTCATTCAGGCAGCAGGATAATGTAGTAGAGGGTCCCAAAGACACAGTGGAAACTTCAAGGGTGTTTGCGTTGGGCACCACTAATTTTTAAGGTCATCTCAGCATTAGATGATACGATAATGAACTCCACTGTGTGTCTACACTCTCTATTCTTTACTGCTTAAAGGAAAAAGCACAAACAAGCAAACAAAGAAAAATCCTTTGAGTTTGCCAGGGCCATCTAGTTTATTTAGTGAATGAACCTGCCTCGCAAACAATGTATTTTTTGTTGAGGTTGAAATGACTGCAAATTGWCAGTAATATGCATCCTAAACGGCCCAATTAAATGATTATTTAGTCTTCTGGAAAGCTTTTAAAGATTTCAAAGGTCATTTAAACTACTCTAGTGCAGGTCAAATTTACCACACTTCTAGTTAATCAAAAGGTCATTTATTGCAGTGTCTGTATTTTCATGAACACTAAGGAATGGTCTCCAGGATATGTTTGTGCTACACAAATGGTAGCTGTTTCATCTGGTTTGAATTTTGTGATGGCTACTGTCAAGTAAAGGCAAAATTCTAAGCTTCTTGCTATTTACAGGCTGTATAATCCTGAATGCCATGAGTCTTTCCTGTAACAGACTTTGAAACCCAGAACATACAAGGGCATGAATCAAAAATGTAAGAAAGATKCTGGAATTTATGGGTGTGKCGGTATGGTGGRTATGTGGTGTGAAGAACATGGGAAYAATAATTATTTATGATKAAATAGATCTTTTAAATTAAGACTTTGATCAAYAGCACCATAATAATAAAAGAGCTAMTTTTGCTTTACACTAAGTGTAATATAAAAACACTTAGGAGTGGCTCAAAGAGAAACAAATACTTTCAGGTTTTGTAAGGTTAAACGCAAGAAAGGCAGCACTCTGGAAGATGTGAAAATAAAAATTACCAAAATTGAGATATAGTGAAACTTTAAAGCTTAACTTGTGCAGTTTGAGTTTGTGTACGTGTGCATGGAATGGAAATGGATTAGAAATTAAAATTATTTTTCATTATTCTTTTTTTCTCAAGTTTCAAGTGCACATACCAAGATAGAGTTTTGTTAAGTAAATAGAGCAGTAGTGTCAGCTGAATGTGGAAAARGAGAAGTGGTCTCAGCAACTACATGAAGTAAGTGTTTCGAGAATTATCTGTCAGAGTCTCAGAAATTTCAGGAGGTTGAATCATTAACATTGTTAGAAAAATCTAAAATTACTTATTCTTCAGATAAGGTTTTAAAACAGAAGTGATGTAAAACTGAGTGCAAGATTGATCTCTGATAAAATAAATATTAAAATAGATAAAAGTATTAGTCATTAAAATATATCTCAAAAAATTAATATTACTCTATTTACAGGGCTGACTATAAAACACAGTTTAAAATCTTGAATTTCAAGAGCTACTGGAAAGCTACAGCTTCCCCTCAAACCGAGCAGTGAAGTATTTGGCCCTGGCTTCCCACATGATGTAAAATATCAGACTTTTTATTTGTCTGACATTCAAGTTTTTGTTTACTGCCCAGAGCTGAAATGAAAGTCAGGGAACCAATTCTAGACATGACAAGACATATTGCCTTCCTTCTTGCATTTACATTCCTATATATCCTGTCTGGAGACAGGGCAATTGTCAGGTGTCTCTTTCCTGCAAACAACTGTAGTTCATGGCACAAATTTTAGGACCTTCTTAGTATGTGATTAGACTACAGTATGGCAAATATGGGAAAAAAAACCCCAGTATGGGTTCTAAATGAAGGATTCTACACATAAATATTCATGGCAAAAAGTAGTTTATTTGAGTTGGAGAAGCTTAAGACATGTTAACTTTTCTGGGAAACAAAATACCTCTTCCAGGAACTGAAGTATTTAAGGTTTTAACTTTAAAAACCTATGAGTTCACTTTTAAGATCAATAAATAGCTCTACTTATAAGAACTCGAAGCTGAGGTATTGTTTTAYACCACTGAAACACTGCACTGTGCATAAAACAAAGGACAATGAGTAATRCCCTCAAATGTGACCACATTTTAGTTTTCATATACAATGTGAGAAGGTCAAAGCTTTAATGTTTTTATGACAAAAAAACACATGTGACTGCTTTCACAGTGAATATTTATATCAAAATACACAGGTTGTCTTCCAAAGGGCTAAGATGGGATGAAAATATGAGTAATGTCACCTTTCAAAAGCAGATAATACAAACCAGCTCGAAGAAAATAAAAACCTGTTTTTAACTGGATTTCATATAGATTCACACTTATAGAAAAGGAGTGTTGCCCTAGTAGATGGATATGATTTTCAAATTCAGATTTCAATTCCTCAAGTCATTTGAGCACATTTATTGCATTTTAGAATTTTCAAAGCAAGCATAGTCAGATTTGATCTGTACTATGTGCATCTTGATGCAGTTTTTTGCACATTTGCACATCAGTTTTATTTTAAGTCCGTTCAAGTATATGGGTCTTTTCATAAGAAGTGACACCTACTGTAGCTTTTATTATTAAGCTGAAACTTTTTTCAGTTTAAAATCATGATTTGCAAGGCAAAATTACTCAAACAAAATAATGCAGAATATTATATCCCTTTATAAATCAGTAGATCTAATGCTACAAGGTTAGAAATTGATTTTCTCCTTGACATGGGTAGAGATTTGAAAAAAAGATTGAGGATATCAGTATTGTATTTTGGAGAGAAAATTAAACATTTATGTGTAATGTCAGGCACACAATCATTATTTCACTTGTTCAGTGAGTTACCATAGCAATACAATCCACTGGCTTTTGAAACACCTTATTTATCTTAGTCACTGAGGGGAGGGGGTAATTGTATTCAGAGTCAAGCTGAATCAAAATGAGAGAATAATTTTTTACCACAATTACAACCAACAGCCCATAGCTTCACAAAATAAGCTTATTGATTACAGATCTGTCTTTTGAAATCAGCCTCACTTTTGTAGTTAATACACGAATGTATTGTGAAGAACCAAGAGTAAATCACTTGAGTGGTCATAAGGACCAAGACTTTGAGTGAGTCTTATTTATTTTGTGGTGTTTGTAGAACACTGGAAATTATAGTTAAATAACACAGCTCATTGGTATGGACTGGCATCAACACTTGTGTCAAACCAGAGAGAAAGAGTGCAATAGGTAAATTCAGACCTTACCTCATACATCTTTCAGTAACACAGCTGACTTTCTTAGCAGGCATTTATTACAAGCAAGCATTTCACTATCAGATGAGCTCTTATCACATTAAAGATCAATTAATAGCAACTGGACTGTAACACTGGCTTTTAAAAGGAAAAACCATAGAATAAAATAAGCACCTATATCCTCATAAGATCAGAGATATAGCAAAATAAAAATAAGGTTAATTAAAGGTCATGGAAAGATTTGTGTATAAAATGATGCACTTATGCTGATGAACAGAATGACTGYTTGATTATTCTGTATCTGGAAAAAAACAAGTTTTACGACTTCTCATATCACTCAAAATAGTAAAGTGTAAATGCAAATACTGTACTCTAAATCTTGGTTGCCATATCTTCYCTGAAGATAATTATTGCAAAAGGAGATCTATTTTCTTGAGGAATTGATTTTTCTTTTTGAACGTACATAAAAATTTATACCAGATTGTTTGAGTGACTTGTTGAATCTATACATTTTGTAGTACAGACTRTACTGATAAATTACATGCTACAGGTAGTACCAAGCTATCAGATCATTAAATAAATTTTAACATCACTGAATATGCTAGTTTTTAATGAAATTATATCTAGTAAACTATTAGACACATGGCAGCCAGCTCGTTAAATACCTACACTGCAATTTTTTCTCACTTCATAGGTGTAGGAGAAGGGATTACAGGTGACCTCATCCCTGATGAGTCACAGATATAGTCAATAAGGATGAAGGTTATAAAAGAGTGGTGGGCTGGCTGGTCAGGGGAGGATCTTGAGGAAAGAGAAACTGGAAGAATTATTTGGAAGGACTGGCCAGAGAAGGGAGAGGGTTGCTGCTGCGAAGGATCTGCTGGGGGGTCAATTTGGGTCTGCAGCTGGAGCCTGCAGGCAGAGTCTAGCAGAAAGATCCTGTAGTCAGAGTCTGCAAGAAAATACCTGCAGTCCAAAGTCTAAAAAGGGAAAGCTACAGTGGGAGCTTGGTGTAGTCAGAATCAGTGAGTAGCTGGAGTCAGGTGAAGAACAAATTGGGACCCTTTTCATGTTGATGAACTAGAATGTGTGTCTCAGCTCATTTCTATCCCTAATGTGAGGTCTGCTGGCAGTGCTATCTACTGCAACACATAGCTACTGAGTGCTGTAGAGGGTCAATATCAGRAAATAAAAATATTATGCATTTGAATGATCCTGAGGCTATTCAAGCAAATAACCAGTGCCTCCAGTTCTTATAAAACTCAGACTGCTGACATTGCTTAGTGTTTATGATGTGGAAAAGATTAGGTTYTTAGACTCTACTAATACAAAGAGAAATCAGTTTAAGGATCTAGTTATAACTGATRAGGGATAAAATAAAAATTAATGTATTCCACTAACTTTTAATGGAGACCCCATTTATAAATCACTGAGTGACAAATTTGATAAAGTTCTTTAGCAAATTAGAGGATGCATTATCACAAATGGGGAGAATTCCATCTACAATTCTGTGCATCTTTAAATTATTTTGAAARCCTGTCCCCAGAACTCCTCTGAAAACATGATCTATTTCAAAATAAGGACTAGGGCACCTTACAGTACATGGCCAAAATTTCACTTTGAGAGACTGAAAGAGAACTTATGGAATATACGATACCCCAATATGGGGTCAAAACTTTGTCCCACTGGTGTAATGGTGGCAAGTGTACAGTGCAAATTAGGGAGAGGTTATCTTGGACTGTATTTCTGGAGGTTTTTTTGTCTCTTCCCTTTTTTTTTTTTCCCAGGTTAGGGGAAAATTGTCTACTGAGCTATATGATCTTGATAAAACCTGAGAAATGTAAGGATTACTTTGATCCAAGAGAACATATGATTCCCATGCCCCTGGGAATGAGCTTTGTTGCTTTTTTTTCAGACTTCTATATTTGACACAATCATTCCTTAATGTGAACATGTCACCAAAGATGTATGGAGCAATACTTGGTCAATATTATGTCTTGTGTTTCATCAAAGTGAATAATAGTCCCCAGTTCTAGCATGAGTAATACTAGATAATTCTAGCRTGAGTAATCATCAGTCCCAAGGTTTCTTTTTTAGTACAAGGTTGTGTCTAAACTAATTTAGAGTTTCTTCCTGTGTTCTGCTCACACAGGCCTTAATTTGGATATGATAATTCTCCCATCTGTAATTAAACCCTGGAGTTAAAGAGCATAATGAGCAAAAAATGGGAGAACAGCCCTGGGGATATTAAGACTGATCTTTCTTTCAAACAGATGGTGTAGGCATGGAGTTTAATACTGAAAAATATAATGTTTCATTCTGCCATTTTTAGCAGTGCTTCCAAATGCTTTGACCTTTGTCACATCATTGCTTAAAGGCACTTAACTCCTCCTTCTGTTTCATACAGCTCCCYCTGGCAGAATAAGGATTGTTGAAGTGGCAAGGAAATAAACCTACATGCATTTTAGGGAAGTCCAGAAGGCTTCCAGAGTAAAGTAAAAAGAAAGATATACAATTGAGAATGAGGCTGTCAGAATAAATTATAATCAGTCCATGCTGTGCTTAAAGTTGATAGCAGACTTTAAAACATACTGCTAACATTTAATGAGAGCTGTGACCACATGTTTTTGCCATTGCAGAGCAACTGCACATTCATGTTGATGCCTTACCCAGACTTGCCCTAAAGTTCTGGCCAATAACATCAAAGCTGGAGAAAAAAGACACCTTGAAGTCTTGAAGTGGGAATAGACATAAGATACGTGACAGAGGGCATGACCCAGCATCKGAAGCCCTGTGCATACTTGAGTTTAGGAAACTCCTCATTGCTGAGGGTGCCATCAGCAATGGYTTCTGACTTTGGTCTGGTTCTTGAAAAGTCACACTGAATGGTCCTTCCAATCTCTAATATCTGTCTGCAGAACCCCTCTCCACAGCTAATAGTTCAGACAGAAGTTTAAGAGAACGAGGTGTTGGAAACGAAACCCATATACAGCACATTGCTGTCCTTYATCTCTGGAAGGAACATCCTTGTGCAGATTAAATAACAGTGGACATCTGACCATGGGGCTGGGCAGTGCCAAGAGCAAYCAGGGGCTGCCCTCTGCCAATCACAGCTATTTGCAGCTGGCTCCAAACAGTTTGGCAGCAGATAAACCCCAGGCCTTAAATAACTGCTCAGAGGTAAAGGTTGGGGTATGTTGAGCATCTTTTTTTCTTCTTRAACATTCATGGTGAACTGTCAAAATTTGTATAGTATTACTTGTCCAAAAAATTATGTTTAACAAAAAAAGAAAAATCTGGTTCTCCTGATAAAAGTTTTAGTCTTTCTTTTTACGATTTGTGTTTGAAGGCAAGAGTGGTTTTGTTTGGATGAATAGCAAGATATCTTAAGGGTTTTTCTTCTCCATAAGATTTTGATTAATTTTACTTTCTCAGCACAGAGGCTCTCATGAGGTATCTTTTCTACAGCTGCCCTGGAGCTGTATGGTTTATGAAGTAAAATATAAACAGGTCCATGTATTTCAGTAAATATATCAATCAAGATAATGGTGCATATTTAGTTCCCAAACATTGCTTTATTTATTTTCCCTTTGGATGATTTCCTTTCCTTTCCTGAAATAAAGAATTTCCTTTCCTGAAATAAAGAATTTCCTTTCATGAAAGGAAATGAAATCTTGAAAACGGAGAAGAAAGTCTCACAAACACTCTTGAAGGAAGATACCATACAAAAAGAAAATTTGGAAATTGAGTGAATTCCATCCACAAGCAAATGGATGGAATTATCTTGGTGCYCAGCAAGGTTATAGAACAGATCATCCTGAGTGCTATCACACAGCATCTACAGGATGGCCAGGGGATCAGACCCAGCCAGCATGGGTTTAGGAGGGCCAGGTCCTGCCTGACCAACCTGATTGCCTTTTATGACCAGGTGACCCACCTGATGGATGAAGGGAAGGTTGKGGMYGCTGTCCACCTGGACCTCAGCAAAGCCTTTGACACCATCTCCCACAGCATATTCCTGGAATGGCTGGCAGCCTGTGGCTTGGACAGGAGCACTCTTGGCTGGGTTAAGAACTGGCTGGACAGCCAGGCCCAGAGAGTGCTGGTGAATGGTGCTGCATCCACTTAGTGGCCTGTCATTAGTGGTGTTCCCCAGGGATCAGAGCCCTGTCCTGTTTAATATCTTCATTGATGATATGGGTGAGGGGATTGAGTCCACCATCAGTGAATTTGCAGATGACACCAAGCTGAGACCATATGTCAATATGTTGGAGGGTAGGAGGGCTCTGCAAAGGGATCTGGACAGGCTGGATGGATGGGCCGAGTTCAACAACATGAAGTTTACAAGTCCAAGTGCTGAGTCCTGCATTTTGGCTACAATAACCCCCTGCAGTGCTACAGGCTGAGGATGGTGTGGCTGGACAGTGCCCAGGCAGAAAGGGACATGGGGTACTGGTGACAGCCAACTAAACATGAGCCAGGGTGTGTCCTGGTGGCCAAGAAGGCCATCAGCATCCTGGCCTGGATCAGGAATAGTGTGGCCAGCAGAAGGGAGGTCATTCTTTCCCTGTATTGACACTGGTGAGGCTGCACCCTGAGTGCTGTGTCCAGTTCTGGGCCCCTCAGYTTAGGAAGGRCCTTGAGACACTTGAGCCCATCCAGAGAAGGCAACAAGGCTGGTGAGGGGCATGGAACACAAGCCCTGTGAGGAATGACTGAGGGAGCTGAGGTTGTTCAGCCTGGAGAAAAGGAGGCTTAGGGCAAACCTCTACAACTACCTGAAAGGTGGTTGTAGCCTGGTGGGGGTTGGTCTCTTCTCCCAGGCAACCACTGACAGAGCAGGAGGATGCAGGTTTAAGCTGTGCCAGGGGAAGTTTAGGTTGGATGTCAGAAAAAAGTTCTTCACTGAAAGCATGTCAGAGCAATGGAATAATCTGTCCAGGGAGCTGGTGGAGTCACTGTCCCTGGACGTGCTTAAGAAAGACTGGACATGATACTCAGAGCCATGGTTTAGCTGGAGGAGGTGTTAAATTAGGTCATAGGTTGGACTTGATAATCTCAAATGTCTTTTCCAACCTAGTTAATTCTKTGATTCTGACAGAATCAGCAGGTAAGTCAATAGTGTTATGCTCCCTTGGCACTGGTGMCAAGGTCACAGAAAATCAATGAGAAAATCCCAGGTGAGATTGCAGAAGTCGACTAATGAAAATAATTGAAATGGTATTTTATTACTGTCTTCATGTGGGAAATAGATTTCCCATGGAAATTGTTTCTTTTTTAGYTTATTGTGAAGAATTTTGTCTTTTGCAGTACTAGCATCTTGTTGCAAATTTCTAATTGCTTTTATTTCAGCTTTCATCACTTCACTTGACCATGCTGGGTAAATCTTGGCTCAGTATCATACATCTGGTTCTCTCTTCATCAGCCCCAGTGTGTGAGTGTGTGGGAATATTTAAGTTTTCAGAAGTTATTCATGTTCTGCAGAAATAGAAAACAAACAAACAAGCAAAATGAAGTGCTCTTTCCGCACCATACATGGTCCTTAATGAATAAACTTTCTCAGTATTCATTTCTCTGGGGAAATATGAGCCAGATTTGGGTTAGAGTTTGACTTCCTAAAACTCTGGGTGTTTGGACTGATGTTTTGGGTTGCCTGTTTTAGACAGGCTTAAATACTGAAATACTTTTTCACATATATTGTGCTTTTATATTTTTTGTGTTATTGTTACTRTTGTTTAGACATGACTGCCAAAGGCTCTAAATCATACTCTATKATTTGGTACACAAATAATTTTTATAGACTCTTAAAATCAGAAAAGCACATTTTTCTGTGGCTGAAATCCTGATGCTTACTCCTTGTGGATCTGATTTCAGATCAGAGCTGCACAATTCAAGGACAATAAATTCACTTGGGAAATGGTCAGAGAGTTTTAGATCTTGGGAAGTTACAATCCTGTAAAAATAAAATAAGTAGAACCAGATGAGATCTCTCATAACCTCTCTTGATTTAAAATATCTCACTTAATGAAATTCTTAATAATTAATAAATACATTTCTGTGCATCTTGCAAAGCAATCCACAGAAGTAACTGTAAAAATTAAAAAAAAATATGCTGAAAAAAGATCCCTCTAATTTTACTTAATAAAAGTGAAGAGAACTAAGAATGTTGATACTCTAATTTCATAAAAATAGATCTTTTTCAATTTTCTTCTCTTTGCTTCTTTTTCTTGATGTAGAACTGGATTCTGTTAAATTAGTCAGAGAGAAAGATTATTTCCCTGCTTTTCTAGCTGCACTCATTCTTCTGAAATGGCTGATCAATATATCTGAGTACCACATGTAATTAATCCAATTAAAACTATTTCTACTATTCCATAGTAAACTATCTTTTAATCCTCTGGACCCCAGGTCAAAGGCAACATAAAATCTTGCATTATTTGGTCTTACTGTCTACTTTTTGAAACAGGTAGCAGAAAAATGTAAGATATTTATCTTTATTAGTGGAGTTACACATTCTCTGTAAAAACAAAGCATTAGGTAGGGAAGATAAGCAGAGAAAAAATGAATAAAAATTATTGCATGAATAAGCATCTGTGTTGGACTTTCTGAGTTTCTCTGTATGTGTTTGAATGTTTATTGTATATGAGACAAGTTGACACTTTCAGAAAATGATGAGGTATGCATCACGCATCTTGTAAACTCCATTTTGTATGCTAAAAGCATAAATCATTAACCAGAATGGGTTATTTTGCAGCTGACATTTTCACTTGGCCACATTTAAGGAGCAGTCTATSCTGTCCATTGAATTTATGAAAGGTTAGCTCAATGCTTTCAGAKGTTCTTAGGGTACTAATTATACTACAAAGCCTCATGAAGCTGTAAAAACTGAAAAATCTCTGGGTTTTTCTGTTTGGGGTTGTAGGGTTTTGTTTTGTTCTKTTTAAAATGGTGACTGGAGTTCAGGAATACAGTATTTCAATCTGCACAGATTTGTTATTACTGCAGAAAAAAAAGTCTTTTTACTAACCTGTTAAACTGAAACACATGGATTCCTAGAACGTTCTTTTATCTTGCTCACTAACCATGGACTTTTATTGCCTGTTTAAACATTTATGGAATAATTTTATTGTGAATTTAAAAGCTGAGCATACAAATATAGATGAGGCTATTCCTGCTTTTTCAGTACCATTAAATTAAATATGTCAGYTCTTATGAATTAACTCTTGATTCAMTGCAGTGAAAGAGTTTGCCATGAGTTCTGCATGTGTGAAGTTCTTTTAGTAATTTTCAGACTAGAACCAGCYTTTCTGGAAACACTTGTTTTACATCTTGAACATTTCCTCTGTCTACACTGCAGGCACAGCTCTCATAAAGTGCAACACTGAGAATGTTGCCATGAAGATACTTATTTTTTAGCAAGGACATCTTCAACTGCATTGTCAAAGAAGAAAAGTGAGAGAAAAGATACGGAAGCAGCACCATGCTATACTGGTATTCCTTTCAACTATCAGCTATTGGAAACAAGTTTCTAGTCATAGATAATGATATAAACTCCCTCTTAAATGTACAAAAGAGGCAAAGATCTCTATCAAAGACAATTAAGCTGATGCTAAGTGTCTGAATTTGAAAGCTGCATTGGCCCTTGAGTGTACCGTGGTAGGAAGGTACCAGGTTACAAAGAACAAAAAGCCACAGCACTAATGAGCAGTGCAACAGCTACTGCTGCACAGCACTTGGCCGTGACAGTCAGCTAAAGAGAGAAGGAAGGTTAATTGAAATGAAAATAGCATAACTGGTTTAGACTACACCCAAAGAAACCCAAGGCTGAAGTGGGATGAGTACAGTCAGAACAAACAGTAGTCTGAAAAAAATTATATAGTTAAAAGATAGTGGCTGCCCAAGAGCACAAATATAAACAGTTGAAATTATTCATGTGTATAAACATTTCATAGCAGTATTTAGCAACACTAGATGATTTGGTTAATTGAGGAAGGGAATTATGTATTGGAGGCACCTGTGATAAAATTTCTTCCAGTTCTAAATTCATGATGGTTGMAGGTTGCAACCTTTTTTTCTTGTTCTGATATTAATAAGAAACTACCTCTGCCTCTTTCTTTACACTTATACAAATAAGGCAACTTCTCAAGTATTAAAGTGGTGGTTACTGAACTTAATGTAGTTCAATGAGTTCAACTCCTTTTCAGATCTGGAGGATTGAAATTCATCCTTAACTGCAGCAATTTATTTTGGAGTATATCCAACTACTTAGCCATAAACTGTCTCAAAGGATCTCTAATCTACTCATGCTACAGTGAATGTAGGGTCCATAATTAAAACTTTAGCTAGAGAAAGAGTTTAAACATAGAGAAGAAATATTTTCCCAGCAGAGGTTAGAATGCCTTTGTTGGAAGACAGATGTGCCCCAGGACAGCTTATTGGTGTTAACAAATGGTTGCTTGGCATGGAAAATAGGCCAACTTTGAGCAGGGATTAGAGCTGGGGAGTTCCCCTTTCCCAGGGGTAAATMTGAAGTATTGCTATTGTTATACACACATTTACTACCACTATCATTACCAGCACTATTATTTACTATTACTATTTACCAGTACTATTATTTATGTGAGGTTACCCTACTCATTAAAGCTTTTGGTMTCTCTTTGAACTGAAGGCAGATTATGTTGTTGTCCAACATGTACCTCTATATTCCCAGAAGAACACTTGATACCAAATCTTTTGAACTGTATTCAAAAGTTCATTGCCTCCTCACGATATTTAACCATGATTTGCTTCTTTCCTCTTTCATGCTGCTTCTCAGAATATGATGAAATATTCATCTGAGGTTTTGAGAGTAAATTGAGCATTATAGCTTGCAATATACATATAGAATTTAAGAGAAAACATGTAATAATTTCTTTATGTCTTTTTTGTATGCTTTATTCCTGTAAGGAAGACAAGGAAATATTTTCCTCCTCAAAGATCAGTCAAAGGATGCCATCAAGGAAGACATTCTTGTTTTAAAWATACATTTGAAGAATTCTGAGTGCCCAAATACCAGAAATTTCACCTTTTACAGTTCCCAACAGCTGTAACTGTGTTGAAGATATGCATTCTCCTGGAACTAGGTACTACTTACAAAAAAACTAATATTGGGGAAGTAATAGAAATTCTTATTAAAACCTGATCTATCAAAAAGAAAGTGCTGTGTGATGTGTGGCCTCAATCTATGAACCAAGAAAACAAGAYTAAAACCAGCTGCAGAGCTGTGGTTAGCCCCAGAAAAGGCATCTAGCTGGCTTGGTCTCTGGTAATATTGTACTACATACAACTAGAGCTGTGGCCTGAAGCTCACAGGACCCCGCAGTTTGAATCCTCTGATGTTCTCACCTTTGCAGTGCCCTTGAGGGCCACTGAAGCATGAAGAGTCAGAGGAGCTTTTGCAATTTTGTGTTGAAGGTAAGCATGCAGTGCTTGCATCCCTGACCTCTGACTGTGAATCAATATGAAGCATTGTCTTGCATGAATTCAAGATGCCTCCTGTCCAGCYATGCCAAGGTAGCAAAGTCCTGCTGGGCTGTCTGCACTCTATTTCTCCAGGAGCTGAAGAAAATACAAAGAGCAGTCAGGTTTTCTCCTTACAAAAACTAAAAAAATAAAAATATAAAAAAAAGTTTTCTCATCATTCTAAGSAACCTAATATTGGTAATAAACCTCTTTGTACTTAGTCAATTTTCTAGTTGCATTTTACATTTTACAATTTTAAGCTCTGTTTCAAAAGACAGTCTTTTATAGGAGTTCATATCCTGGCTCATTTGTATTCCTCCTATACTGATGCTAATGGATGCTACAGGAAGGGATGGGTAAGTTTGAACTTTAAAATTTCTTTTGAGGAGAAAGTATGCTCAGCTCTGCAAAGCTTAATAATGCCTCTGCTGTGGCATAACAAACTTTGATCTGTGCGTGATCTTTCTTGGCACAGGTGTCCTCTTAGAGACATCCAGTGAGAAAGAAGTTTTTTTGCCTGCCTGCAAAGCAATAAATGTCCATCACCATTTCAAGTCTGAATATATTTTGGGCTCACCTCTTGTCACAGAATGAGGTGCTTATTTGGCATTACTTTTAAATGGAATCACATCACGTCCTTATTAGKGTCAAGCTTTGATGCCTAAGAATAACATAAAAATAGAGCAAATGTTGATTTTAAGTATGCTTCATTTAACAGACCTATGTTTCAGTATTTGGACGTAAGAAAAAAAAATAAAAGGCACCAGAAGACTGACCACCTGTTGCTATGCAATACATTGTGTCCCTATGTTTAAGTTTCCTGCCCACCTGCACTGTCTTTGTTGTCTTGTCTTGCATCCACTCCATGACTTAGACTGATGCCCAGCRCAGTGGGGTCATGATGTGAGGGTGTGGCTGGCATTTCACATCAGCTCAACTGTGTTGGGAGCTTCATGCACATGAGAAACAGGCTCTTATGATGCCAGTATAATATGCAGAACTCTTAGACCTGTTGTAGTTAACTTGTTCTGCTAATGGTGATGTTTGCAATACAAATACACTGCTCAGGCACTTTCTGTCTGGAGTGAAACCATGTGGCTGGAATGTGTTGAAARCCCTTTTGAGCAAGCACTGTCTGTTTTGAATTTKGTTAGTGTAAAGRGAGTAAGCTTAGGACCTGAAGGCATTCAAACCATGAKRAAGAATGAGAAACTGAAAGCAGTAGTGGAAATGGACTGTTAACTGGGAYATAGAAAATTTTGTGATGTGACACATTTGCTTTATGGCATTTTTTAGGAGAAATGTTACAGTAGAAAAAAGAACTCTCTTAAAGAGTTGACCTAATACAAATGATAKGAGGTTATTCCACCATTATTATTATTTATTTCTTTTTATACTTGTGATAATTCAGGCGCTTTCCAGACAGAAAAGCTGCAGGCCCTGCCCCAAGGAGCTTACAGTCTAAAGGTGGACAAGGAGAGAGATGTGAAGGAGAGAGGGTCTACAGAGCAGTCAAGAGGCCAAGATGGAAACTAACCAATCAAATACGATTTGAACCCATTCTTGCAAAGCTGTACAAACTATTTTCCAATTATGACTCATGTTTTCCATTTTGGTTTAACTGAATCTGCCATGACACAAACAGGTGTGGAGGAAGGAAGCTTTCAATATGTGAGATCAGATAGAGTAGCACAGGAGTAAAGTAGAGCTGGAAAACTCACCTTAGAGTCTAAAGGTGAGAAGGSTTTGCCTGGACTTCCAAGACACAGTTCAGTACCAGGACAATTTAGATCCAGAATGACACGGGTTTAGGTCAGGTCCTACAAAATCTATCATGGCAGGGCTGTGGAAGTTATGAATGAAATAACAACACTTTTGTGGTATATCCAAGGGAGGAAAGAATGGTGCTGAAAGTTGGGGGTGATTTTCTTATGCCTTTTGTAAAATGAAATTTTTAATAATGTAGAACACCAGCCAATGATTAAAAAAACCCCACAATGTTTAATTTTAAAAATACTGGTTTTAACTAAGACAGTAAKTCACTCATAGTTTTGAAAAATACTATTAGGTTTTCTTTATACATTTAGGTATCTATTATAAACATCCAATCAGATTCCCCCAAACTGTAAAATTGTCAAAGAAACTCACTTAAGGCATGCCTTTTAAATTTTCTCAACAAATTGCCACATTTATTCAAGTACTCAGGGGAATCATTGTATGCTTGTTTATTCCTGAAGTAYCCCTCCCTTAGCAAATGCAGGTGTATTGTGAAGGCAGAAGCTAATAAGCAGCTGAATACTAAAGTGCATAGGTTGTCCACATGAGGAAATTGGTTGAAGAAGCAGTATCTGTGRTGATAAAGGATTCTTGGGGAGTAATCCATCACCAATTTTTAGTAAGCCACAGAAATTTCTTTTCTTGTAAGAAACATTTCTACAGTCTTCAAAACTAGTAAATTCATTTCTCACAATGGTATCAGGACAGTCATACTCCTCTTGCTGTAAGGGAAAAGTTGTAMTTAAATAATCAAATAGACCTATTTTTCATAATTTACAGGTATTCATATTCCTTCAATAAATAAAAGAATATAATTTATCTTCTGATTCTGTATAGATTTTGACACAAGTTTCTAGCAATTTAAATAAATGATTCCAATAGCTTGACATGAATTATGCTGGCAGGAGCCACGTATGATTATAATGGTGCACAGAATCTTTTAAGAACCTACAAAGTTAAATAAAAGCTTACAAGTCTCTTAAGCTACTTTTTATTTGCATAGAAAAATATTTATCATAGGAGTCAACTATCATATGAGAGAAATTCCATTTGTTGTAATTGAAAAAGATAGCTAAAAAGTTTCTGTGGGTTATTGCAACAGTACAAGAATACAAGATGCTTCCATTTATTAAAAAATGTAAAACAAATCGTGAAAGCTAAAGCAGGCTACAAAACAGAAGGTCCTCATATTTTCTTTCTCTTGACTACTATGTTACAAGATCATGTGCCACAGTTGAGTACTATAAAGAGTAATTCTGCATTAGCTAATATAATTCTTAAAACATTCCCCCCCAAAAGCGCTATGCAAAATATATATATTTGTAAATGCTTCCTCCTGTAAGCATCACAACCTTGTTATCACATAGTCACCCTGAACAATTGTTTCCTGTTTCCCATCAGAGTCAATGCTAATGTCCAGTGCCTTGTCCAGCTGATCCTGTGGAGTGGCATGTTCTGAGTTCTGTAACTCCATTTTTTCTGTTACTGAAGCACAAATATTTCCCTCTTCCTGTGAATCCAAAGACTCACTGGTATTTTGTGACTCAGCTAACATGCATTTTTTGCCAGGACTTTGGAAGYTTAATTCACAGTTCATGATCAATTCTCCCTCTTCCAGTTCATCAGTTTTCTCACATTGTTCTTCTGCCTGTTGACGGGAAACTTCTTCAGAAACGGTGTATATTTTATTTGTACTCTGCTCCACAGAGTTTGTTTTTGATTGTCTGTGAAACAACCCAAAGTTTTTTATGTCTGTTACAAAATTCACACGCTTTTGTTTCTCCTGAGTGGGCTCTGACACCATCATTGCTGAGCCATTGCTTACAGTATGTCCTTCAGAAGCAATATTGGCTGATCGTGGGTGAATCATCGTTGTTATGTCAAAAAGGCTGAAGGGTTTCTTCTTTCCTTTCTTGTTTCCTTCACTCTCACTATTTTCTTCATTTTCTGACAGAGAGGCAGTGTCTTTGCTCATCTTTGCAGTCTGCAAATTAGACAGCTTGCTTCCTTTTAACAAACCCAGAACTTCAAAGCGAAAGCTGGAAATATCTTGTTTTAATTCCTAAAATGACGAAGAAAGATGAAGTGTCAGAACATCAAAGYTAATTTGACTTTCCTTTTGAAATAAAAAAGAAAACATAAAGAAAAGGGGAAAAAAGGGGCTTATGCTGGGGTCAGTAATAAACTTTACTGTCCGGATGTTGGCATACCTGTCATGTTCAAGGTTGAAGATCTTGCTATATGAAGCAAGTTATATGCTACCTGAATAACTGAGTGTAAGAAATGTGCTTCACAGTCTTAAAATATCTTACTAAATTACTAAAACAYCTATACACATAAAAATATACACATACCTTAAAATTTTCYTCTGTCAATCCTTCTTCAGTTTTGGCATCTCTTATCATTGCTGCAACATACCTTTTRACCAGATTTCTCATAACTTCCTAAAAATATAAAGTATTGTGTTAKCKTTCTTGGTATTAGTAAACCTACACTCTCAGGCTCTGCTTGGGCTTTTTCATGCTTTAGGAGCATGACAAAAACTATACAGACCTTAGGTCTGCTTGAAAATTTGTTTTGCTTTTTGATGGAAACTACTTATGTTTATTATCCTGAGAACAGATATGTTGGGTTTGACCCAAGGTATATCTCCTACCAGTAATATTCAGCCTGGAAGCGAGTTTGCTTCATGAGGAGAGCAAACCTGGTGTGGCTGTACAACTTTATTTCCAGCTATTCTCTCTCAAGCCTCCTGTGCTGGGAGATGCAATGACTCTGAACAAAAATGACAGTTTGAGGTTTAATTGGCTGTGACAGGTTTTATGCATTTTGAACTAATGCAAACTTCCAGCGTTTAGAAATCCTCTGCCAATGAATTCCACWGTATGGAGTAAGATTTCACTTGGGGTTTTATTTTTAACCTTCGGTCTGGTGGTTTCCATTGTTGTCTTCTAAGAATCCTAGAAATTATTTAGGTTGAAAGAGATACCTGGAGGCTGTCTGAGTCATCTCAGGGCCATGCCCAGTCAAATGCTAAATATCTCAATGGGTGAAGATGCTGCAGCCTCCCTGAGCAGCATTTTYCAGTTCTGTATTACCCTCATTGTGAAGATAATTCTGGTTACCTTACAGAATTTCCCTTCCTTCTTGTGTCCATTTTGTCTTTTGCATTGTATCTCGAATAAAAATCTGGCTCCTTCTCTCTAACCACCCACTACGTTATCTAAGACAGCAGTTATATTGCCCCCAACCTACTCCAGGCTGAAATCTGAGCTTTTTATATGACAGTCTTCTAACCATCTTGGTGCCCCCTTGCTGGATCCCTTCCAGTTTGTTAACACTCTCATGCAGTGTGGGGCCCAGACATGACACACTGCTCTAGATACAGTCTCACAAGTGAGGGCTGSAGGAGAATTATCACTTCCCTCAACAGGCTGCCTATACAGCCTCACTAATGCAGTGTAGTACATGTGTGRTAATCAGTTTACAGCTAAATGGCAAACCACTGCTCTGTGTTCACTTTCCTCAGGATTTCAGAGGTCCCTGTTGTACTTCCCACAGCTGCCTCTTCTTCAGGTTGGAAAASTCCCAGCTCACCTAGTTATTTCCCAGATGGGATTCATTAACTACCAAGCCTACAGCTCACGCCTTGTTTAACTTGCAGCCCTTTTAACACGACAAAAATTCAAAATAARGCTGAAAATTATTCATTGTGAAATAATAAACTAAAAAAAAAGTAGAAGCTGAGGAAGGAAGGATGAAAAAGAATTGCTTACAGGGGATCTAGGCAAAGGGGTTATTAAGGAAGTTGTCTATGGGGGACTAAAGCTGGGGAGATGAAGAGCAGGTTCTGATGGAGCATGTCAGTTTGCTGCACATATGGTCCTGATGATTCCTGGCAGGCAAGAATTTGCTTTTTATAAAGGCAATCCATGTTAAAATGGGCAAAATACTGGATAGTATATTACTGCTCTAGAAAATGTCCTTTTKCTCCAAAAAGAAGACAATTTATATTCTCAAATGCTTTTGATKAAACATCAAAAATACTATGCTTGTTCGCTGAAGAGGAAATAAGTACAGATTTTATGGKKTYTTTTTCCTTTTATTTTCCTTTTTCACTTTCTCATGAAATTCATTCCTTTTGTTTTCCTCATGAAGACATTCTGAAGGCMTAGAAAAACAATTGCCCAAAGAATAAACATAGGCCTGTACCTGGTATTGATGATGTCTCCTCAAATTGTCAGCTGCACGTCTCTGAAAAATAGAGAAGAACAAAAMCGAAAAAATTAATCCCTGTCTGGAAGTAAAATACTTAACCACAGAAAACAGCAGGGCTGTSCATTATTTGGTATCTAGCAAGCTGAGAGAAAAGGCTCAAAATCTGTTGAAAAATGACAGTGTTTGAAAAAAGCCTATCATTTGCTTTASAGAAAGGAGAAGGCTGCTGTGGAGAAGGCAAAGTGGATTTTCTATATTTTTGTCAAAATGCTTTTATCCCTGCATCAGCATGGATGAGGTGGGGCAGGCAGGTCACAGGTTACAGAGCCCTGTGGTCACTGATCTAAGACAGAAGTGGAACAATGGATCATGTCACTCACTTGGACAGACTGAAGCATATTTTACTGAATTGAAAAAAGCTTGACTCAAGTTAGAGTTCTCTTGGTGGTACACAGTGAAAGAACAGGAGCCAATGGACATGAGTTATAGGAAGGGAAATTCTGTATGGAAAATCATCAACACAATGGGGTTCACAAAGCCATGGTGCTAGAAAGACATTTTCTGTGGCTCCTAATGTCTCATTTAAGACAAAGCTAACCAAAACCTGCACTATAAAACTGAATTAATGAGAAATTTCCCCTTAGTTCTCTGCAAAAACAGCCATAGAGAGGTGTTTGGAAGAAAGAAACAGCTTTCARTAGTTTGGTGTTGATAAGGAGGGAGGTTAAAAGGGACTGAAACTTGGAAGAGGAGCAGCAAAAAAAAKTGTAGTAGGATGAAAGAACAGCCCAGGTTTTAAGCAGGTGTTATTTTAGATTATACTGCCATATCTAAGGGCTGCCCAGAAGAAGACTGGRAAAAAAGGCCTGAATTATCTTTTTCTCTTAAATTCCTTTTGTCCTCAATTGCATAATGAGAAACATATCCCCATCCTCTACCTTAATTATCCCTAACTGGTGAAAGAAACACAGCTTAAATTTAGACTCTCATATCTGCTGCTGACAAGAAAATAATGTGTCTGACCACTGATTGTATTTCTACAAAACAGAACACTTAACAGCAGCTTAAAATAAAGGACATCCAAGGGACTTGTTAAAATTGACCTCAGTTGTGCAGTAAGGCAGGCACAACAAGTAATTACATATTTTTTTTTTTCACTTGAAAGAAGGGATGAACCTTTTCCCCGTACTTGGAGTCCATTTTCACTTCAGGGTTGACTTCTTGTTTGCAATTATTTTGACACATGGTGTGGCTTTGTGATTGGGCTAGCAAAAAAAAACAGAAAGGGGGAAAATAATTTTTTCCTAATCAGTCTGAACAGCCACTGTGGGGTAGGGTTTTGTACATGAGAATRCCTTCTTCATTATTTTTCCAGACTGTGTTTCTCCATCTATGCCTCATCAAATAGAAATGGATATTTCCTGTGTTTAAGGATGGAGGGATGGATGAAYTTGCCCATCACCAGGGCCAGAGGGGACAGTGCAGCTGTAGGAAGGCTCATACCCTCACAATACCCGAATTTAGCTGGTTTTCAGAAAAAAAAAATCTCAGCTTTCTTGCAGTTGACCACACGGTGGAGATGTTTCACTCTGCTGAGAGAGCGCTAAGGGAGTCCGTGGCTAAGAGAGCTCTCAACAACAGATCTGATTCACAGGTGAAGGGAAAAACACTTTAGGGTGTAATTGAAAGACACTTCAGGTAAAATGAATAACTCCAAAGTAAAAAAAATGCTGATTCTTGTCTTGCACAATACTTCCTGCAGYTGCTGTCTGCTCTGCTTTATTTTACAGTGAAATGTGAAATAAATGCAGAGGTTTAATTCTGTACCTGTAACAAGTATTACCTAGATTACACTTATTCCCTTTTTTGCAACCAGTTCAGAAACTCCCAGAAACAGAGGCTGTGGCTTTTCCACTTAATGTAATGCCAACAAGTACAGTTTGGGATAACTAYGTGAACAGATTTGTGTAATAATGTGCCAGAACAGTTCTACTGCACTTAATTGTTTTCAACCCATACCACCAAGAGGCTGAAAGAAAATTAATTTAATTGTATGTTTTCAGGCACAGCTACATACCTACTCCACTGGGATTTACACATACACCATCCTATCAAATTTATTATCACCAAACAGTTCTCTATCTCCTGTTTAAATGTTTAGGTTCCATCTCTGGTTCCTAATCATCTTTTGCTTCCTTTTGAAAGCAGAATGAATCTTTGCCTAAACACATCTGAAAACCGGGCTATTCACTAGAAATGAAATGTCATTAACATTCACACTGTCCTTATTTAGTTCTCAGCTGGCCTGTTTTTTATCTACTTGGTTATAGTTTAATTTAGGGTTCAAAATTTGTTTCAAGTAACCATTCTTCTATGTGCATGAAGAAGTTGAAAATTACGGCAGGCAAAGGGATGAAAGTTTAATTTGACTAAAAATAGCAGCAGGGTGGGAAACACAGTTATGCATGTTGAATATCATMAYGAAATTGAGGGGGATGCTGTTGTCWCTTTCCAAAAGGGGGCACTAATATCCTTTAGGAAGCTTTGATAGTAGCTCCACTAGTAGTGATAATTATTTTGGTTTTCCTGTTTATGCCATTCCGAGTAATTTGCACWGTTTGGAAAAAAGATCTCTTTAGCAGTCAAAAATTTAATAAAATTGTATTATTTATTTTGATGTTTTATTAAAATTATATCTTTTATAATGCAGGAATACAAATCCAATGCCTGCATTTGACCTTAAACTGCTTAGTGATAAAGGTCCAGAAAATGGAACTATTGTCTGAAGTTGTGGGATTTATTCCTCATCTTGAATAGAAGCATCACCTTTAAAGGATTACAACTTATCTRTGTTGACAGAGAGGCTTCTCCATGAAATGGTTTTTGGCTATACAAGAAACACTCCAGATTATTGATTTCCACACCAGATGGAAGGCATTATTCCTTCACTCAACTTTCAATAACACTCATTACAGAGAGAATACAAAATGCTTATACTGACTTAGGAATTGCATCATTTTCCACTGTGAAAAAAGAATAGGAGAAGGGACAAGGAGATTTTCTGTGACAAAGGATAAAATCATGTAGGCTGCTTGGGAAAAGGCATAAAAATCTGGATAGCTAGAAAAGAGGAAACTGTTTAGATAAACATCAGATGCAAAAATAAAAAAAAAATACTGAAGCTATTATCCCTGGCAATGCTTTCCACTTTCTGAAATACTTAAAATTATAGGTAACTTTTGTTGGYTGATCAGATGTGAGGTAAAATGTAATTTGAGGAAAAAAGCACCATTTTTTCCAGTGGGACTATGGGATTTTTCCCATATATTTTTTTTTTCTGAAATAGTACTGGATTTCAGATGGCCAGCAGGATTAGCCTTGACACACCTATAAGCCTTGTGCAGTCAGGAAAACCTTATCCTAATTAAGAGTCTTATATTACTAATCCAGCTTTTGCAAAGGTGAACTAACAAAATTAATAGAACTTATACAGATATAGACATAGATGATATAGATATATGTAAAGAGCAGCACACAAGCACACACTTATTTCAGAATTTTAAGTGCAGGAGATAACTGATAATAGCAGCAGAAAATGCTGTATACCTGGGATATGTCGAAATGACAGAATGTGCTGAACTCTGAATGGTAGAAGAGCTCTGATTCACAGCAGAGCTGAAATATTAGTGAATCACATGCTCCATCCTGGCCTTCCTTCAGCTGAAGCTGTGGTTGGAGAGGCTGCCATCAGCACRGCTGGGCACCATGCTGCTTTGGAGAAAAAGCCTCTCCCTTGAAAAACCTCCCCTTGGCTTCACCACCCACTGCTTCARCTGCCCCACTACAACAAAGGACAAGAAGAACCACAGAACTGACATCCAAGGAGAAGCAAATCAATTGGCTTTTTCAGAGGCACCTCACTTWGCTACAACCCGTGTTCTTGCCCATGATAGTTTTGCTATAAACAGCAATGTAGGTGATCCTCTCAAACAACCATGTCATACTTATTTTTACTGGGATTTCTCTTCTTCCTATGGGCCAGATAAATCTTTTCACTAGAATATGTGCTGTAAACTATCCTGACCCTGAACCCTTTCTTTACACATTCTGCCTGCATATACTGAACTCTCAAGTGTACACACATATAAATTTTACAATGGATTCTTGACACATCTGATCTGATCCTTGACTCAGTTCATGATTCCTGGCTTTTTGTTATTGAGGAGTTTTTGCAAAGATCATGCATAGTCCTTGCCAGCTCCTTTCTGTCTTTCATCTATTTTGTATCCTCTAGCACTGACTCACTCTTTGGATGCACACTATTGCTTTTTCTGCTGGAAAACACCATGGTACGTCACTGCTGATTAGTGCTTCCTAATAGGAGAGTTAACATTTAGAGATTTCAGAACAGAATGTTTTGAAATCTGAATTCTGCCTTACAGACAATGTGGCATTCATCCACCCATATAGCCAATATAAGAAAATCACGTTACAGCATTTTTTTTCTCTCCCAATCCTGGCTGTAGGGAAAGAGACAGAGTTTATAATGCAGGATTCAGTGAAAAGGAGTAGATCAAAGCTTATCTTGTAGCTCAGAGGCCAAAGTTATTATAGGGGAGATACAAGTGAGCTGAAGTCRTCTGAGATCCTTGAACAAAAGGCAGAGAAAACTCTTCATTAACTTCTGGTTGAAAGGGCATAGAGGTTCTAAATTTAATTTGTGATGTAGCTTGTTGGGACAATTGGAAAAGTTCTAGGAAATCAAGGCTGAGCTGTGGTGATGGGAGGTTTGTCAAAACCAGAAAGAAATTTGCTCCCTCAGAACAGACTGTGAGATCACCGTGGTGTGCCCATTTGTTGACTGATAATTTAGCCTCTTGGAGACTGTCCAGTTGACAGCACTTATCTGGTGGTTTTCATCTATCCAGTGTGAAAATCAAAGCACAGATTGCATATGCACATCTTACTCCATTTTGGAGCTTGGGTGAATAACTGGTCTGGAAATTGCAAAATGTTCCAAATTCACATAACCYTAATGGGGCTTGCGTTATGCTGAGGAATTAGCTGAAGAACTCCAGTTTCATGAGATGCCCATATGCTGGGCTGAATCTGCCTGGTCTGCCACAGCCACTCACTTTTCTCAGGCAGCTGGAAGTGTGGTTGCCATGATGGCTCTGCTGCTGAGCTCTCTGCTTTAGAGGGGTCAGCTCTAATTCCAACTACGAATCCATTCTGTAGGGGAAACCAGTGATGGATATGGCCCTACTGTCCCACACACTTTAGGGATTCCACTTTCAAATAAAAAAAATCAAACAACAACAAACCAGAAAACAACTAAAAATGTTCAACATCTCTCCCTCACTAATGTCCTCCACTCCCAAACAGTTCAGTAATTAGTGATAAGGATGATAAGGAAACTAGGTTCAGCTCCTTCTGTTCTCACAAGAAAGCACCTTAGCCCCTACTGTACCTTAAAGATCTTGAGAATGACATTTCTGTTGTCATAGCTTTTGTGCTTGGGGTAAGTAATTAAATATTCACTGGAGAATATAAGTAAATCTGGGTGTTCTCAGCCTAAGATATTTGCTTTAAATGGCACCTACTCCTTTATTCAAACAGAAATTTCATACCGAAGCTGTAAAGTCTTTCCCAACAAAAGCTTCTTTGAAACTGAAATATAATAATTTAAAAGTTTCATGCTTTAGAGATTTGGGGGGATTTTAACTTAAAAACAAAAATAAAGTTTTATTTGGAAAAATTCTCAAGCATCTTGCATAGACTCCCTACCCTCTGACCCTTTTCTACACCTGTTTTCCCAAATCTAGGATGTGGGCTTCTTGAAGGTGGTATTTATGTACTGTCGCAGGAGGTAGGTGCAGGAAGTAGAGATGATCTTTCTGAATCCYCTTCCTCATCATGCCATTCAGCACAGGGCTGAGACCACCCCCTATCTTTCTTTATTATTCCACTTATCCAGGAATGAGTTTGCTCCCAAATCTGCAGTTTGAGGGGGTAAGAAAAAGGAAACATTATTTCCTTATCTCAGATGAAAGGTCTGACAAGAAATACTGTCATGAAGGTTAACCTGGGATGTATAAGGGTATTCTGTATCTGTCTCAGTCAAAAAGGAATATTTTGCCTCTGCTATACACTGGCATCATACCATTAACTTTAATATCATTCTCTCAGTTTACACTAGCTAATCATCCCTACCAAATGTTTAACAAATGCCCAGAAGCATTGCCCGCTCTCCCACACACACATGTACATCACTCTCTCTCTCTTGACTTTTTCTTTCTAACAACATCTCATACTTTCTCCTTCTGTTGGTTTCTGCATTTACTTTTTTCCACTTCCTGTATTACACAGAGATGTTTTCGTCTTTAAATTATTCACCATTCATGCTATTCCATGTTCTTTTTAATATTTCTATATGAATCGCTGTTAGTCTTTCTTAATGTCTTTTTTCAGTGTGTGTTTCTTGTAGTCCACTACTGGTTTGTTTCAATGTCACCCTCATGTTTATTAGCTTCTCTTCCTGGCTGTTTCTTTCCTATTTGTACAAATATGACAGCTAAGTGAAATAATTTTGCTTTCACAATTTAGATACTGGCCAACCATATCAGTATATTGCAATAAGCCTGATTTGAAGCCATCTAAAAAGAGGACAATGTCCATTTATCAGCATAGTAATTGTGAATTAGTTTTATGTGTCACTTTTCCTCTTCACCACGTATCTGTCCATGCATGTGAACTTTTCCTCCAAGTGCATCTAGAGATTAAACTCCACTCCAGTATATGACAGCAGAATAGGCAGAAAAAACTTATCACTCACTTATCAAGACATGGGGAAGAAATACAATGAAAAGGTTGATATAGTAATGGTCATCAAAGAATTGTACCATACATTGAAACATGAAGAAAACAGACTTAGAGAGAATTGGTTGTTGGTGAGTTAGGCCTGAATATTTGCACTGACAAGATAGAAAAAATTGTGTCGCTGACTGAGGTATCTCAAGCAGATGAAGTTAGGAGGCGAAAACTCAAATCTGCTTTACCCACTGCAGCTACCAGAGAAAGTAAGTGGCTGAGATATCACACAGGCATCTGCTGAATCCAGGTGCAGGACTACTCTTGGTCACCTTGTGTGTCTTTTCCCTTCTTTTTTTTTCCCTAGAAATGTCACTGCTAATCAGCAGTATCAGAATATGGTATGATTTCAGAAGATGCTGCTGAAATAGCTCTACCTTTGAATGCAAGAAAACAAATCCAAGTAAATGCTGTTASCTTTCAAAATATTTTTTAAATGGGAACAGCTTTTGGTAAGAATGTTTTTATGTAAACTCATTTCATTACATGTAGAGAGACTGAGACACAGAGATATTCCATGTTGAATACTTCATACATGAGTCTCTGGATCATGGTATTCAATTATACCTGAACTGTGAYACTTAAACTAGGGATTAGCAACCAACAATTCTGACACTGGCAGACAAGTATACACATTTGATCTCTYGTATTTTCTATTGCTCTTAATCTTTCTTTCACTATCTGTAGATGAAGGACAGGCAGGCTTCATACAGTCATTGTGCAGGGATACGATGATGCTTTCTCTTCAAATACATTGACATGAATGTCAAAAGCAAACATTCTCTGCTAGGATTATTCTTTAACTTATATGCACATTATTTGACAGTTCAGACACTCTATAAGGCTGAGAAAAAGTCATCTATATAGTAAAGAGGAGGGCTACAGGCTGAGTAAACCATACAACTTACCCCTATTGTTCCAAAACTTTCAGGCTTTCTTCTAATTTTTTTCTTGCAAAGGTGTCTCCATAACCATTTGATCAGATACCACAAAGACTTTGGGCTTGGTATGACATTAAAAGGAGTGGGCAGAGTTCCTCCTTCTTCAAAGTAACTCATCCAGAGTTTTGTTCGAGCAAACTTCCACTCAATGTCTGCATGATCCTGCATGCAAGAAGCACATCATCAGCACAGATGTTGCTGTAATTAAGGAGGAGGGGAAAYAAACCTCTACAAAAATCTGAAGAAACAAAAACTAGAACAATCTTGAAATACCAATGAATTGTCTTGTTAAAATACTGCCATCTTTTGACAGAAGATGTTTAACACAAAGCAAAGCTAAGCTGCTTTACCTCAGTAAGGAGATGTTTGATATGTAAAATATATATCTACTTATAAGCACTCCTTTCACTGTTACAAGCTGTTAAATTATTGAAAGTCTCTCMAAAAATGGAAAAGGTAATTACAAGCAGAGAAATACTACATTTCTGGAAGAAACATTTGGTTTCACCATTATTCCACACAGATCAGTCCAATTATGCTGCTCTGCAGCAGCTTCAACAAGTCAGTAAGGCTCATGCATTCTCTTAGAAATTATCAGTCCCCAAAATTCACAAATAGGTTATCCAACAAATCATGAGGCTACTAAAACTATTGAGTCAAGCATCTTTTTTTCCCTACTTCTTCAGAGTTCTGTATTTGTGATAGGCTGTGYGGTGTTTTTTTTAATTTTTATTTGAAATTTTATTTCTTTTGGAACCTATATAGTATCGTATAATTCTGAAAATTTTGGGAAAATKAAAGCTAAAGGCCATGGAAAGATAYCTAAATCCTAGCAGCTGAGCAAGAAGTTTAAATCAACAATATTAGATTTGGATAGAGAAGAACTTCAGCTACAGGTCTAGCCCTGGCCATACAGTAACAGAAGCAACAATTTAGAAGTTGTAGCAGGAAAAGTATGCTACCTACAGTCCAGGCTTTGGTGAGTGGTACTGTGTGGTGATATGGTTCACTGGACTCTTACAACTAGAGTTATACAAACACAGGTAGTCAGTTTTTCTTTTGTGAAAACACTAGTAGTTGGAAAAAAGYRYCACATTTAAAAATCCTAAGASTGGGAAGCTTTCTTTTGTTTGCTTTCATATCATATTTGCATGATCATATTTGAATTATCATATGATGAATCAGTGTTTATTTTTCTTAGTCTCCTTAACAGTTTAGAAATAAAACTACACCAATAGCTCTGGTAAGGACAAAGACAGTTTTCATTACAGAAGGACACAGGACACTGTTGAATGAAAAGGCATAACCTTTTGTTTGAATAGCTAGTGTCCTTGGAACATGGGCACACAATTTCTATTAATTGTCTATCTGTGTCAGATAAAAAAAAAMMCMMAAAATAGCAGCCTTTCAAATGCTAATAAATATAATGTATTAAGAATGAAGCAGTGACAGAAAAATCCTAGGGGGTCTTTTTCTAAGAAGAAATCCTGCACAGTGCAGCTTGGGCCGTGCTGCAGCCCATGCCACTTGCCACAAGCATCAGGACACTCTTCTCAACCTACGAGCTGGCTTCTTCATCAAGATCACCTCTTCCCCATTTGGTGTYGTGGGGAAATTTCTCTCTGCCCAGTCCAGCTTGGGTCTGGTTTCTTTTTCCTTCCAGAACAGTGCAAAAGAATTAGTAAATTGCTATATTTATCCCAATGTCCTGTCTGTGAAATGTTTTACTGCCAGAAAAGTTGACTGTAGGAACAGAGAGAGGGTATRTATTATAAATGACCTAAAAATAAGGAACAACTTACAGCAATAAGTTGGTAAGAGTTATTCATCATGGCTATTAGCATGTTGAGTAGAACAACCAGAGATATTACATTATAGGTACCAAACATGGTGGCCCCAACAAATTCTGTGAATTCATGCCTCGCTTTCACGTTGGTCACATAGAGATTGATGAGCCCAAATATAGACCAGAATAATGACTGCAGCGTTTCAAATAACCTGAAAAACAAAACCCAGAAGGAATAGCTGTAAATAACAACACATTTAGTTTTCAGATTGTTCTGTTTCTCCCAAAATACACAGAAGTTCTCGACTTGACTGAGATGAATGACACTTATCACAATATAGCCAACACAGAAATATCTTTCTAGTGAAAAAATGGCCTGGTGTTTCAAATCTGGGCCTCTAGATATACAATACAAAATCTATAAATAAGACTGCAGCAAAAGGCTGATTTTGTTCAAACTTCAGAGATATAAATATAGTTTCAGAGATCTTAYGTTGGACACCTTCTTTTGAAATATTTTGACCCTTCGCTTTAACTATAAGGGATAGAGTAAGGATCCAAAAGTAACTCAATTATTGTGTTTCACCAGGATGTTGAAAGAAGCATGGTATCCTCMTATTAAGCAATTCTGGTTTGTTGAGAGCTGAGATAAAATGAGTTGAAAAATTAGAAAGACATTTTTAYCATTAGCATATGCTTTTATATAGAAGGGAGACACAAAAAAGACAAGCATGCTGCTCGCAAAAGAAGCTTGTGTTTTAATACCTCACTTATATGAGATTCCCTTCGAGAAGTTTGTACAAGTAGAAAGCTAGTAACAATGATGRATTTCAAAAAATAATCCTCTGCAGCTCTATAGATTGAAAAAATTTCCCTTTTGTTCTGTGTTCAGCTACACTGTACTGTCATAAGAACGGTCCTGCTTAGACTCTGCTCCTTGAAAGTATGGAGCACATAAAGCACCACAGTTTGCCATGACACYACCTTCTGACACTAGTACCAGTACTCCCCACTATTTCCCAGATGAATATTGCTTCCCTCAAAGCTGAACTCTGAAAAATTCCTGTGTGCTTTTCTGTTCAGATCACATAAAGTTTAAACCTGCATAGGTGTTATTAATATACAACATAAATATGCTGTGCCTGAGAAAAGTTACTTGATTAAGATGATATAAAGGCTTCTATTTTTATAAAATAATTTCCTTTAAGAAGGAAGCCATTGGTAATAAATATACTTTAAAAAACAGCCTAGACACACAGAAKTTAATAGGGAATGGACATTTATAGCAGTAGTTTGATTCAGGTTGCAAGGTGAAAGACATGAGAATTAGTGTTCATTTGGTAGTGATTTGGTACTATAGATGAACTAAAAACTATAATATAGTAAAACTAATTTTAAAGTGGAAGAAAAAGAAACAGTTTATAACAGAAATAAGAAATTTGATTGTATGGAGTAGATTCAGTAGAATCTTGGACTGCATGTTTTCATTTGCAAGGAATCTTCATGTTTTAGAACACCAGACTTATTTAATGCCCACAGGTAGACATGGAAGAAATGCARAGGAACAGCTGCCTGGATGAGCAAGGTCTGAACTGGTGACCTTATGCAACTTCYAATATCATTTATCTTCCTCTGATCTCTATTTTACCTTTTATCTATTAAGATTTCTTGAATTGTACAGACTGTGGTATGAGGTGAACATTATTAGAGTGATGAAATATAATTTTTTAAAATTGTTATTATTAGGGTAATGTTAGATGTGTTTGTCAGGACACCACTGTAATATCAACAAAAAACAGAGGTTCTTTTCTGTTAACAGCATCTAAGTGATTAAAATATTTGGGCAGAGGAGGATGCTAGAAATAAATAGCTACTTACGTTGAGAATGCATTATTCTGCTTTTCACATCGTATTCCTTTGCAGTTGCCAGGTTCATTTGTCTCATAGTAGAAGTACAGCTGGTTCAATCCATTTGCAAAAGCGAGCAGCACAAGGCAGTATATGAAGAGAAACTTCAAAATGTCCAGCAACATTCTTCCTAGAGATATCTGCAGAGGTCCCAGGTGAGAATTTGCAGTGAATAATGAGATCAAGCGCAGGGAGCTAAAGATGTTTGCGATTGCAAACAGGGCCTCAGCCACCAGGGTTGGATGCCACATGTCCCAGCTCTCCCGTGGAACTAACCCACTATACTGAAAACAAGCAGAAGGGAAGAAATTACTCCTCTATTTTGATGCATGAACAAGTATGTCAGTTTCTTTATRAGCTGCTCAATTAATTTGCAGATATCACAATAAATTTTAACAGTAGCAAAATTTTTCACAGTTTGAAAATTCTGACACTGCAAAAGGAACAGTTTTGAGCACCTTGTTTTTAAGAATTATAGAAATTTCCAGCTGTACAAGGTAAATTATTTCTTTGAAGAAAACTGCAGGGCTGACAGTGATGGATAGAAACCCACAAAAACTCTGGCAAGTAGGAAGAAAACATTCAATCACCAAGTAAGTATATCACTTAATCATAATACTGGACCWATGATGAAAAAGATGTTTATTAATGAACCATGGCAAACTGCTTATGAGTCTCATTATCAAAGAGGCCGACCCCTGAAACTGTGACTTCTGTTTCAGCTCTACCAAATAAAATTCTTGAAGATGAAAGATATTTGAACTGAGGCTTAACTACTGTGGCAGACTCATTATTATTTATTTGGTATCATTAATCTGTTTTGTAGAACATATCAGAGGAGAGAATCTATGCTAAGAAGGCCTCTAAAAAGGGGATAATATAATATAAAGCAGATTTCAAAGAAGGACTCTGGTGTTATCTGTATTTACCTACTCTAGGCCACACAGATGTACCTTCAGAGCTGGGCATGCCCTGAGCAGTAAGGAAAGTCACTCCATGTGTCACTGGGGCCAGATGACACAACATAAACAGGCATCACAGCATTTCACCATGCTCACCCTACAAAGAAGGTGATCAGTCTCAGAGCAGTTCAGGAACACCTGAGTAACTTGAACATACATTAGTCTGTAGGAMCTGATCAGATGCATCCCAGAATCCTAAAGAAACTGGCTGATGTAGTTTCCAAGTCATTMTCCATCATATTTGAAAAGTCCTGTCAGCCAGGTGAAGTCCCCAGTGAGTGGAAAGCGGGAAACATTGCACCCATTTTTGAAAAGGGGAGAAATGAAAACCTTGGGAACAACCAACTTGCCAGCCTCCCTTTCATRCCTGGGAAGGCCATGGAACAGATCCTCCTAGAATCCATKMTAAGGCACRAGGAGGACAGGGAGGTGATTTGAAGCACCAGCACAATTTCACCCAGGGAAAGTCCTTCCTGACCAACCTAGTGGCCTTCTRTGATGGAGTGACTGCATCRGKGGACAAGGGAAGGGTTGCAGGTGTCATCTGTCTGGACTTGTGTATGGCTTTTGACACAGTTCCCTTGCTTCTCTCTAAACTGCTGGATTTGATAGGTGGACTGTTCAGTGGATAAAGAACTGGYTGGATGAGTGCATCCACAGAGAGAKGATCAACAGATTGAYGTCCAAATGGGCATCAGAGACAAGTAGCATCCCTCAGGGATCTGTACAGAGACTGGGRCTGTTTAACATCTTCATTAATGACAYGGACAAAGGGATTGAGCACACACTCAGCTTGTTTACAGAGGGCACCTAGCTGAGTGATGTAGYTGACATGCCTGAAGGACAGGATGCCATCCAGAGGGACCGGGACAAGCTCAAGAAGTGGCCCCATGGGAACACCATAGGGTTTAACAAGACCAAGTGCAAGGCACTGCACCTGGGTCAGGGCAGCTATCCAGTATCAAGACAGTCAGGGGAATGAAGGAATTGTGAGGAGATGGAGTTGAGGTGCTGGTAGATGTGTGCTCACAGCCCAGAAAGCCAATCATATCCTGGGCCATACAAGAAGTGTGGCAAGCAGGCCAAGGGAGGGGTTTCTGTCCCTCCACTCCACTCTGGTGAGACTCCACCCAGAGTGCTGTATCCAGCTCTGGCATCCTCAGTACAGGAAAGACATGGACTGTTGGAGCTGGTTCAGAGGTGCATGGTAAAAATGGTCACAACAAAACTAGAGCACCTCTCTTCTGAGAAAAGGCTGAGAGAGTTGGGGCTTTTCAGTGTGGAGAAAAGCTGACTTTGGGGAYATCTTGTGGCCTTCCAGTACCTGAAAGGGCCTCATAGCAAAGATGAGGAGACAGACTTTTTAGCAGGGCCTGCAGCAAAAGCAATGAGCTAATGGTTTTAAACTGAAGATGGGWAGATTTTGGCTAGATATAAGGAAGAAATTTTTTATGATGAGGGTGGTGAAACGCTGGAATAGGTTGTCCAGAGAGGTGGTAGTTAACCCATTCCTGGAGATGTTCAAGGYCAGGCTGGATGAGGCTGTGAGCAGCCTAATCTAATTGAAGATTTCCATGCTTATTGCAGCAGCACTGGGGTACATGACTTTAAACGTCCTTTCCAACCCATACCATCCTATGATTCTGTAATTCTACCATCCAAACTGTAAAAGGGAACTGGGCATTGTTTTGAACACTAATAGCTGGCACAGGCCCCATGCCAGGGTTTCTCTAACCAACTGGTAGTGCATGTGAAACTGTCCCAGTGCCTGACAGTAATCCCTGGCACAATGACATTTAGTCATATACAAGCAGCCATAGCAGCTGACAGGTTTGTGGATTTGGGGATGAGAACTGCAAAACTGAAAAACAGCCCATTAAAGAATTAAGAATTACTCAGCCTTACATTTTGTTCACCTGTGATATTTGTTTTCTRCAGAGCAGTGAAATAAATCTAGACCTGCTGGAATCACAGATGAGTACTCTCTTCATTAGACTATCCTCTCCCTAATGATTGTGCTCATCTGCACCATTCACTACTGGTCTTTAATCCAGTTGTGATTGATTCAAGATCAGTGATGGAAAAACAAGCAGTAGAAAACAGAATTTAGAAACCAGAAACAACACCTAAGAGATAAAACAAGAAGAAGAAGAAGCAGAAGAAAGTATTTTTAGTGCTTTTGAGAAGAGAGAATTGAAAACTCCTCAGCATGATTCCTATAATGTCTTTCTCTGAATAATATTTTACAGCACATTACTGCAAATTCTCATGGTGTTTTACAACCCTCACAGCTGAAAACTTGCACCTATTGAATAACTAGGAATAACTCTCCGTACAAGCAAGAACTGGTACTGAACAATGCAGTAGATACTCAGATTAAAGTACACAAGGTGTTTTGGGGCAATAAAGTAAAATACTGTCACGGAGAAATGCAAAGAACATATATGAAACTGAATCCATTTCATAGAGGGAAGAGATTGAGTTTTTAATAGGGAATCAAAAGCATCAAACTGCAGACATATTTTAAGTGAGGGCAAGTAGTGACAGATTCCAGGGAAGTTACAGGTGTGGGGGAGTTGGGAGAAATCTAAGGAAATACCCTTCTGAAAAATACATGGAGCTACAGGACACTGAGTAAGTATAGCACGATATATCACAACAACAAGAACCAAGTTTTACAAGTCAGGTGCGGATAGCTGTATCTGCACTCTGAGAAAGCAAAGAGAAATGAGAAYTTTTAGAGTAGAGGGAAAGCAAATATCCCACACAGGTGAGTTGCTCTTTAACTTCCTCATTTTCTCACTGATTGTTGGGGAATGAGATAGACTGTCTTACAGCTGTAGTCTGGCAAGACATATCCAATGGCACTTTTTCTAGAAGAAATGATGTCAAGCAGAAAGGTGAGGAAAAAAGGACTTCATCTATGATGTCCTGGATGAAGACACAAAACTARTTTGTTCAAACATTCAGAAAAGATCAAATTACCTTTTATTTGTAAAAGGGAAATCAAAGGCACAACTGTGRTATTTCAGTTTCATAACTGACTCTTCCTTTTTTGGGCCCAAGTGCTTCCTGCATGTTTGGATAGAACTCAAGAGGTGTCATGGTCGTAAGCAGAGAGTGATGGCTGTTATTTAAGTGTTGAAAAAACATAATTTAGGAGACTGGAAATACTTGGCAAAAAAAGTGAGAAAGGTGAAGGCCYGAGAGATAAGTTTGGAAATTGTCTGTGAAATATACTAACGGCAAGAAGACAGCAAAGAATATAAAGAAAATAATGAGTAGAAGAGGTCTCTAACAAAAAACTTCTATTGATTCCACTAACTGGAGCAGAGGATGCTGAAAAGCAATCTAGAAATATTTTAAAAAACCTAGAGAACAAAGCACCTTTCATGTGAAAAGGAAAATACAGAAAAGTAGTGAAAAGACTGGGTATACTAAAACCAGAAACAGTGAAAAAGAATAAAAAATGTATCTTACAGCCAAACCATGAAGAATTGAAGTATTTTTTTCTCTCACACATGTTTGTTGAAGTCCTTCTGTTCTACACAGGATAAATAAATTAATATTGTTCTAGGGAGTGGAAAATGGTAAGAGACAACATAGCAACACTGAGTTTGTTGTAAATCATGATGTTGATAGTCTTCAGTCCTCTATTTGGTGACCCTGATGAATTTCTGACTCCCCCTGGAAATGCAAAAAACTTTTTGACATGTAACAAAGCCAACCACCACTTAATTTGATTAAATAACACCTATTATTGGCTGAAGGGTTGAAGGAAATTTACATGGCACATCAATGGAAAATTAAGAAGAGCAGAAAACAAATTGAGCAGCATATAAATAGTASAGTTTCAAGGCTTATGATGCTTTTGTGGTATCAGCCAAGGAATACAAGATAATAATTCTTGATCCTTACTCAAAGGAATTAAAATGCAAATTCAATATCTGAACCATTTGTGAGAAAAAAAAGCTGAGTGATCACTGTTTTCCCATTAAAACAAAAGACATGAACTCTCAATCTTTTGGAAGTACCAAGAGATCAAACAGACATGCAGATCAGGCTACCTGAATGTTTAATGGGCTGTTGGACCTCAGTCTAAGGCRACCCCTTTGTTTCTGGTCACAAAGAGACAAGTTAAACAATATCCATTTCAGGGAAAATACTTTAAATCCTTTCCTGAAAAGTCATATGTAAATGTGAACTCGTCCTATTTTAAAATGTATGTACCAATCTTTGCATTCATTATGTGGAATTTCAAAGCAGCACTAGGAAGGGGGCAAAGGGACAGCCTAGCAGAGAGCTTTAAAATGGAAATTACACTGAGGAATTGAGTCCATCATTTCTCAGGGGTGGAGAGGTGTTAATCCTCCTATGTAAATGAATGTTTAGTCTGTGAATCTGGTAAAATATCAATCAAAACCATTTTACAATGCAAAYACGTAAGAAGATGTTGACTTCTGCAGAACTGGTGGCAGGAGAGATATATAATCTTATTTACTACTGAACAGAAYAGACCTGACACAGTGATCATTAAGCCAGTAAATGTTGAGGCAAATAATGTGCATTAGCTACTTTTTGGAGTTCTTGCCCTGAATAGGAATTTTTTTCCTTACTAGATCTTCATGTCAGTGGCTGAGGCACGTTATCAGCAATATGAAATTGTATATGATTTATATCAGAATTGAAAACAAGCAGCACTAGGTCCAATGCTCAGGTTTAACAAATATTTCAGATAAAGCAAGCAGATTCTGCACACATTGGCACTGCACTTAACTTTACACATCAAAACAAAATGAATTATATTCAAAAAACATAAAAAGAACCATTTTTTCTTAACACAGAATGAATTCTACCTAAAACCATCCATAAAAACAAATGTGTTGCTTAAAATGTGTCAYCTTGTACTTTAAGGAAATTGTGACAATGTACTACATATTATGATATTTTTATGGAGGAGACAGCATTTTCAGTGGATACATTGGATAATTTAGGAAGACCTAACATGTTGATACAGAGACAAAAGACCATAAGCCATCAAAAATTGTAAGAGGTTCTTATTTTATTTGAATACTGGCAATGAAACCAGTAACTTTGAGTTATCTTAGTAGTTCTCTCATCCTGAAATTATACACCTTGGTGAATTTTACTCTAGCCCATCAGMAACTCTAGATAATGTCCATCTACTTAACTACTGCATCAGTCAGAGAGCCTTAACAGGCAATAAYAGGCAATAAACACTATATTTTACTCTGGGCATATTTATCACATGGGACAGTAGCACGGGGACACTCATAATTTTTTTCAAATGAGTTTCAAAGGAGCTAAAATGTTTTCTTAGGTGGCTGGAACTGATCCATAGAAGATAGAATCAATTTAAGAACTGACCTTATATATTTGGCTCAACCAAGACATAATAGCTGTAACTTAGAAAAACCTCACAATGCTTAGAAAAAGAAAATTAAAGCTTTACATTAAAACATACTGGTTACATTTGGCATCCTCTCAATCTCATCTGGCATAGTGGCAGGGAMCTCTGTTGTAGGCATTTGAAGGAATGTGGCAGGGTATTAAATCACACTGTTCATTACTTCATCATGTGTTTCAGCTGACTAGCACAGCTTTTTTAAGCACTGTATTCATTATGATTAAAATGTAAGCACTGATTTGGAGRGTAATGGATGCACGTTATCCCAGATACTGTCACCTTGGAATCCGATTACTGTAAACAGAAGCCATTTGGGAGATGAAAGGATTATAATGTCTTCTAATTAGTATAATTCTGAAGTGAATAATTGGCCATCTCCAATGCTTTGGAAGCATCTATTTTAAATGAACTSTGTGCTTTTTTACAAGGGACAGTGAAATTACTGTTTATTTTCTAGTCACTTTATGATAAGRCATCTTTGTGAGTAAAAAGGCATTTCATTAGCTGTTACATGACAATTCACCACTCTTTGGAGCACCTTCCTCTTTCAGGCTCCAAATTTCYTTGAGTGAGAAGACTTCCAAAGGTTTGCAGCCAGAGACACAGGATGTCAGAAAGAAAGCTGATGTGTGTTGACACATCCCAGGTCTTTGTCCACCCCTGCTCCTGACTGGCTAACACATGGACCTTTGTGAACAGACACAAGATGATGCAAATTAGAGTTCCTAAGTTCCTCTATGCCTGTGGCAGAGCTGCAGCAAGAACAGCTGCTGTTTGAGGAGGGGAAGTCATAACTTACTACTTGATGGCTCTCTCCTCCTCTCAGTCAGAATTATCTTGGCAGAGGGGGACTCTCCTTCCATGCCTACAGAGTAGTACTGCTGCAGCTATAAATGATCACTGGTGGCATCAAACTTGAAAGAGCTGAAGTACAATGCTGATCCCAGTGGCCAGTAAAAATGGTCTTATCTGTACTTGGATGTGATGAGAATTCTATGGCAAATGCTAAAAAATGCTTTMATTTCTTTTCATATGTGGTTTCCTTGCACTTGAGACCATTTTTTGCTCAAAATATCTCATTTTATGAGGAATTTCTATCAAACTATGTATTTATGTGGAATACAGACAAAATATTCACATGTGTTCTATGCCTTTGGAAAGAAAGGCTGTTCTGCTGGAATATATTTAAAACAGTGGAAATATAAGACTATTCAAGTCCATGAAAAGAATGTAAAAATTAATATACCCAGCCTCAAGTGRCCATTTTATTCCCTTCAGTTTTACTTTTTCATGTTACAATAAATTTTCAAAAGAAATTTAAATCTTGCTTTTTAGTTCGCTCTACCAATTTTGACTATATATTTTGCCAGTAGACCTGTCTGAAGGTTGTGTAAAATTATCTTGGGGGCAGTAATTTCTCACTTAAAAAAATCAAATATTAACATGAAATGCAAACATAAAATATTACAGGTTATTTTCATTTCTCAAGATATTAACAGTATGACAGTTTAGGAAAAAATAAGAAATGATTGCATGAGCCAAGAAGAAAAACCCCAGTATTTTGTTTGCTCTCATACTTGTCTAGTTTTCTGTCATTACTGCAGAAGATTCACAAAGCACATCATACATCTCTTGCATTCCTAAGCCTCAGGACCTCCAAACACAGAAGGAAGACTGAAGAAGCCTGATTTAATTTATCTTAAAAATGCTGGTGATTTTTTTTTAACAGTTTACCTTTGAAAATGCAACAATTTTCAAGGAGATTGTTGCCAAGTACAAGGAGTTCATTACAAAATCCATGAGGTTCCACCAATCGTGAATGTAGTCCTGTAGTCCACCATCCCACATCTGCTTAATTTCACCCCAGATAAAACCTGTAAATAGAAAATAATTCATTAGGCATGAATATTGAATTAAAAAAGGCTGTGACTGTTCTAGACACTAACTCATAATAGATTGATTCTCCTTACATCAAGTGTAAAGGGAAGGTGGATAAATGCCCTAAATGACACATCTAGTTAGGTGAAATTTCATCTTTCGGCCGTTTCCGGAATTAATTTGTCACAAAAAACCCATCCCACCCCCCATCAAAATCTGCATGTACAAAGACAATTTATTTGGTTTTCTTCAATCTCTTTCTCCCTGTATCCTGAAAAGTGTAAAAAGGGTCTTAAAATAAGTTACCAACTCAGCCYTTGGTAACTGATGCAATGTACTTCATAATGGAAAATTCATGACTGCAGAAGTCAATCCAACTCAGTTTTGATTGGAACCCACACAATAAGAAAGAGAATTTCTATTGTTATTGTCAATGCTGAACAGTCTCAATAGGACTTCTGGTTGACTGGATGGAAAACTTGTGATTTTTCTTAAACATGACCCYAAAGAAGTAATTTCTGGCCTATTCTTGTTTGTGCAAGGTAGTTTTTTTTAGTTATTACAATGTAATTTTGTAGTGTATTGGCTTGGKTTTTTTTGTCTCCTGATTCTGATTGCTTTCAAAAGGAAAAGTTCTCTTCCTCATAAACTTCACCCTCAAACCKCAGACCATGGTCCCTTCTTGTTTCTGGGTGTCATCACCAATATTGACAAGCATCAGGAGTATCTGAATCATCTGATTGATTCAGCAAGTTTTATTTTTAAAAGGATTAATTTTCAGCTATGCTGCCATCACYATTTCAGCATTCTGCAGACCTGGGGCAACATACTCTGACCTTGCTGGGAACATGTAGGCAGGAAAGTGGGATATGCCCAATTTACTGCCTACAACAACCTAGACAGGCTGATGACAACTCTATCTGTAGTGTATCAGATAAAACTAACCCAGAAAATATAGCACTATTACAAAGTGAACACTTCTTTTAAAGGTGCAACCAATTGCGCTGAGTAACAGTGGGAGAACAGCTGAACATGATTGCATGGCAGGGCTCAGGATCCTCCAACAGCACATGCTGCTACATTGCTATTAGCTGCCCAAGTGCCATCACAAAGGCAGCACCACCTTCCCAAGGCTCCTACATGCCTGCCCATTTCAGCCAGTGAAATGACTGAACCACTCACTCTTCAAAGACCTGGCCACTCGTGACATGCAATATGAACATGCTGACAGCAGATCTGCCTCCCCCTTCTCTCCACAGTCCTCTCCAACCTTCATCACACAGTCCCTGAACTTGCAAATGTTCCTGCTTGCTCTTCCATCACTTTTTGGGCATTACTTGTTAAGACCTAACMATCATCATGTCATAATTTTGTGTGCTGCTAGATCCCCTTCACATTTCAGGCACTGCTCTGTATCACTGCTCCACCTGCATTATAGCACATAAAAATCACCCCTGTGCTGCAGGAGAACTGCACTCCTGCAAAAACCACCAGCTCCAGGCTCTGAGCTGAAGAGTGTGTAATACAGACGTGGCCTCCAAGTCTCAGTGTCACAGAACAGTGCCTTCCTCTTTTTCATTTAAGAAATTTTCACTTCAAAGTCACAGGATCTTGTAATTGGCAAGGCTGCTGTGGTACAGAAAGCAAACAGCTACATTAAGAGGAGATCCCCAAATAAAAAGGTTTCGCAGAAATCAATACACACATTCATAGAATGAAATAAACTTTTTTGTAACTCATCGGAGTTAAGGACTGTYTCTAAAGTATGCTTTAATATATGAAAAGACAGCAGTAGTAGGTTGGGATGCAAAATAAGATGACTGCTTTAAAAGGAGGCTTTAGGTTAATTGGAGTCTTCTGCCAAAATATTCTACGGTCCACAACCAGCCAAAGATGTGAACTGACACAGACTGCAATGGGGCTGTTCTCTCTAAGATTGTTGCTCAGTATTGTRTGCTTTGACAGCACTGCCTAAAATATAATGGGATTATGTACAGATTGAAAGAGAAATGCTGACTAATGCTGCTGCACTTGATCTGTTTTGTAAGTGAAAAGCCAGACCGTTTTTCCAAGCACTTCCTGGGCTTCAGAAAATGAAATGTAATTTTAAAGTTGACATTAACAAAGAAATACYGACCTATTATAAAATAGTGGAAGAAGGTATATGGCTGTTGTAAATTTAATCATTTTGAATTAGAAACACAATTAATCCAAGCTACCAGCAATTTGGAAGTCATTTGGCARCTGAAAGATCTGGGTATACTTTCACATAGTAAAGGCGGTTCTAATTATTTTCTTGGTTCAAGAAAATGTTTATGTTCATCCTGATGCATGTTCTTTTCAAGCAAATAGTAATGGAAAACTGGAAAGCCCATATTTTTGCTGACTGTAATGGAGATGTGATAATTTGCTCTTCTTGCCAGCCAAAGCATCTAAGTACAAACTCGATATATAAATGCAGTTACCGAGACCCTATGTGACTCCAGAGGACTTGAAGCTACACTGATGATGACTACATTTGTGAAAGACACCCAGCCCAGATATGCATGGGAGAGCTGCCCACACCATGTATTTTTGAAAGCATTTCTTGGTACCAAGTCCTAAGGCTGATTGCTCAAATTCACAGTTCCAGGGCATCCTCACCCTGAAAGCTGTGATCAGTGTCTTTGCAGCTACCAGCTGTCCATGGCTAGGGATTCCTAGCAGGGCTCATCTGGAGCAATGAATGCTGGAAGAACTGGACTCTCTAGAGTTCTGTAAATCCTCCCAAGTGTGCCTGAAGGGCTATCCTAGAAAAGTGTACTCTGAAATCCCAGAGCCTTTACGCAAGGCTGAAGATGTCTCTGATACCAGACATGATGAAGGTAATCTGAAAAACAAACCTCTGGGACTCCCAGCTGTGCTGTTTGGGTTTAATTTACAGCAGCCAGAGGCCTGGAAATATTTTTGTAGATCAGAAATGTATCTTTTTACAAGAAGGAAGTGTCTGGGGGAAAGAAGTCAGATCACCCTTACCTCCACAGGCTCTGACACAACATGCCAACTTTCTTCTGTTACATTCACTGGGAGACTCACAAAAAGATTTGGAAAATCTATATTGCATTTTTTAAAAGAAAAATACATCCAGAGATCAAAGCAGAATTCTCTCTGAGACCTGGGACACTTTTCTACTTGGAAGATTTATGGATAGCTGGATACTACCTGATCTTAGGCTTCAGGGCATTTCCAAAGACAACCTGACATGATAGAAGACATGCAATGACAAGACTGTCTAATAGAGGCACTGCTACAGGTTGGAAAGAGATACRTGTCCAGGCACTGCCTCATAATTAATGTGCTAAAGCAGCAACATTACTGCAAACTGACAGAGCTCATGTCAGAGCTACACATTCAGAAGCAAGAAAGCTGACATCTCAACAAAACAGACGGGACACTGCCAGCCTGCACACAGGTATTGGGGAAAAACTGCTAAGAGAAAYCAGCCAAAGACAGGGAGTAGATATAAAAGCCTTTTTGATAGTCAGGCTGGGGAGAAGTTGCTTGCCCAAAGCTCTCTTTAGTTCCCTGGGAGGAAACAAGGATCTACAAGGCAATAATCCTGTCATCTGCAGGTCAACTTCCCATAGCTGAAAAGGGTGCCATGGAGGATCAGGCTTAATTAAAACAGATGTCTAGCTTCCAGATGCCTGTATTTAGCTGAAATAATTCCACTTAGAGCACATTTCACTATTTTACCTGGATATTCTTTGCTGTATTCTGTTTGTCTCTTTGCTCCAACTGTGCCTTTGCTATCTCTTCACACCAGCCAGATTTAACACCTGCCTCTTAGAGCCTCATCTATCCATTCCATGCTGTTATCATTTATTGCCACTTACAAGRAAATTATCAACATTATGCAGCTCTTCCACCTCATTAATCAAGGACTTAAATTAAAAAGTTGAGGGTAAGACTTTCAAATGTTTGCTGCATTGTTTATACTCACATATTGGAGCAGTAAAAAAGAAATGGATATTTTGAAACAGCCTGAGATGACAGAGACAAATTTCATTAAATGCCCATGGTTTTAATGGGATGAAATGCATAAATTCAGGGCAGGGATCCCACAGACAACATGGGGCCCTAGGAATGATAAGACACCATGGAGAGGTTTTGTAAAACATTGTGAATTATTATCCATGCAAGCTGGTCAATAGCAACCATTTGAATGAAGTCCAGTTTGCCTGAAGCAAGAAAGGAACTAAAAATGATCAGATAAAATGAATTTGGAGAAAAAATATTAATTTTGTGAGCTTAATATTTTTTGCAGCAAAATTTTCTGAATATTATGAAAAAAGTTTCTTCTAAAATAAACCCTAAATATYGTAAAATAAGTTTTATTCAAAGCAACAAACTGAAAATATGTCTTAGAAAAGCAAAAAGCACTGAAATAAAAATGTTCTTAGAAAAATAAGAGCTTTCATTAAAATTCTCATAACGCTTTAAGAAAATTATTAAGAATTTAGTAATAGATATCATATACTGCATATGATTAACGTATAGATGCATCAATAAATATACACTGAAAAGATCAGCTTTTATTTTAGATATTTTTATAGAGATTTTGATTTTGAGGCTATTTCCAATCTTGAAACCTTTGGATATTAGATACTGCTGTATTTTCAAAAAAGTGGACCTGTTCTCCTTTTCATAGAATAAGAATCTGATGACAAACCTTGCAACTTTTAGGAGGGCAGCAGCTCAATATGGTTACAAAAATTCTCTGTTCCTTTGGATAAAACCCTGGGTTAAACAAATTAGGTTTTAATGCTGGCAGACAACTTTTGGTTAAAAAACATTCTGGAACTATCCTGTTTGGTCGTTTATAGCTACCTAGAGCAGTAATTTTACTCTTAATGAACACATCTCTTAGTCTCATGCAAAAGAAACAAACAACAAAGAAATAACTYCCCTCTGAAATCTATTCAAAGGTGTTTTAGGTTCTAAGGAAAAAAACTTAGAGCCTGTCTAAATTTCTGCGTGGTGCTGAAATTTGAGCAACTGCAAAGACAGTTTTCCATCAGCTGTGGAAATTCACAAAGCTTCATGCCATCTCTACAATACTGCCTTTTGTTGTTTATAATTATGACTAAAGTCTCACTGTGACCAATAACATCAAAAATTTGTCAGATATATGAAAGGCAATATCGTGAACTATGCTTGGTCTCAAAAAGTTTTGTGGATCCTTTGCTTATTTTGGCCTTACCTTTCCCACAAAAGATTGGTTGCTCTGTGCTATTTTTGTTCCTTACCCTTAAGTGATGGGAAGCAAGAGGTTTCTTGGGGTCAATCTCTGCATGCCAAGATCAACAACAGCTTTTTAGCATGTTTCTTGGAAAACATATTTTTGCTGGACTGTGAAACCATTTAACTGACAAACATAGCTTTTCTCTGCTATGTGATATAGAGTTTTTCACAGATACAAGAAGTGAGACAAACTGCTAATGATCCAAAGCTCAGTGAAGCAAAGTCCTTCCAGGGAATTCAGTGAGTATTGATGAGGCTTGATAAAGCTCTTCTGTTTTACACCTGGGCTGATGAACTGACAGTATATGAAGCTGCTGACAGTATATGAAGGTATATGAAGGTAACAAGAGGTATTCTGGAATAATTCAGAGGCTTCCAYTCTCTGGGGCATATTTTGTTAACTATTTCAAGAGAACATGCACAAAATCAAGCACACACCTCTGGCTTTGCCATGGGTAAATGGCTGTTTGTGAGGGGAACAACAGTGCACCATGTCTGGGTCCTGGGTCAGGTCAGGCAAAGAAGTGGGAATGACATGGGAGAGGCACCATTAAAGTACTTTCCAAGGAAAAAGCTACCTGGCTTTTTTTTTTTAAATTATAATAGAAACAAAACATTTTGGAAATAACAAGATCATTCTGGATCAAATCTTAATGTACAAAAAGCCACGTATCAGCCAACATCACCAACAGCCAAAAGCCGCATGTCAGCCAACATCACCAAGAACCAAAGAATAAAACAAAACAATCTACCTAGATAGTTTTAACCTTAAATTCTTACAACTTGAGTTACAGTAATTGAGTAAAAGGTCCTATTATGGCAGTCTGGTGAAGAAGTGGCTCTCCTGATGTTTAAATAAAGAATTTCATTACTGAGTCCAGTTTTGGAATACTTAGCAAAGAAGAGATATTGACTGGCTGAAGTGAACCTAATGGAAGGCCATCAAGTTAAATGGGGCCTTGGAGCACATGATGATCAAGAAGTGGTTGAGGGAGCTGATTTTGTTCAGGCTAAAGAAAAGAACACTAATGRGGGGTAACTAGTCTCAAAGCTCAGTTGGTTAGAGCATGGTACTAGTACTGCCAAGGCTGTAAGTTTAATCCCTCTATGGGCCATTCACTTAAGTGATGGTCCTTGTGGGTCCCTTCCAACTCAGAATGTTCTGTGATTCTGTATTGCTCTTGTTATCCACTAATGAAATTGCTGGTTCTGAAGAGCTGGAGCCAGACTTGTTCTAGAGGTGCATATTGAAAGGACGAGAGATAATGGTTACAATGTTGTGACATGAGATATTGCTACTAGTATCAGGATAAAAGTTTACCAGTTGCTAGACACAGGCACTATGAGAGAGAGGCTGTGAAATATTMATCCCTGGGGAACTGAAAGATCTGACAGCCCAGGAACCTGAACAATGTGACCTGCCTTTGCAGTTAGCCTGTGTTGAGCAGCAGTTTGGACTTAATGGCCTTTTGTGGTCATTATGTGCATTATCCTTCCATAAACTAAGTGTGTTCCTGCTTGTCTGGGATTGTTTTTCTCCTCTGTGCTATATATGTCACTATTGGTTATGTACTGTTTCATCTTGCCAGCCATATYACCCCCTATATCTGCTCCCTGAAACACATCAGCTCATACTAAATGTTTAATTTTTTACACAACATTTTCCTGACCTAATTTAGAAGATGATGCACACTGTACATGCCTCCTCTACGATCAGTTATTCTGAAGTGTCTTGCTGTGCCATCAGTTTGGATGTACATTGTGCTGATGACTGATGAGACCATACATTCCCATACATCCCACCAACAATGTTTGCAATTTTGAACAGTTCCCAAACATCCTCATTCTCTACAGATTCATGTACTCTAATGGTATAAACCATTCTGACAGAAAGGGTGGGGAACACATTGTTCAAGAGATCCAGTAAGGCTGCATTCCTGCTCCAGGCAGGCTTTTGAGCAATGCAATTAAAATGAACACTTAAATATGACCATAAAAGAGAAAAAGCTCATCAAAAGAAATTGCCTAAAAAATGTCCTTTTCTGCAGCCACCCTGAAAAACCGGCRGGCAGTTTTTCAACCACAACTGCTAAACACTAAATTTTTCTGGTTGATGCCTTTCTCCTGTGAATTTCATAGCATTTGCTGGTGAAGCAAATGCCCACTCTGAGGACACTTAGTACAGTCACTGCTAGGTTTGAGGCCATGGTTTAGGGCTGAAGAACAGCYATGACAAACGTACAGGGACCAATATGATCCTTTACAAGAGCAGCAGTCAAGGCACACAGAGGGCGAAGTTGGGTGTTATTTGATTTGCCCTCTGAATCACTGCTGTCATGCTCAGAGGACACTCAGCAACTGGACGGGGAATATGATGATAGAAAAAGCTCTTCTTCCTTGTTTTTTCCCCAAGATTATATTCTTGWTTTTCCTGTTCATTTTTCAATGGTGATGGATTGTCAAGTATAGTAAACAGGCCTATGTTTCTGTAGTGTGAAGCAAATAATAAGATGACAACTGGTTTTCCTTGTGAGCCAAAGCTTTTTTCTTATTTGTTTAAGTGCAAGGACAGTAGATTCTGACTCTTCTTACTGAGAAATTTTCCCACAACTACTTCTTAAGGTTATGACAGCCTTGTAACACTGGCTTACTGTTCCACAGGCAATCACCACACAGTGCAGCACCGTTTGGGTAATCATCTAATCATGTCAAAGACAAAATAAATGCAGAAGTTTCATCAAGAGACCTTTAAAATGTAAAGTTGACACTCCATGGAAATGTAGCCCAATATAAGTTTTTCCTCTGAACCTCCTACTCTAATGACACTTTTAATAGGTGCTAATTATGCAYATTCAGCCTTCTACCACATAGTAACTGGCAAACACTAATTACTATTTGCTCACTGGTTCAGGTCACTATGGACAGTCTTGAAACTTCTTAATTGCATTAAATATTTGTGTCTTGAAGTTCATGTCGATGAGAAACCTGCAATAGTGAGCTCTTCTTCCCCTCTGAGTTTTAAAAGAGATAGTATTAAAATGCAAACTACTTTCAGAACTATCTGAATTAAGAAAAAAAAATCTATTGTTTAAAATATTAATAGTTTTGACATGTGGCTGCTGCTCCAGAATATACTTTCCCAAGGAGGTATTTACTTGGTAGTGTTGCAGGTTTCAGAGAAGAACTATAACCCCAAAGCCACATTAGTTTTGACTCMAATGACAAAATTTTTTGTTTACATCCAGAAAATACAAAACTATGTACCTCAGATATAGTCTCCCTTGAGTGCTTAATTTACTCTTTTTAAGGATACTGCATAATTTTATGGTTTGAAGAGATGAGACAACAAACTACAYTGCAGCCTGGAAACAAACCTAGCCTTATTGATAAGGACTTAAGAAAAATATTAAGTTTATTAAAAGATGACCAGACTACAGTTTGTAGGTATGTGRATAGGAAAAGAGCAGGGTTTGGCTGGGATTCATTCCTTTTAGAAAAACAACCTCCACCACCAAAAAGCACTGAAAAAACAACAAAACAAAAATCCATCAAAACAAAACGAACAAAACCAACCCCCTCAACAAAAAAACACTAAGCAGAAAAATACAACATGAAAAAGACCTAAATAAACAAACAAAAAAGCTGAAATAGACACGTTCATCACTTGCTGKAATGTTCTGTGGAGATGTGTGTCTCCTTCAGTGGTAAGGGGAAATCAGGTACCAAATGAATTGCCTTAAATTATGATGGGTRAATCTGAGGTCTCATTTTTTGGCTRGGCTAAGGCACTACAGCAACCAAAATCTGAAAGCTGAACACAGAAAATGTGAAACTGGAACAGGAAACTGCTGGTTAGGGAAACACCAGAGATCAGTGTACAAAATGCATCATTTTGGATGCAAGAGAGTTTGGAAGGCACAGTTTTTCTGWACAGCACAGTCTAGATTGCCTACAAGCCATTTAACCAGCAGCATCAAAATACTGATCTTCATCCATGCTCATGAACTTCTGTTTATGGAATTGGCTCCCTTGACTTGACCTGTACTACTTACTGATGGAGGATTTGTTCAGCACAGGCACAATCCAGCCATATGAGTCTATACTGAAAATATTAATGTTTCTTTTAGAAATGATAGTCATCTTAAATGCCATAATTCTCAGGGTTAATGGCTTCTTCAAACAAGTGCTTTGGGATGCTGAGTTTCTTAAACATCTTCCAAAATAAACAACAAATAAACAAAAAGGGCAATAGAGGTTCTTCCTCTTCCCACTGACTGTTTTMTAGAGAGGAGCTAGTCACTAAAATTTTTGAATTGCCTTTACCAGAAACTAGCTCTTGCCCTTCTCAAACTGTGCCTCTTTCTTTCAGCTCCATTAAAAGACAGGTTAATAACAAAATCCACTTTGGCATGTCAAGGTCTATGTGTCAGCTATGCAGTTATTCTTATTATGCTTTAGCCTCAGGATACTGTGAAAGCTGACTAGTTACTGACCACCTGCTATTTTGGAAGGCCAGACAGAAAAGGTACTAGTATCTCCTCTAGGCATGGCGCAGCACAGAAGAGCTTCCTGCTCCTCCTCAGCATTGCAGCATTTCTTCCTGAGGTAATGTATAAAGAKAATAGTTTTTATATTAGTCTTTAACTTCCTGATGGTACAAAACTTAGGATAAGACTAGGATCGCAGGAAGGAAGAATCATATTTGAGGATGATATAGCCCACACAAAGTAGGCTTTCAATAATCCCAGACCAARATTTTTATTTTAAACCATGAGGATATAGCAGTAAGTTTTTTTTGTTTTAGAATTTTAAAAATTCTAGGGCATTTTCTTATAGACTATTTGGTTTGAATTGAGTGACAAGTTCTCAAACCAAAAAAATACTCTGTGTGCATATTTTAATGAAAACGCTCACTTGAGAGTGCTGATCATCACTATTTTCTATAGGTGCWTCTGTCATTTAGAARGAAGCATAYTGTAGGTARCTWAAGKTAGTAATAAAACTACAGAAATTACATTATGCCTCATTTCCCTATATGAAAAATAATTCTTGTATCAAAGGCAACATTTTTCAAAGTAGATTAGCAAATTTTAAAAAATGGACACTTAAAAGAACCAGGATAATTTCTGGTCTGGAGAAAATAGAGATTAAAAAGAAAAAAACAGTATGTATGTTTCAGGGCACTGCATAATCATAGGAAGGAATCCTTGATACCTTTTGCTTTTCCTCACAGTARTCTATCAGATGGTGACTCTCTGGATTGTCAAACTCTACAATTTGTCTACATKGTCACCTACTCTTGCTAAGCACAGGAGGAGAAGGACCATTTGCCTGCTTTGGCAGGTCAGTAATTCATGACAGAAATCTGCTGTATCCTGCCTTAGGAACGCTTGGCTAAACCACAGTGGTCAAAACACTTTTCACTGTATTTTCTTTAGCAATACATTTACCCAGGACCCACGGTAATATCATCCACTCGACGATGGTTGGCGGGGGCCCCTGCATGCTGAGGTCTGACCTGTCGATGTGCTGAGAGGCAAGCAGCAGCAGGAACAGGAAAGTCAAGTACGATGCAGTATGGCAGATAAATTTGATAAATGGCTTTCTGATGAACAGCCCCAATGGGCTTTTGGGAGCTATCAGGTAGCACACAGAGAAGACTGGGAAAAGGAGTCCTATCACAACACATGTCAACATCTTCACTGCCCAGTGTCGCCTCCGCCATCCGGGGAACTCGTCGTACCAGCGGGACGCAAGCAGCTGCTGGCAGTTGGGCTGAGCAACAAACTACAGAGAGAAGAAAGGAAGAGAGTTAGTTTCTTGCTACCTCTGTAAAGTTYTTTTCATTCTGTGTATCTTTAGTAGATAGAGATTCAAAAACTGAGATTAAATCCACAGACTGTGCAAGCCCACTCATACTGTATAGTGCATTTACTTTTCACAGTAGAGCTTCACTTCTGCATTGGTTGAGTACACAAGGAGTCAACAGACTGCGAAACACATGGACTTCAAAACCTGACTCTGAACTGAACATCAAGTTCACAAATACCTCTCTTATTTAATCAGCAACGTTTGTGGAGAATTCACAGAACATGAGGTAGTAGTTGATATGAAACCAAGGGGCACAACTGAGGTCTGCAAACAATGAAACTGAATTCCACAGCCATGAACAAACTGTTCTCTGTATGTTCCCTGCTAAATCTTTAAAAATCGGGTTTACATGCTTTAATACTGACAAAACTCTTACAGATGCATTATAAAATGCTTACACAATATGAACTAAGCACTAGCATTCCCGAATGTTTCACTAATCCTAGTCATGATACACATCTATCCTGTGCAATACTTTTTAGTCTATATGTTACCATGACTGGGTTTTATTTTTTAGAATATGATCCTTAAAACTGAATTTCATCAAAACCCTCCAAAACCAAGTAAACATTTAACATTTTTCAGATAGCTTTTCAAAGAAGTATATATCAAGATYTTATGTCATACTTTTCTTTGATCACTAGTTCCTATTTACCCATTGTTTTCTTTTATAAAGGCAACAGAGTAGCAGCACACAAGAGTTGACACAAAAAGCATAAAATCAAAGCAACATATGTATCAAAGAGGGCCAGAGCTGCATTAAAAAAAAAGCCAAAAAACAAAAAAGGAATGAAAATAAGTGTTTTCCTTCTGTTACTCTGGTGATTTAATGCTGGCTGGATGTCTGGTACTCGACAAAGCTGCTCTATCACTCCACTTCTCCACTGGGAAGGGGAAAGAGAGAAGATATAAGGAAACGCTCATGGATTAAGGTAAAGACAGGGAAAGATCACTCACCAATTACCATCATGAGCAAAATAGACTCAACTTGGGGCAATTAATTTATTACCCATCTAACCAGCGTAGAATAATCAGAAATAAAATCAAATCTTAAAATCAGCTTTCTCTYACCCCTTCCTTTCTCCCAGGCTCAACTTCACTCCCTAATTCTATCTCTACCCCCACWTGGGGCAGGGAGATGGGAATGAGGTTTGTGATCAGTTCCTCATGTTGTCTCTGCCACTACTTTCTCCTCACTCTCACTCTCTTCCCCKGCTCCACTGTGGGGTTACTCCCATAACTTTCTATAACACAGGCTTTCCTTCCCACAGGCTGCAGTTCTTCATGAGCTGMTCCAGCTTGGGTCCCTCCCAAGGAGTGCAGTTCCTCAGGAGCAGACCACTCAAGCATAGGTCCTCCATGGAGTCCTTAGTCCTGCCAACAAACCTGCTCCAGCTTGGACTCCTCTCTCCACAGGACCACAGGTTGTGCCAGGAGCTTGGTCCCRTGTGGGGTTCCCAGTAGGTCACAGTCTCCTTCATGTATCCACGTGTCCCAGTGTGGGATTAYCCAGGGATGCAGGTGCATCTCTGYTCCACCATTGACCTCCATGGGCAGCAGGGTGTCAGCCTGCCATWCCATGGTCTTCCTCACCAGCTGCAGAGGAGTCTCTGCTCTGGCACMAGGAACACCTCCWCCCCCTCCTTCTCCATTGACCTGGGTGCAGAGTTGTGTTGCTCACATAATTCTCACTCYCTTGTACCCTGTCTGAAATTGTTCCTGTGCACTAACTTCTTYCCTCTTCTTAAATCTGCTATCCCATAGGCACTACCATCACCAGTGATGGGCCCAACTTTGGCCAGAARCACATACATCTTGGAGTACCTGGCATTGAACATGGGAGAAAGGGGGGAATCTTCGGGCAGCATCTCACTTAAGCAGCCCGGCTATCAAAATCTTGCATGCAAACCCAATACACTCACACATGTATGAGTGGATTATATACATACAATGGATTAAATCATTAGCTGAGTACTTAGTAAAGCTATGCAGAAACTTTTTTCTCTTTTTACGAAATCTTTTTTTTCCCACTAAATAATTTCAGATTTGAACTGGAATCAAGCACACCTATTTTGGGATCTTATATTATTTTGATAGATAATACTTATAACTACAGAATCCAAGTTCCTTTGGGGATGAACAACAGGTAACTTCTCAAACYGTTTCTAAAATCACTGTGATTACTACTGGTATAAATGCACTTTAGATTGGAATGAAATGAGAGTCAGCATGCATCTTTCTATCTATGTCCAGATCTTATCAGAATTGATTTGCCTCAGCCAAATTCAAACCTGGTGTACATTGAAGAAATGTCAGAGTGCTTAGTAGAGACAAGTTTGCCTACCAAGCAGACACTAGCACTGAAGATGCCTCTGACTGCTGTGAAARATAAGAAAATTTACTCCTACTGTARGGATGTTGAAAATAGCCTTAAAGAAGAAAAACAGAGTGTACTTCTCCAGTAGGAAAAATACAGTTTCAAGGTGTCAGGTTGTTCTTTCGAGGTAAAAATGTCTGGAATAATAGAGTATGTGGTCAGAGCAGATGGTTTCAAAGCTATGTTTTTGCCAAGTTTAATTTCTCTAAAACATTTTTCAACTTAATTAGCTTGAGTAGGTACAGATTAGTGCTTTGCTTGACTAGTGACTCATGGGATAATTCCTCAATAAAGTATTTTTCTCTTTTTGCCCCAGAGAGTGCCAGGTCCATGTCTGCTTCCTCCTCTTCATAATATCTTTCCATTACGTGTCCTCTCACCAAAAGTAATCAGTTCCTAAGTCTTGCCTGTGCCTCTTTTCTAAACACCCTTGGCCACCCTCACAGTGTTGGGGACCTAGGTGAAGGAAACAGCTGCCAGTGGCCAGAAAAGGCTGGTGACAGATGTAGGGGAGTTACTCCTTGCCAAGCATGGCTAAAAGGGAATTAATTTTCCTGTCTAAAATGTAGAGAAAATAAAGTAAAAGGCAGGAGTTTTTCCAGTTTCGAAATACTGGGCTGCCCTGGGATTGGGCAGACCAGACTCCTCATGCCATGAGGAGATCTTTGTTGAATGCACCATTTGGAGGATGCTCCACGATGGGRTGGGCACTGCATTGCTTAGTTCTAATCTTTAAACAGATTAATATACAAAACTGTCAGTGTTAATAGAGAAAGCATTTCTTAGCAGGCTTTAAAAAAATGCTTCTTGTCCTCTTAATATCCATATTAGATTTTATGGTGTTAGGACTGCATGACTGAGGTACAAAGTGTCAAAGATGGTATTCTGAGGCACAGGAACTTTCTCAGTAAATGAAGAAAATTTTCAAATCCAAGACACTGAAGAGACAATTTTTAAATTAATAATTTCACAGGAAATTAGCAATCACTTTTCCTCAAAATATGATTGTGACAAGAGAGATCTAGCACTGGTTGGATCCTCTGATTACAGAAGAAAACTTATGTAGTCTACACATTTGGTATGGCTGGACTAGGAGGGAGCAGCCTTGGTAATGTGCTTTAAATTACTTGCTTGACATAAAATACATAACAAACAACTAATGGTATGGTATGGAGCAATCATATAAAATACTACATCTGCATTTAAAGAGCTGTATGCATAGAGAAGCAGTTCTAGTGCCACAGGCAAAGGTCTGTAACAGAAAACACAACACAGTGTGTTTATCTACAGATGATATAATGCATTTCTSAGAGGTCCAAATATCCAGTTTCATGCTGGTGTGTTTTTAATCTAACAACACATTGGCAAGGTTGGTTAGCAATGTCCTGAAACAACAAAAATACCTGGCTCTTCACTGAAGACTTTTCTTTGTGGTTCTGAGCTTCATTTGCCATATAACATTTAACTATGAACCAATCCAAAGTATTCTTTGGATATTTGGAAAATTRTCCTAAATCTCTTGCTGAAACTTCTTTTAAAGTTTAATTTATCAATGAACTCTATGCTGTTATTAAAAATGTCCAAACTAATTCTCACAGATTTGACTACTTCTTTCATTTTTGTGGTCAAGAGACTGTTATCATATGCTGTGAAATATGGTCAGTAGTTATAAWTACATTTATTACATTAGGTAAAAAATGAAGGAAGGTTCTGAACAGGGAAAATTTATACCTTAATGGAAGAAAAGTGATGAACTGGGACTGTGGTGAACCCTGCAGTCTTGTTCTTCAACTGCACAGAAAAGGTGATTTTTTCCTTTCTGGTCCTTGTGGAGGACCAGAGGAAATGAGGGGAAGACATTGTTTTCATGCTTCATAAGTAAATATTTGAGAGCATACAGGAATTGGCGGCAGGGAAACCTTCCAGGGACTCACAGTGTAAATGCCGATGTAGCCTGTCTCACAAACATTACTCACAGTTTTATTATTGATTCCAAATTCTTATTACACTTTTCATTTTCCATTGAAAAGCCCTTCTCTACAGAAAATAATAAGAAAAAGTCTTAATGACAAAATTATCTGATCAATTTACATTTGTACTTTAACCACTGGAAACACTTCTATTAGAAAGGAAAAGTAGGTGGAAGAAAGACATGCTCCAGCATAGGACAATTCCTGTATAAATGGATGGCATTACATCTAAGATGTTCACATATTAAAGCTAAGTGTAAGTCCCCTGATCAACCTGGAGATTAAAAAAAAAATTAGAAACTATTTTACACAAGTATTTTGTAACTAGCAGAAATATAAATACTCTGTGACATTAATTTGCCAGTTCTGCTTTGCCTATGCCAAAATATTTTCACTGTAGTGTAATTTTCTTCCTTAATTGGAGAGATTGGAGGTATTCTTTCACTATTCTTGAGTACCTTTTGTACTGTCAGCATTATTTTATTTGACTTTGACATTGTCTCCACATAATTAGCAATCAGCAAGTTTATATTTTCACATTATGATGGCTTCCAATTGCTTCCAGCACTTTGTAATTACACAAGGGATTTTGCATTATGATTATTCCTGATTTCACATCTTTAGCTCCTTCATAGAGTCTGCCCATCTGAAAATGTTCTTGTATTCATTCTTCAGTTGTCATGCTGGGAATTGGCTCTTCCCTGAGACCACTGAAAACCAGAAATTATTCACAGTGCTAGCAAAAGTAATCCAGTATAAATAATAACAGAGTCTGATTCTAGTGTTATCCAAGCATATATATATATAACACAGAGTTTAATTTTTACTTCTGATTAAATCTGATCTTTGGTTTTGCTAGAACAAAAAAGAACTTTTGCTTAGTCAATGAAATGATACTATTAACTATATATGGTCTTTAAATAAATAAGACTTTTATAAATAAAATATCATCAGAATAAGTTGTCAGCTCTTTACCATACCACAATGTTATCTTCAAGTATTTATTTCACTGTATTATGAAATACAAAAAGACATAAAAAAAACCTCCACTTGTAACAAGGTGCTCAGTTTTACATTTATAAAAGCAGTCTAACAAAATCTGAGGTCCAAATTAAATTCTCATTTTGACATCAATAGGTGGTTGAGTATGTTGTATAAAAAAGGATGTAGTTTGCCATCTAGAAATGAAAGCTGTCAAAGAAAATTTATTTCCTTTCTGACATACACGAGTGAGTTGTGCTGTAGCACAAAGAACTATCTCTGATAGCATTCCCTAACACATTAATGTTAAAGACTTTCTTTGGGGAGGAAAACAGCTGAAAGCATTAATCATAAACTTTCTTATCAGTACTTTTTTGAAGTCATGGCCAGATTCTCTGTTGTGCATTGCTGTACTGCCATTAGAGGCACACTGGTAGGAAAGGTTTGCTCTGAGGTCTGCTGCTTTGTCACACACACTTCCCAACAATTGTGCTCCCATTTGAAAAGAGTCAAGCTCAAYTGCTTCATCTTTCTCTAGAAYACTTTAYTTTTCATATTTTACAATTTTTAACRGATATTTAATGAAAACCTATTAAACTAAATAGTTTAACTTCAAATTCATGTTAGTATTTTCTATCTATTGTTTGTGAAAAGCATTGGCACTAATGACAGATTTAAGTCCCCAGCCTCACTTAGAAGACTCCTAAATTTGGTAGACTGTTTCTCCCTTTAGAGATGTCACTGCATGTTCTTTTCTGTATCTTCCCCCAAAGGCCGTATTTGAGAATTTCAGCACTTACTCTCTGAGGACTGCTTCATTAAGACAAACAACATTTAATTGCAATTTAAATCCTTTAATGTTATTGACTAGATCAGCTCTACATTTTCCTTTCCAAAAATTAAGGGACCATGTTCTGGATTCCTTTGGGTACAGTTATACTGAGTGTTTTCTGCCTCAGGCCAGAAACCCTGATTCCTGCACCAAATCCTTTGAATCTTCTCAGGTTCTAAGTCTTGTGCCAGCTGGAGCAGACCCTCACAACAATCRTGATTCGTGCTGGATGCAAACTGTGGGTCGACTTTTACTCAGCTCTGTCTGCAGCTGTGTCCTTAAGGGGACCAGTGAGCTCACAGTCACGGTTTARCCCCCAGCTGGCAACAAAATACCACAGAGCTGCTCGCTCACCACTCCTCTCAGTGGGGTGGGGAGGAAAATGGGAWAAARGTAAAAAACATGCCTTGAAATAAYAACAGTGGAACAATTGAATTAAAGTAATATAAAGCAACMACAATAATAATGATAAAGAAAAAGAGTRAGAGGAATAAMACCCAAGAGAAACAGGTRATRCACAATKTGGTTGCCCACCCACAGCTGAGWGCTGCCCAGCCCATCCCTGAGCAGAGACTGGCCCCAYTAACCAGCCTCCYTCAKTTTATATACTGGGYATGACATTCTAAGGTATGGAATATCCCTTTGGCCAGTTTGGGTCRCCTGTGCTGACAGTGATCCCTCCCAGCCTCTTGTGCACCTGCCCAATGGCAGATCATGGGACACTGATCTTGGCTTAGGGTGAGCTCTGCTCAGCAACAACCAAAACATCAGCCTCTTATCAACATTATACTCCTACTAAACCCAAAACTCAGCACTCTACCAGCTGCTAAGAACATTAACTCTATCCCAGCCAAAAATAGAACACTTGGGATCAGAGCACCAGACACTATCAGGGCAACCTGAGTTACATCAGATCCCTATAGCAGAGCAATTTCACAGCACAGATGCCTTCATCATAAAATCCAGAGTTTACATTCCTCTCACCARGAATAGAATAGAATTCCAGGGGTTTTTATGTTAATTATTCTATTGTGTAACTTCAAATATTAGGGGGAAGGAAACAAAACAAAAGGAAAATAGAAAAGTAAAAAATGTAATGCTTTGTTAAAAGGATTAATGATGTTGCAGCTTTGAGCATTTTGAATTTCTCATTTGCTACGTCAACATAAGCAGAAGCTCTTACTTTGATTCATTACTCCTTCTCAGTAAAATGAATCAGTACAGAAAAAAACTATTAAATATCTATTAAATAAGTCAAAACTTATCTATAATTGCAGTTATTCTGATTAATTGCTTAGAAAAGGCAATGGAAACTGAAATGCAGTTGTTAGGAACCAGCTGTGCATGAATAGCTTTGTTAGACTTCCCAGTGGTAAAGAAAAATGAATCAGTTATTGGGCTTTGGGATGATTGTGAAAAATAGCTCAAAACTTCAGAGATGCTGGTATAATACTTCAAGCTCCCACTCTGGGCAAGTGGGATAATTCAAGATATTTTTACAGGGAAAAAAAATATTAAAGAATTCTTGTAACTATCTAAAGAGAAAATAAAATATGAATTTACTTCTGTTATACGGATCCCTGTTTTTGCACACCTAGCTGGTGTGTTTCCATGCATAGCAAACACAAAATAAAACTGATATTTCTATGTAAAGYCCTGCATTTGGGACAGAATAACCCTGTGTAACAGTGCAAGCTAGAATTCATGGTCTAGACACTGTGCAGAAAACACCTCAGGACAGCAGTAAGCAAGAAGATAAACATGACTGGGCACATATTTGCTTAAGTCTCTGTCATTTCAATCCTATTACTCCCAAGGCACTCTTCATATACCTCTGACACCAAGTTTCCTGTCTGTACCAATAGTTTCCACAAAATACMCTACCTCACAAGAGACTAGAAATAGTGGCTGTTCATTCTCACAGTATTCATTCTAACACTGAATAAATTGAGACAACAAACAAGTTTTGTTTATAATCTCTGAAGTTCAAGCTCATTTTGCAAGACCAAAATCAACACGTATTCTAAAAATCTTCATATACCGACACAGGGAATGTAACAAGAAAAAACACACCTCTGGACCAGTGAGCAATTAGCAATTAAAGCTTCTTTCCAGCCCAAATCATTCTATGACTCTACTTTTCTTAGATTCAAGTTGGTTTTGTGTCCTGTATTGGTAAGGCCTCCAAGCATTAGCTGGTCAGCCAGAAGGGGTTAGGATCCAAGTTAGTTACAGTTCCACTACATGCCAGAACCAGTGAGTTCCCTCACACCCAGAACATTCTACCACTTTGTCAACTCCTGTAGCTGCCACATSGCCAAAAGGAAAAGTTACAAATTAATAAACCAACCATTTCAAAATTCRTGAGGGAGCTGCAAATACGCTGAAAACAACCAAAGCACAGAACACAGTGAGAGTTTAATCGGAGAAAAATTAGCTAAGAAAAGCTTTGCGTGAGAGATGGGTAGGAAAGCAACCAGAACAGCCAGATTCTTCCTCTGGGCATTGCCTGCTCATGGGAGAATTTCTGTCGGCATCACTGGAGACCACCCTGCTCCTCATTTGCTCAGCTTGTTGCAGAAGCCAAAACAAGGCAGAGAGTCATACTTAGTTCCACTTTCCTTTTCTGGCTGTCTTTTCAGATTGGAGCAGGGTATTGAGTTATTTGAAAGAAACCTGAATGCAAAAATTTTAATGCCTTCTGTTCTTCATTTTCAGGCTCTTTGGACTCTTTTGGTGAAGAGAAACCTTGGATCAGTAATATTTTGTTGTACTATTTMATATTTTCTGTAAAAACAATGTGTATCACCTCCCATTAGCACCAGGCAAATTTAGATTTCACTCTGTTAACTTAGCTTTATGAGGTGYCATCCTGCATCCTTATGTGAAAAATGGATATTAAGCATAACTGTTCTTGACTCCGTGCTTATATTGTTCTAGCAGTATAAGAGATAAGAGAGTTGAACTCCATGGTTTCCCAGTTTCTTTAAAAGTGACTGTTTATGATGTGAAGCTTGTGTGGAACTGAAGTGGCCAAAGTTCCCCAAAATCAYTGGGAATCCARTTCCTGGAAAGCACAACACACATTTGAAGGCTGACTGAATAYGAAATTAGAGGGATAAGGGAAAAATAAAAACACAGACTGATTTCAAAGGCATTCAAGCTAAATAAAGCAATAAACAGCATATTTTTCTGCTGAACRTTCCCTATTAATTTGTAGATCTGGCTTTGCAGTTTCATAAATACTTAGGAACAGAATGTATACAGTCACTTAATCTGCTTTTCTTTCTCTTCAAATACTTTAATACTTTTTATCTTTAGTTTCCTCTTGTTTAACTTGGCTTTGTTTTTATATRAGAGTGTTGAGGGCTGAGAAATCAGATTAATCACCAAGTTCATGAAGAAATAGTAAACTGAAATGATAACTCTTTGGCAAGGATACTCAGTGAGCATTATTCTGAGACCATTTTCAGGAGAAATGCAGTGAAGTCTCTAACAGATGCATCAGTTTTATCAGTCAAGTGCAGCCATGCGCAGCTTCTGCAGTTTAAACACAAAATATTAATCTTGGAAAGTATTTCAGGGGAGTATAAATGCTTGCTCCAAAGTCTTGCTTTTCAAAAGCTCTTTTACACCCAAGAATAGGTTGTGGTTAAAGAAAATTACCTTCTCTTACAGACAGACCTAAGAAATACTTTCATGTAATGGGAAGATACCTACTACAGCCCTTAGTGAAAATATGTGTATCCAGCATCTGCCAGCTGGAAAAATAATTACAGTCCTTGGATAGTTCTTTCCTCTTATGAAACTCTGCAATTTGTGGAAAAACATTACAGTTTGGTATCTCAAATAAAAACCTGGAGTTCTCTCACTGTTGTTATATAGATGTCTGAACACTGCTGCTTTCTTTTATGGTGAAGAACCAGAGTGACAAAGGAATCAATAAAGAGTCCATTTTAATTGRCAGTTACATAAGAATCACTTTTAAGGACGCCCAGCCCTCACCTAAACAGAAGAAATCAGTGACTGAGTCTGAGCATTTGACTCCAGCCATCCCCACTACCTATTGTCTCTTGCCTGGCTCCATTTTTTATTTCCCCAGACAGGTCTGTGCAAGGCAAATCTGCAACTTTTTGAAATCTGCATACAAATCCCTTAGCATCACTCAGTTGTCCCATCAGGCTATGGTCTGCTTGCATTCAGCAGTACAGACAACCCTTCAAAGAACAGTTCCTCGCACATATTTTATTGATTTACATTATACATTTCTGTGTTAGACTGGTGTTTCTAAAATTTATTGCATGCTTCTAGTAACTGGCTAACTCAGGGGATGCTTTTGTTTGGCCAGATTCCACAGCATTCTCTTATGGAGATAGGGCATAATACATCGGCTTGTAATACCAGGTAAAGGAATATATTTTCCTTTAAAGTTTGGAAGAAAATGACCATTTTTAAAAGCTACAGATGKAGGAAGCATATGTGGAAGGATATAAACAAAGGTTGTTTCAGTCCCTGAAGGTTTGAGGCTACATTCTTCCTCAACAAATCAAAGGCCATTTGTTCACTGTCAGAGAAATATACYTCATAGGTTGTTGTCACTGCCTGTATGACATACATGCCCTGGCCTCTGCTCCAGCAAGTCATAAAGGGTACATTTCTAAGAAAGGGCTGCTCTTTAATCCTTGTGAAAAATACTAGTACTCTGAATAAATATTTTCTTTTGCCGTTTTTTTTTACTCTTCTGTGATGTTTTCTGATCATGTGCATGAAAACATGATTATTAAAAGTGAAATTTGAGAATCAGTGATACAATTAAGAATAAAGAAATTTATTGTATAAGACATAAGGGAGTTCAGAGAGGAAAAAGCCCAAGTAAACATACAAAACCCCCTCAAGCTCCTATGTGACATGCAATTTAAATTTAGATCACATGTGTACCTTAATCATTCTATATACAACGTACAGGCTTTAACAAAATTAGCTGGGTCAAATACTTCTGCTGTAGTCCACAGAGGCCATTCTGGTGATGTCTCCTGAGCWAATGTAATCTTCAGTCATCTTTTTTCTCCACAAAATCCACCCTGCATCACTAAAGGTCTCATACTAATACCATCAAACACTGTGGTCAGGAAGCAAAACCTCTTCTTTATCACACAACCCTTTTAAATTTACATCCAAAATACCTACTTGCTGAGGTCATGGTGGTGAGACTCCAGTTCCTCTTTATTGCTTACTGCTGCCCACTCTGTGACATTTAGTACCAACMCTGACAGAATCCATAGCTCTCCCAAATCCAGCCTCTATCAACACAAAAAAAAATGGTGATTTCTTCAGCATCCAAATGCTTCAGTGAGAAGTTGAGAGGAATGGCAGCCAAAAAACTCCATACTTCATAACTAAACTATGTAGTCAACTAAATTATATTGTAATTGTGCAGGGAAACAGCTGCAGCACTYTCTAAGATTTAACTACAAGCTCCTTTAATGATTCATACTAGAACTTCAAAGATAATCCAACATCAGTGTTTTTCTCTGGGGAATTTTAGAAACTCTGACAAGGGATCTGACACGCACAAACCCTTTAATTCTCCACCTTGACAGCTCACAAAGGTAAAAACTCACCTCCTCTTTGGAAAAGGAGACTTGATGGCAGATGTATTATCATGACTGCTTTGGGAAAATATTTTTCTTTCTCTGAAGTAGTGAGCTTGCTAAACTTGTTACAAACCCCAGCTTTTCCACGAAAACTGAGGGAGGATAGAAACCAAAGGACCCAAGGCTGAGAGAATAACATTTATGTTTTATTGGCAGAGTATTTATATKGGCATTGATACAATGGGTCAATTTACATTGATTGCATTTGTGAAGGAAGGAAAGCAGTAAGGAAAAGAACTTCTTTCCCTTAATTTTCTTTTTGAAAATTATAGCATAGTAATTTTCATCTAAACGTTTTGAAGTGAATCATCATACCTGTTGAAAAGTTGGTATAAAAAGAATAGTATACATTTGCAAAATAGTTAATTGTTTAATTATGTTGTTGGTTTTACTACTTTTTTTCTAATTTAAGTATTTGTGTTTTGTTCCTGTGAAAAGAATATCTGTGAACTGAACACTTTGGCATTCTATCTTCTGATCTTATAAATAAGTTTATAGTAATCCACCCTTTTCCTTCCTCAATCACTTGAAMAGTCATACTGCTATTTGGGAAGTTAAATATCCCTGGAGTACTGCTGCAATATTAATAAGAACAAAAATACTATTTCTGTACCCTTAAAATCTATTTAGGGTCTTTATTTATGCTTTCAGGTTATATACTGGCAAACACATGTGAGAAAGACTAAGGTGGTCAGATTCCTTAACACCATGGGAGAAGAGAGGCAAGTATATGTCGTACTCTGTACACTTGATGAGAGAGACTTCCAACCCTAATTTACTATGAAAATTATTATTTCTCTTCCTTTAAGTGTTACTATGCTACTTACCCTTAATGTGATTTGACTAATAATTTTTTTTTGAGAATAGGGCCACATGCAGTGAAAGAAAGTATTTTTTCAGTGTATATAAWAACTTTACCCTTTATTTCAGGATTTTGATTGATTTTGAATAAATTCACTAGAGGTTTCAGCTTTGGAAATAATGATGAAGTGTCTCAACACAAGTGCAATCTTGCAGGATGTCACAGCTCTAACAGTTCTCTCTTGCAAAATTTTCCATCTGACCTTCAGAATCTTTATGTAAAATTGAGGATTTTTTTCCCACCAACCACAACTCTAAAATGAAGCYTTGTATCATGCTTACTTCTCCAGGCAGACCCTTAGATCACACACCCTTAGATCACACTAGAATGCACTAGAAGGGATGCCTGTAAACAGGTTCATCACCTCAGCTTAAAGGCCTTTTCTGRGTCTGCAAGAAACAGAATATCACAAGTTTAAAAAATAGGCAGTTTAGTTGCCTTCTAAAAATTTTATGCTATTCTTTTCAGCCTGTGTAACACATCTAGTTGTCCCTTGTCACCTTTACAATAATTGTAAGCAACACAGGTAGTGACAAAAATTATTTTGTTCTCGGATGGCCTGAGTTGCCTGGAAATGTTTGTCTCTTCCCATCAATGATGAAGGAACCCAAGGCTGGGCTGCTGACATAGGTAGTTAAATACCTGAGGTTATGTGGAATGAGTCACACACTCACAGCACAAGCACACTACAGGAATGGCTATTYTCTAGTTTTTTTCTGTGTGCTATTAAGAAGGCAGAAAAAAATACTTGAACTATTTTATCAATAATGTGTCAAGCTTTTTTTACATGTTACACTTTCAGCTTGTCTTAATGTCAAATGCCAGGTAACTGAGTCATGCCTTTTTGTGAACCATAACAAAGGTCACAGCTGACTTAAGGTCAACTGTTTAGAATAACACCTAATTTAAACAATTGCATTACCCTGATAATTAAATATCTATGTCTTTTATGCACAGCAGGCAGAGTAAAACATGTCCTCTTCATCCACCTGAAAAACCTAACAAGCCAGACCTTGTAGCTGACCAACACAGCACAGGCATGTTGCACTTTGTAGACCTTCAGCAATTTCTACTTTCTGAAGATCTGCATTGGYCTTTCTTTCCCACAGATGTTAAAGACCCTCACATTTATCCAAAACTACTCAGGAATGAAACACACTCAAAGAATAAAAGCCACAATAAAGATGTCATAAAGATCATGGCAGATGGTGTTCAACTCTGGATTTCTTTCTTTTCCTATTCATATGTATTCATTGTGGCTATTCCCTGTTCTACAAAACATTCTGCAAAATCCTTCCTCATAAAGTCCTTGCTAGTTTGCAAGTGCTCACCAACAAATGAGACTGTTCCCTCCATACTAAAAGAGTTTTCAATTTCTTGAAATCTTCTCTTAAAATGTCTTTTTTTTGTAAAAAATCTCAAGAACCAACATGTTTCAACCCTGAATAATATCATCCTCTTATTTACAGAAGAAAGCCAAGTGTCTCTGCAAGGAGGACTTGTTGATAGTTTTGTGTAAACATTTTCCTTCCTCTCTGAAAAATACCCTAGAAGTTGAAATGCCAGCACTCARAATTGAACCCTATATGACTTTCAAAATGCAAGGTCCACTTTGTCAAACCACTGTCATATTGAACATCTCTCCTAATTTTTCTACTTTAATCCCTGGAGCTGGAAAGTTTAGAAAGCAATATTCTTTGCTCAACTGAATATATATAGATGTGATCTCTTTGGAGGCACAAGAATGAATTCATCGAAYAAGCATTTGTTTCTCTCATAAATCTTTTGTTTGACAATGGGTGCACATACTGATGGAGGCAATGGATGAAGACACCCTTTGCTATTTTAATCTTGGTAGCTAAGGCTTACACTAAATCAAGGAAGGGGTAAGGAAGGAAGTGAAGATTTCTCTGCGGACATCTGGTGGAACAAAGAGAAGATAGATTAAAGAATGAGCAGACAGGCCTAAAACAAGTTTGCTTTRGCTGTCCTGTTTTATTGTTCAATAATCACTTCATGGAGAGAGCAAAGCAGCGGAAAAAATTGCACTTTAACAGCACACAGAAACTTCAGTGCTAGCATGTCCAAATGTGCCTCAGTGGTTCTTATTTTAGGCCAGTTAAATCTAGAACAGGCATGGATTATTTAGCTTTTGGACAGAAGGACAGAATAGTTTGTGACATGGTCCTAAATCTGCCTCAGGTTTGTAGGGAAGCTTGTAGGGAACTCCTTCAAACCAACTTCTGCTGCTGCCAGTCTCAACAAAAGGGTTGTGCACTGCTGGTTAGGGATTTGCATTATTGTTTTTTCCTGTTTGAGGCAGATAGCCCAGCAACGTTTCTTATAATGACAATGCAGAAAAGGAATTGAAATGAGAGATTTACATGGTACTTCATTAACAGAAAGTTTCCTCTTTGAGTTAATTACTTCCATCAAGTGTTTGAAATAAAAAGATGCTGATCTTAGTTCATTAATAGTTTAAACTAGAACTGTGATGAGAGGGTGGCAACCTGTATGTGGCATATAGCATTTCATTACTTATTCCTGAAATTAATTTCCCCTTACATGGGCTCTGAGCCTCCAGAATTTAAGGTCTYTGTTACCACAAGGTATAGAAATTGCAGTTGATGCAGTAAATTGTCTTAACGTGCTTCCACATTTTCAATGCCTAGTGAAATAATTCTTCTAAACAAAACACAGTTTCCTTTCCCAGCCACAGAAGCAGAGAGAGATGTCTCTGGAATGAACTTAGATGTCTTATCTTGAACAGACAGGATCTCCCTCTGTGCATACCTCTGTCTATTGACTGTATAAGGAATTTGTTCACATATTCCAGGAAAATTGCTTCAGCACAACTTAATGCTGTATTAAGCAGATRTGCCCTGTGATTTAAGAACATTTTTTCCTATCAGCAATAAGTACACCTTCCACAGGGACACCTACACCTCATTTAGTCCTGCTCGACTAATTGATTTTCTTCTGTAACAAGGTGACCTGAATGAGGGAAGGCTGTTGCCATCAGACACCTGGACTTTACTAAAGCCTTTGACATCATTTCCCAGAGTGTTCCTCCTGGAGAAACTGGAAGGTCATGGCCTGGAGGGGAATATCCTTCATGGCTTTACAAACTGGTAGACTGGACCCAGAGAATGGCAGTGAATTGGTATCCGGTTGGTAGCTGGTCAGTAGTGGTGACCCCACGCTCAGTGCTGGGGCCAGTCCTGTTTAACATGTTTATCAATGATCTGGGTGAGGGCCAGTCCTGTTTAACATGTTTATCAATGATCTGGGTGACTGCACCCTCAGTCAGTTTGCAGAGGACACCAAGCTAGGAAAGACTGTTATTCTGCTAGGGAACAGGAAGGTTCTACAGAGGGATCAGTAAAGGCTGGATCAATGGGTTGAAGTCAGCAGCATGAGGTTCAACAGGGCCAAGTGCAGGTCCCTCACGTGTGTCACAACCACCCCAGGCAGCACTACAGGCTGAGGGCAGAGTGTCTGGAAAACTGCCCAGTGGAAAAGGACCTGGGGGTGCTGGTGAACAGCAGSTGGACATGAGCCAGAGTGTTCCCAGGTGGCCAAGAAGGCCCTGGCCTGTTTCAGCATTGGAGTGGCCATCAGGACCAGGGCAGTGATCCTCCCTCTGTGCTCAGCACTGATGAGGTCTYGAATGTCATGTCCAGTTCTGGGTCCCTCCTTACAAGRAGGACAYTGAGGGGCTGGAGYGTGYCCAGAGAAGGGCAATGGAGCTGGGGAAAGGTYTGGAGCACAAGTCTGATGAGGAGTGGCTGAGGGAACTGGGATTGTTTAGCCTGGAGAACAGGAGGTTGAGGTRAGGTGGGGGTCAGTCYCTTCTTCCAAGTAATAAGTGATACAATGAGAGGGAATACCTCAAGTTGCATTGGGGAGGTTTAGATTGGATGTTGGGAACAATTTCTTCAYSGAAAGGGTAGTCAAGAACTGTAACAGGATGCCCAGAGAAATGGTTGAGTCACCATCCCTGGAAGTATTTAAAAGACATGTATATGTGACACTGAGGGACATGGTTTAGTGGTGGACTCAGTGTGCTGGGTTAATCGTTGGAATTAAGGCTTTGTTCCAACTGAAAGGATTCTATAACCAATTAGAAGAAGACTTTGTATGTGTAGCAGATCAGCTACTCACCTAATTCATACTCTTTAACAATCTGTGGACTTCTCATCTATAAACACRGAGACTTTTACATGATTTACAAAGCAAACACATGACCTGGTTTAGAGTACCTGACTCTTGCATGGAAAAATGTTTATCAAATTTTTTGAGTACTAYAGCTGAGAGTCTGCAGAAATGGGTCTTCTGGAGACATGTGCCCAAACGTGTGTATATCACTCCTCTCAGTTATGCATTTCTTAGACTAAACATATCTTCCTTTGGTGTCAAAAATGTCCAAATATTATCAGAGTCTGGTTTTTGTGAGGTTTTGTTATTTTTTACATGGAGACTTCTGAGTGCACCTTTGCAGCCTTATGACAAATATTCATATACACAGTGACTTGCTGCACATGGCTGCTGTGTTTCTGCTTATGTTTCAGGTGTGGGTTAATTTTAAACACAGAACAATTCTTAAGATGTTGTTTTTCCAAAGTCAYTCCTGCTTACAGAGTCAGTAATTAATRTTTTTGCATCTGAAAGACTTTTAAYGAGAAATTCATTATAATTAARCTTTAAAAACTAAGAACATAGCAACTTKCCATTTCAGTATTTTAAAATTATTTTCTCTAGGAATTGCTAAAATARTTTTGAAAATCATTAATTCCTGCTTTCTATCACACCTAAACTGGTTTCTGTAATAATATTATATGGATGACATTAGCTGTAAGAATTTAATTGGCAAACAAGTCCAAATGGATTTAGAAGCAACTGCAGATAAACAAAATCCATTATTTCATTGAAATGAAGTGTTCAGACACTGACATGAAATAACATATTTGAAATTATTAGGAATATTTTCATTGAAAATTTCATTGAATTTTGACATTATTGTGAAACATTTTCATTTCACTGAGGCTGTATTTTGCATAGAAAACTAGGAAGAACTGATAATTCCTTTTTTAAAAGTTCTCTTTTGTGCAGCAGCAAACAGATGGTTTTTTATTATCAAAACCAAACRATTTTTTTATCCTGCAGCATCACTTTCCTAGAAAACATTAATTGATCTATGAAATCTGAATATCATAYATTGTATTTAATATTTAATTTAGTTTGAAGCTGATTTCCCTGAAAAAGTTTCCCTTAAATTCTTTCTAATAAGGCCAGAACTCTTGTTAATTCTTTAAATATGTCAAATTGTAAAACCCACTCCCTTTTTCACTCTGCCCTTTGCTAGTATATGTTCCACAGCTGCTCACAACTCAGAAAAACAGGTCCTGTCTCTGGGAAGAGAGAGAATCTAGAGGTTCAACTAGAGGTACTTGTGAGAGTTTTACTAGTTAAYCAGCTGCATGTCTAGGAAATGGAGAGAAAATTTAGAAATTATTTAAGCAAACTTTTTAAARAGTTAATTTAGGTTCAGAAAAACTTTAGAAAACTTAGTTCTGGCTTCTTTAGATAGCTCTCAACATGATACATAACACTGAATGGAGGCTAGATAAACWACACATTTAATTTATGTTTTTACGATAAAAGTAGAAAAAAAGCTTATTAAAATTTTTCCAGATTGCCAATTTGAAATGTGCAGAATTTAACCTATTTACATCCTATTTGCAATATAAGGTATTCCAGATTTATCAGAGACTTTTTATTTGTTGAGAAAGAGAAAGATGATCAACATAACCTAAGAATGGAAAAGACAAARAAAAGAAAAAAGTAAACCCAAACCAGCCAGTGTTCACTCATTTGAGAAGTGAGAGATAAAAGCTCAACAGTCATATACTTAAAAATTTCTATTTCTTCTGTGTTGGTATGAGAATGTCTAATAATAAAGCAAAATGAGACAACCTTGTCCTGTTACTGTATTTGAGGTTATACAGCTGTAGCTTAAAGGAAACGGGACATTTAGCATGAGGCAAAAATGAAACAGAAATATAAATGAGCAGTATAAGTATTTAAATTGCACTAATTAAACTTACTGTGAAACCAGATGATATTGATTCAGCCTATAAATCTCCCTTTCTTTATTTCCCATGTAAGGGAAAATTAGTAAGCAAATAAGTAAGAAAAATTTTCACATTTTTCTAGTTATATGCTTAATACCTAAAGAGAACCAAAGATAAAACAAAGTTAACTGAACAGTGAGAGGGACTGGGTTTTTGCTGTGATATCTCTGTTAAAAACTCTGAATATATWTGACAAGGAAACACACATTTTGCAATGAGTGGAAAAGATGACTATCTACTAATCAATAAAGAGATCCTACTATTCTCTGCTAGTTAATTGCATTGTGGCACCAGRGGTTTGCAATTTACTTGAGCTCAGATTTGCTTGTGAACCACACACAGGGTTTGGGATTTGCCTTCTCCATCYTTACAAGGAGCTGCAGTCCATTCAYAGACAACACTTTCATTTGGTTCAGAAACCAGGGAAACTTATTTCTCACTGCTCATTGTGTGCTTAGAGTCYACCACAATGAACTTGTGGCAGCCTTCATGAAACCAAACTCTCCCTTACTTGAGACAATATTAARTAGCATGTAATTGGACAACAAAATGTCTGTGCCCAGTGCCTGTGGGTGGCTGTGTGACTTCAGGAAACCTCTCTTGTTTGCTGCTAGCTGTAGCCGAGGTAACAGTAGGTGTCAGAAGCAGGCACCACAAGCTGCAGCAACCTGCCTTTGCTTACAGTCAACCAGCACCAGTGGTASAAAATGAACAGAAAAAATATAGCACCTTGGATGTTCTGTCCCATAGGYTACTCTACAAAACCCCAGATATTCTGACAGATGCTCTCCTGGTTCTGCTCCATAACTCTGAACACATATTATCCACAGTCTTGCCTGACGTTATGCTGCAGTGTAAACTTGAAATTATAAGTCTTTAAACCTCATTATTTAATAACAAAGAAGATTGATGATTTTATCAGGGAAGTTTCTTTGTTGGTAATACACTGTAGCTTATCTCTGACCTGACTCCATGGACTGAGAATTGATACCACTGAGATTCTTTCTGACAGCACATGAATGAAAATCACAGTATTATGGCAATTGTGAAAGGAATGGAAATGCAGAGATGAGCARCTTTCACTGTGGAGCACCTCAAATCCAATTAGCATAAAGTTCTTGGTTTGTGGATGGCCCGCTTCAGCAGCAAAGYGGAGAACATGGAGAGCTCTAAAAATGAATGTACTTTCTCAATTTCCACAAACACATGGGGATACCAGGGGCTTGCAGACCACTACAAARAAGCACTACTTAATCATTTGAATTTCAAGGGACTTTCTCTGTTCATTACAAGGCAKTTCTAGATCTACATTTCAAACATCACGTCATTTATAAAGTCCTCAAAAACTCTGAGCTTGGTAATTTTCTTTACTCATGTTTGTCAATTTTCATTTCTTTACACAATGAATATTCTTCACCATCCACTTGTTTGCTTCAACAAATACCCCCAATCTGCTGTTCTACACCATCATGTGTCTTAAGATTAAACCAAGTTATATTATTCAAAGCCTGCTTCACCCCTTTACGAGACTTACTTCTAATGTATCATGTTTGCTTGCTTGAAATGCCAAAAGGAATTGCTGCTAATAATTTTTGGTATTATTTTCAAYTTGAAAGGACAAAAATAATACTTAACTCCTGAGCACTTAATCATAAAAAAAAACAATGTAAAAGGACACACGCATCATTATTTTGTCACTTTTAGCTGCAATTTTTRGACTGAGACTGGCCATTCTGGGCAACCAGACCTAATTGCTTACTTGTGGAGCTCTGACCTCAGCCTCAATATGGCATTAGACTGTCCTTTAGTAATAGCATGAATAAAGGTTAGGGATGGGTTGTAAGACAAGAGGGGAAGACAATGAATTCTTATTTGTTTTGCTGTTTTGTTGCAGAGGGGCATTTAAAGAAACATAAATAGYAGTTGTTAATTCTGGAGCAGCACCATCTGAAAATAATTTATGAAAGCAGTGTATATATTGCCTAAAATACTGTACTATCAAGAGCTCCTGGCTGGGTTCCAGKGCCCAAGCTGAAAGAATCTCCTGACCCTGGAGGCTGCCAGATTCAGCTGGAGGCTGTGTCTCCTGTAACATCCTTAACACAAGAACTAGGAAGACCCTGATGATGTCTTTTTWTCATGATCTATATGGACCAGGACAGCTAGAATCCATGCAATTGCTATGCCTGAGGTAAATTTCTTGATCTTAGAGCTGCACCTATCAGAATACTGTAGTAATAATCAGAAATAAAATAACTGAACAGTTACAGAGGCTACTGTTTGCTTCAGCAACTAGTATGGAATACATTTKGTAACACATTTACTAAACTTTGATTTTACTTCAGTGAGAATCAAATTATAGGAATAGTGGGAAATATTTATAGAAATTCAAAATGTGTGTAAAATAGAAAAGAGCCACTGATTTGGTTTTGTTTCACTAAATCAGTATGACCTAATGTTTTCTATTATGAAGAATCAATTCTGTAATCAGCTGTATTACTGCAACTTAATTAGGCACAGCAATCAGACGCAGCTATAAAAAACATTTCACCCTACATATGCATATCACTCTATCTCAAATTATGAAAATTTAAACTTTGTGTTAAGGTTTAAAAAAACCCCAAACAAACAATAAGAGGTCAGAATTTTATTCCAGTGCATTAATCCTTGTGAAAACAGAAGTCCAAGCTTCAGTTTCTTAAACTGTAAAACAGGATTGGCATTTCAAGAAATAGAAATAGTGGTTGTTAAATCTGGCAAAGTACAATCTGAAAATAATTTATTAAGGCAGTCAATATGTTACCTGAAACATTATATTCTAAAATATAAAATTATGCAATACATTTCCAAAAGGAAAAAATACTTTTTAGAAGAATTATGAACTTAGAGACCAATTGAGATTTTTTTTTCCATCAGTACTTCAGTAGTTCCCTACCTCCATGGTAGCTCCTTAGGATTGCTAAATTGTATTTTAAATGAACAAAAGAATCATTAAATGTTTGTTTATTATTTCTTCAAACCTTTTTAAGATATGTAATAACTTAACACATGTACTATTATATTTGTATTATAATTAATATTATATTATTGCCTATRAACTTCCATAGTTCAGCTGACTTGGTATGTTTCCTTAATAAGATAATACAACTTATTCTGACATGATGATTTGCAGGGATTAGGTGAAGGTTTGGAAATATCATGGGAACTGTCCCCCTAACTCATTTTTGTGTCTTGCTTTTTGCTTCTGCATGCACAAAAGAACCAGAGTACTTTTAAAAAGATATGCAGACATCCTCTGATTCCAACTGAATGTACACACTGGTAAAGCACATGAATGAATTTTTARCTGCCATGGACACCAATACCCAGGTATTTCCATTTTGAATTCKTTATGAAAGAGAATCTGAATGCCAACATTTTGGGGAGTCATGCATGGCTATTAAACTTTTGTTTCAGTATCTATAACAGCTACTTTTTGAAGAAACCTCTCTACAGAGGTGCCTCTAGTATGTGTCTTTTTTCTGTCCAAGTTAATTTAAAGTTTGCTTTATATATTTCTCACTCTGAACAGCACTTCAGAGCACAACTAATGCAGACTGTCTATTGAGGTGTAAGAGAAAAAAAGTTTCACAGAATCTGTGCTAGAAGAGAACATTTTAAATTTTGATACTATCAAACTGTAACAACTGTTCAAATTCATCTAATTAAAACTATAAAAAGAGCAGAAATCTAGTAGAACAAAAAAAAGATAATCAGAAATTTGTCTCAGTTAAAAGGAAGTATTTCAGGCTCTTATCTATCACATTGCTACTACTGAATACACTCAAATATTCTCAGCACACTCACCTCCTTTTGACGGTACTTAATTGCCAGTTTCAATCTTGCAAGATCATTACCACTTTGTTCTTCTATCAAGCTATTATCATCTCTGTAATTAAGAATAATTTCCAATTCCCTGGAACTCCGTGTCTGATCCAGGAGATCTTTCGCAAATTGCTTGCATTGCCGTGACAGTTCCTCATACTCTGACTTAAACTCATTTTCGACTTTACTCAGTTCCTGCAGCTCCCAGCTTAGTTGAAAGGCAGTAAGGAAAGGATCCTCACTGGACAAAGCAATCAGTGATGGGCTCGCCAGAGCCTTGTAGATGTTGAGTCTGGACCGAGAGTGRCGGAGGCTGTCCACATCTGAGCTGGAGACGCATTCGACACAGTTACAGCGCACCTCGTGCGGCCTGGGCACAGACACCCCYTTCTGCACAAGGAGCTTTATGATCTCGTAATTGTTGGTGTGGGCAGCCAGAATAATGGGCGTGATATCCGGCGTGAATTCCGAAAACTGCTTGTCCAGAAGCACTGGTGGCACCTGTGAAAGAAGGCAAAAACCCTTACAGGCCTCCTCATTGAACAAGAGTTATAGAAAAKAAGGCTAAAAACGGTTTAACAGATAGTACACTTACTGATGGATCTTTATTTCTGTCCAGAGCTGAAGGAAACTCTTGAAACATAACCATTCAATTAGCCAAGATCTTTCCAGTTAATGAATTGCTATAAACAGGGTGTGATTTTTCATAGAACCTGTTTATATGTAAGCAACCCATGGACAATGATTTATTAGAGCAAATTATTAGATAAACAAGGATGAGTTTGACACAAATGCTCCTCCCCTTGAAGACCCCTGAAGTGAGCAAGATGGAATTTTTTTCCTGTTTCTCACTGGTTTATCTCAGTTTCAGGAGGAAGGAAGAATCACGGGGGGCATAACTGTGAATCTCTGAAGGAARCAATGACCAGGAGACAGGCAAGTTAGATTTAGAAAACAAAATAGTAAATAGGAAGAAAATAYGTGTTTTCTTAAAGAGAATGTTGAAAATAAAGCTGTGTAGAGAAACAAAGGTACTTGCTGCAAAGAGCTTACTGTTTTAAAGCTTAGCTCTACATTCACCTGTACAAAGAAAGATATTCTGTTTATAGGAAAACAGAGGAGATAGTAGAAAAAATGTCCCCAGAGACTATTTTTAAAGTCTCTTCTGATATGCTTTCCTGTTTTGTCAGTCTTCTTTATCAGAAGACTGTGAGGTTTTTCAGTTTAAGCTTGTTTCTTTATTTTACACTACCAGGCTCTAAAGTCTTTCCCAGGTCAAGACAATCAATTAGTATGATTAAGAATGCAAGTGTAATTAGCCAAGGTCAATCAAAAAAATGATACTGGCATCATTACTTACAGATTGCCTTTGATCCACAGGTCAATAACCAAGTAGAAAACTCAATCCACAGGGAACCACAGAGGTGTGCTCTGAGTGATGCTCTTTCAGGAGCAAGATAAAAGGAAAACATTTGACTCAAARTTATCTGAAGGCTAGAGAAATAGAGATGGACATTGCAGGGAGTAAAAAATTTTTGATGCAAATCTCATGACAGCACCATGGMCTCACTGCCAGGTGAGAAAAAACACAAATGAAGCAGGAGTGGTAAACTGGGGGTAGAAAGTCAGGACTGGAGATCTAGCATTCAAGACTGTAATCACACATCCCTAGGGAAGCAAAACCTGCCTGGCCATAGTGTATTGCTGGCCTTAAGTAGCTGTGCCAGATTCTGAGAAGGTATTTCAGCAGGCAGAAATGCCTTTTCTCCCCTCTCATGCACTCAGACATGCATTCTTGGCTTGGCACTGAGTCAGACTGCTACTGAGTTTATTTTAGCACAGGACTGTAGGCTGGCACAACCACCCTCATGGTCCCATGCAGAGGAGACAGCTATCTTCACAGGTGGRTGTTCACAACCAGTGGTTCTGAGCCAAGCAGCTTCTGTGCAACTTCACTTCTATACTTTCTGTATTCTAAGGTACAAACGCAATGGTGTAGTGTGTGCAGAGAAACAAGGGTTAAATATTACTCATGAGGTGAGGAACCCAACTGAGAATATATTGAAGGTACATATGGATGGAGGGAACACTTGGGTACAAGAACAAACAGAAGGTGCTGAGCCTGGTCTCAGGCCAAAAACTGTAACTCTGGACATATGACTTCCCAGAGGACTCTGTGGCTCTGCCCAYGCTGCTCTGTCAGGTTTCTTCCAGGATGCCTCTGGGACATCTGTCACCTCCTCACTGGCCACTGCACAGAGCCCTCCTGGGGATGCCCAGGTGCCGAGATCACATAATTATTCCTGTCCAGTGTGAACTAGCCTTGAAATCCATGCATGTTTTCTCTCCTCTCTTTGGTGTCAGTGGGGGAAGTGAGACCTGTTTCCAACCCCAATTCTCACAGGTTATTGCAGTCTTAGATTTGTCTTCTCTAAGASAACACTGTATGCACACACACACTGTTCATGCTCTYTAAATTGTAGCTGTGGCCAGTGCTTTTGAGACTAGAATGGCATGAAAATGGTGGTAGAGATTCAAACTTTGCATTAGTAGAAATGAGATTTTGGGCTATCATAGACCTGAAAAAGGTTTACAGAGAGGCATRTGCTGTGTTCTGACAGTGTCTGCTATAAGCAGTGGGACTTCCCCTTGGCCTCAGGTTCAGGGTACCAGAGAGAGAAGGAGAGAGCTGTAAGGCCAGAAAACTCAAGGTCAGAAAGCTGTAACTTCAAACTTGCTGACTGCTCAGAGTACAACTCTGTCACTTCACATGTCGCTAGTTTTGTACTTTCTGACAGTACCAAAGTAACATTTGCTTCAAGCCCTGCCAGAACTGAAGGCTATCCTAAACATATCATCAGCTGCAAGCTCTGAAAAATTAAGACACAGCTTCAAACAACATGGCCTAACAGTGACTGACTTGTACGTGGGGTCCATTTCCTTACAAGCTGCTTGCTTTTTCTCATACCTTTCATCTTAAGCTAACTCAGTTTCAAGGCTAATGCACACGTTTTGGAATTAATTGCATCAGAATTTACCCAAATATAGAAGTATTTATTAAATCTTTTCAGCCTTAACATACAGAAAATGTAAATTTAAAGGGCAAACCCTAAGACTTCAACTTTAATTACATCATGACTTTAACCCCTGATCCTTTACCTACTATTTTAAGATTTTGTACTAATTTAAATGAAAGTGAGATTATCAAAGTAATAAGGTCAAATTGTTCCCTCATCTGAAGCAAAATGAAGTACTTATCTTTGAAGTACTGAGTGCTCTCATGGCATTCAGAAAATTTCAGCATCTAAGGGCTGACCCAGAGTACTTGCTCTTCAGTTATCAGACTTACATTGAATTTTACTTTCAAACTACTAAAAATAATTATCTTTAAGGAGACCCAAACAAAAAACCAGCACATGCTGATGTTACCCATACTTTTGGAAGCTTTGATGGAAAGCTCACAGGAAATATTTGAGTCTTCCTTAAATCCTGGAGGATGGAAAGATACTATGTCTTAAGAGTGATTGACTGTGACTGTGACTTCCCAAGGCTCAGCAGTGGTGTAACTATATAATATATTCTGGAGTTAGTGTACTGCTTAAACTTGGCAAAGTCAAATAATTTTTGCCTTCTYATATTTTGTGAAGAATWTCTMCTTCAACACTATTTACAGGGCTGARGGCAGAGGKGTGGTGACTATGTATATTTRTTATGAATGTCTATRTGATTAGTAGAMAAAAGAAAAGAAAAYAAAACAGAAAMTAAAGGATACTYAAAGTCTGAGCACTTCAGTGTTCAAGGGCACGAGACTCGTCTTATTTCTTTTCCCTGCACTCACTGTAAGTGGGAATGAGTCAGTCTGGTTTGGATATCTAACAATTCTTGTAGATATCAAATGGAACAGTCCTCTTCAATGTGTTTACATTCCCTGTATGGTGTTGGTAAAGACAAGCTCCTTTGCTATGACAGGAATAGAAATCTAGGTTAAATTGATGCCAGTTAAGTCTGAGATGTTTTCCTGTCCCCATGACATGAGAGACCAACTGTTGATCATCTCTTWGACATCMAGGAAACAGAAAAATATAGCAGTCAGTTTGGACAAGGAAGAACATAAACCCCGTGTGCATCCTTTTCTCCGTCTAGATTGCTGATAATAGCTCTCACTACTGCAATAGCTCAACAGAGAGACTGAAAACTGCACAGTCCATTTACCTGCTGTTTAAGTGCAAGAGCTCAGAACATATGGAAATCTATTTCCTTGGACAAGCAGATAGGTTTCCTGGCTCTTGTCCTTGTTTATTTATTATCATTTTTTTTGTGTTTTGTGTGTAAGCGAAAGCAAATCCTACTTTGGTTTGGGCAGTTAGGGGAATATATTTCTGAGTCATGTCCAGCATGACAACATGAATTGGAGGAAAAACCTAAAGCAAAAGCAAAAAGAGAATATGTGACAGATAAGATTAATACATATGTCATGCAGTACCAGGTTATRTAAGGAAATTATTGTTATAGAAGTGCCATCAAAGTCTCAGCTGCTTTATTACTATTTTTCTATAGCTGTCATCAGTCAAACACCTTGAAAATGSTTAACTCTACATTTCTGTACAGCTCCACAGCACATGAGTTATCCCTRYGCATACACAGTCCYATGCTTTACATTCTGGCTTGTTGAGTTCTTCTCTTCTTTGGTTTGCTATTACTGTATCAATATTGTATCACCTGAAATACATCCTGATGAAGACAATGGAAGTAGTTCCCCAAGAAAGGTTCAAAAATTCCTCCTGCCACAACTCCTTTACCGTGGCCTACGTCCCCAGTAAACATCCAGATGTACTGAATAACTTAGAGATACCATGTCAAGACAACTTGGAATCAGTTATCACAGCACTGGAGGGGTCCTGAGACTCATGTTGAAACCATCCTCACAAGACCACACAAATAGCAGGACTGCAGTGGTGGCTCCTGATTGTCTGAAAGTGCTTTTCCCCATCCCAGGGTGCTCACTGTGCCTGGTACAGCTGGCATGCTGTGTGGCCATCTAGGACATAAGGCAGGCAAGTGGATGGAAGTGGGCAAGCAGAGCTCAAGACAGCATCATTTCTGGGCACTGTGTGTCACACTAGCCATGCAACACCCATCTGGCACACTGTCATTGCTTTCCAGAGGCAACTTCCCTGGCCTCCCTGCAAGGGTTCTACTTGTTCATTGCCCTTGAACTCCTTACATTTCCTAAAGGTAAGTACCAAACTCTTCATCTGCTACTGAACAATTATCTTTCACTGGATAGTATTCTACCTCTGTGTCTATTTTTTTCTTTTTTTGTAGGAAACAGACACACAACAGAYGTAGAAAACAGGGATCTTAGGCACTGTAAGCTGACTAATAACAGTCTGAGGACTAAATGTAATTGTTTTAGTAATATTGTAACTTCTTAAAATGCATACTTTCATAAGATTTAATCATAAATTGTGTCCTTTAACATTTTCATACCCACATTTTACCTCAGTGCTGGCAAGGGGTTTAATGCTTGCCTTCCAAGTCTAACGTAATTCAAGTTATGAATTAAAGTCATGTAGGTATAGCAAAAATAGTAATTATAAATCATATATTTTTGTGTGGATATTTTWAACAAAGTATCCCAGATTTTTTTTTGTTTATCTTGAAAAGTTCCTTTATTCCAATATTTCCCTAGAATCTTACAATAAGAAGGGCCAATTTCACATTTTTTCCAGATTGAATTATTGTGATTATACCATATGATTATGACAATTCTAACTATTAATTTTACAAAATGTCCCTAATATTTTCTTGTGAAAATATTATATTTCATGTCATGCAAGCAAGATGTCTAGCAGAGAGGAGCTCTGACAAGCAACTCAATATATGTATCTAATTTATATAGCTGAAATTGGGTAAGGTAAACCCTCCCCTTACAGGGAAGTATAGAAGAACTTAGTATAGAGTTCAAAATAACTTATTCTTCAGACACAAGCCATGTGCTAACTAGCTCARAACTCAATTACTGTGCTATCTCATGCTGGTACTGACCCACAGTTAGCCATGGCTTGTGTCTGAATAATAATAATAATAATACTTGTCTTGTATCTGAGCTGCACTGCTCAGATACAAGACAARTATTTTTCAAAAGGACTGCATTCATCACTTCAGTCAGTTTTCCAGGATGTGTGAAAAGAGGGTATGAACAGTTTATGCTGAATGTGTTATCTTTGGAGCTTGCTTTTAGTGTCTTCTGCTGGTAAGGGGGGAAAGGTGACATTCTTGCCTCTGGGTAAACCCTTCTCAGTGTACATCATATGTCATAATACATTTCCAAGGTGCAGGCCTAAATGCCCTGATTTGGTGGTAATATAAATCACTGCAAGMAAAGGATATCTTCCCCCCACTTAAAATAGTGTTTTATGTAATATGATGTCCATTTATTTTGCAGAAAATTTACTTTCAGCTTTGCTGGGACATGAYTGGAACAGGGATATTTGTAGTAATACAGCATACTTGTCACATTTAAGGAGGCTTCAGTGTTTGCCTTTTTACAAGTCTGTGGATTTTGAAAAGTTAAATTTACAAGTTTGAGTTATTTTCATCCATTTTTTCCAAGGACAAGCTGAGTTTTCAAAACCTTGGATGTGGGGTGGTTTGTTTTTTTTTTTAATCAGCCACACTTAACCTACCCCAAGATGAGCTTGTTCATGCTGATCTTATTACAGCTGAACCAATTTGTGTGTCACAAAAGTCACATCATAGACTGATCATTTCCAGTCTCCATGACAGCCACATTGCACAAAAAGCACTAATGTAACACATTATGGAAGAGCATTTGACCAATCTGTTCCTAAAGCTCTGCAGTGGTGGGTGGATATGTCACACCATTTCCTCCCAATGTTTCTGATACTTCACATGCTTTACCTTTGTGCAGTTTAAGCCCATAAATTCTTGTTCTATGAAATGTGAATACAGAGAATACTTTATTTCTTTGTTTAGTTTCTGTTTTCTAAKTTTTTCATTYAGAYTTTTCTTATGGGGGCTGGAACAAGACAGCCTTTAAGGTCCCTTCCAGCCCRGGCCATTCTGTRATTCTACAATTTTATGATCTGTGCTCATTCTGATGTCATCAGATGTGATACTGACTTTTGAACAGTGATATGGTATTTTTTTAAAAACAGTGTTTTTATGTTAGTCTTATTTTAATATTCCCTGCAGAACTCTTATCTTAACTGGTTTCAATTCCAAAATATACTTGGTTATTTCTGCTCCACTTAGAACCTTACKTTTTTTCTTACTGAACTCCTTTATTTTTCACAGAAATAATTTCTTGCTTGCCAAAACCTGAATTGTAATTGTGTCCTGCAACAGCCTTGAGATGCCCCCACACTGTCGGTTGTCTACAGAATTAACAACTCCTCTATTTCATCTAAAATGTCATGAATAATTCCACTGGTGGGGATAGACCCCTGCAGGACTGCTCATTTCATCCCTCTGTTGAATTCACAGGTCCTGTTTCACCAAGTACTGTTGGCAACTCCTGTGTGTGTGGTTTTCTTAGACTGTATTCTGAGTGACAGTTTATGAAATCTTACARATCTCGAGCTGTGTGATATGTACTGCTTTTCCCCAACACACAGAGCTTGCTATCTGGTGATGAATGATAATTATATTGTTATGACAAGCTTTGTTCCTGACAAATCTTAGCAGACTGCTATTCAAGTCTATATTTTCTTCTAGGTGCTTACAAGCAGAATGTTTGATTATTTTCTTCAGAATAGTCCCTGCTGTAAGAAACTATAGATCTATTAAAAAAAAAAATAAAAGAGATTATGGAATGGAAGGAAATGCTGTAAAATTAATTGATAACCAGACAGAAGAAGAGGAAAAGATATTGTATTTGATTGGTTTAGGACATGAATTTGTTTGTTCAGACTGATGTCAAAGGACTTCATTTCTCTCGCTCTCTCTTTTTTTTCTTATTTATTTATTTGTTTATTTATTTATTTGTTTATTTATTTACTTATTTACTTATTTACTTATTTGTATCTCCCTGTATCTCTGAAAGAACTCTGATCCAAAATACTGCCTACAGAAAACTGCTCATTTCCAATTAATATTTTCCTGTGAGTGTTACGAGTGAAAGGATGTGCTGTTTCATCAGTCAATGCCAGTAGCTTGAGCAAGGATGGGAAATTGCTTAAAAGTAGACACTCAATAGAAGACTGCCAGGGTATTTAGAATTTGTTTTCAGGTATGGAAYTTACACTTGCTCTCTCCACATACGATTTTTAAACAGGTAAAGGAGTGTTTCTTCTAGGAGTTCTGGGCATTGCTTGACTGCTCATAATGAGGAGGGACAAGCAAAAGTTGTTTTCACTCAATGGACAGGGAAAGAAGAAAAGTAAAATGGTTTGGAAAAAACATGAGAGCTGAGAAAGTAGGAAGACATTATGGAAAGGATTAAAGGGGAACTTGAATTATTMATTTCCATCATGATAAAGCTCATAAATACCTCTCTCAGGGTTTGCATGAGGAGTTAAGTCAATAAATACTGAAATGTCCTGAATGTTTAAAGTAGATCTGGGGGGGCTTTCCCATCTGAATTTTTTAAATAGATGCATAGATAATTTTCCCAAACACAGAAAGGTTTTGTCATAAAGACAAAATCATTTTAGTGAAGCTTAGATCTGATATTCCATTTCCTAAGAAACTGTGTCTCTGGTCTGATTAGTAAAATGTGGAAAAAGCTCTYGCTTTTCCCTGTTCATCTTGTCCCAAAATGGGTCCAATAGTCAGCTAGAGAGGTGGAACGAAATTGGCTGGCTTCGACAATGAGGTTTTCAGAGAAATGTCAGAACAAAGGTGTTCTTAGAATCTAAGCAGGATATTTTGTTTATCCCTGAGCTTCCTAGACCTAGAAACAAGAAAAGCTGTCCTACTGGCTACGGAATTGTAAAGATCATTTTTGARAAGGAGCTTTTTCAACATTGCGATTGGTGGCCTCCCTTGGTATCAACAAACTGTTTAGGAGATCCAAGTGTCTCAGAGGGTGGGARTTAGCTAAACTTCTTTGCAGCTGACTGCAATTATTTCACATTGCAAAGTAATTTGTGATATCTTCATGGTTGGGAAGTAAATTTAATGTTTGAGAAAATTAAAAGGGCTATAAAGTGGGAAACAGGCAAATTCGTGAAACACAGAGAAATGTTTTCTCTATTTTAAAAATATTGCAAGAAAGGAATACAAAAGATTATGGCAGAGACAAAGAAACCTGTATCTTCAGAGGATGCAGAGGAACTTCACAAGTACATTATTCCCAGTATGTTATTCAGTGGTTTGTTATTTAGCAGCAGTTCTACATTTTGAACCATACTGTAAATTTCCCATATTTCCCAGATACAAATTTTCTGAAATTTACAGAGGAGACCAAGGCTCACACAACTATGCTAGGATATGCTGGGAATTAAAGATGTATTTGAGAGGCAAAGAATCGAAAACTGAATTTTATAACAAGTTAATGATATTCTCAGCTGGATTCAACTCCTTAACAATACACACATTAAGATCCTCCTTGCATACAAGAATCAATTGAACAATCCTCCTGCTTATGAGGTTTTGGAAATGTGTAAGTAAACAAGAGAAGATMGCTAGAAATAAAAATATTCCCTTTGAATTCCCACTGCAAAGAGATCAAAGGAGAAAGGGGAGAGGTATGCATTATTGTRACCTGCCCTACACAGTGAGAGACCAGAGGCAGAAGAGTTAGTTAGAGGTATTTCAAGGTACATTGCTAGAAGGAAGCCTTTGAAACTAAAGCCAAGGGGAATGGATTGGTTCAAATTCCTTAATACTCTTTGTTTCAAGTCAGGCTTATCATAATATTGTATTCCTCTTGAGTTCAACAACTGATTAGATCTTGATCTGTACATCTTAAACATGTGGTACCACCTATGCATAGAGAGGTATTTCTAATGTGCTTTGGGACATGGAAATGTTTTTATTTTTTCCTTTGAGCATAAATAAGTATATTTTTACTAAGTTCAAGGCATGGGGAGTTAGCAGACACTTAATAAACAAAGGTCTAAATGAGCAAGGAGCAGGGAAGAGAAATTTAATCTTATCAGCCAGATTGYTTGTACTTACAGTAAATGGCATAAAACAAGTTGGTAGCAAATAAAATGGTGGCAGACTTTTTTGTATTTTCTGCAAGTATCCAGCTGTATCTCAGCAGTACATAATGCTACACTTTGAGATTAGATATTTCAGGTTGGGTTTTTTTTGTTTGTTTGGTTTTTTTGTCCCTGCCAAGAAGGCTTCACAGACTGTGACAAGCCTCCTGCAAACTTAAGATAATATTTTATTACCAACCCCCAGTAGTGTTTTAGTGGCTGASTTGAAAGGGGAACTAATTTTGCCGCCTGCCAATCTGGGCTGATGATATGGAGGATATGGATCCTGGTACAGGCACAAAGTACAATTAAAACACTTCTGTCAGCACAGTATGTGACATACAAGCTAAATTGGTAAGACAAGTAAGCCCCYGTCATCACCTTAATGGGCTTTGTTAGTCACTCCATTGCAATTTTTTGAATTTTTGGATTGCTCCAGCTGGATGTTAACATGAAGAATATTAGAAATACTAAATTTCTGCATGTTTCCCAAAAGATATGGATGTTTGAGATCTGAAGAAAATTCTGGAGTGTGAGTGCAGCTATGTTACTAGACACCAGAGAATTGATACAAAAACAGGATACTATGAGAGTATCAGCCTCTTCAAAAGCTTTGATGAATGCTCATAACATCAAAAAGAGGAAATTCAATCACGATGTGTATAGTTAAGTGGAAGTCAGATTTCATAAATTTCACTGCTCACAGAGAAATTTGATAAGAGATGTCCTGTGACACAAGGAAAGATAATGGTGTGGTATGGAAGACCATATATGAACAAGCTTCTTGACAGTGGTGTGTTTCTGTCTTTTTAAATTTTCCTAGGGTTTTCCCATGGCTGAAGGTTTGAAAAGTCAATTTGTTTTATAGATTATTATGTATGACTGCATGCTTGACTCTCAAAGACTAATGCTCACTTGGAAAAAMCCTGTCAAATTCTACTCTTGCATTATTTAAGAAGTATCTCCACAGGTAAGTTCAAGGTAACTGCCTTTGAGCAGAGTGGCTCCTCACAGAACTCTAAAATAGTGGCTCTTTGAAAATATATTTCAGTGGACCACTGTTCAGTGTTGSATTGCCTGGAGGTTTGTGTCCATCAGAAACTGCTGTGCCTTGAGCTTCTTTCAACAGCAGGTGGTCCTGTTCCTAAATTATCTCCTGGGTTTCTGCACTGGGCACTGTCAGAAAGAGGATGTTGCAGAAGATGTTGCAGAAGAATGTACAGGAGGGTATTTATCTTCAGATTTAAACACAATGATAGTGCTATATCTGAATTATGGTTTTGAGCTCCTATTATACCCAGGAAAATCTAGGGCTCATCTCAGTTGCCCACAGGTTCTGTGACATAATTGCAAGGSCACAAGACATGTCTCACAGATATTCTGAGATGCTTCATAATTCGCTTAGCTACCAAATGTGAGCTATTGAGCTGGGCCCCTGGTTGATGTAGTGAGTGGAGTCCAGAGAAGTCTTTTTCTTAGCTTACAGTAGACACCTGTATTTGGTCAGCGAATCCTCTTCCTCATCACTGASCTTACTGGGAGCTCACCTATCTGGCTTATTTATATGTGAGCAGTAAATGGACTGATTCAAACAGCATTTACTGCTTAAGACACTCTAGAGAATGAGAGATCTACACAGACATGGCATGAGACCTACTGGAGAGTGTCCTTCCTTTGCAGCACAGGCAGGGGACAGGGAGGACACATCACTGCACAGACTCTGAGCTCCACTGCTGCCTTGCCTTCAGCCTCAGGCATCTGAATGGGGGGCTGATTTCCACCCCCTTTYATACATGTATCTGTATACATATATTTATATATAGCATATATTTATACAGAGCACAGATCTCAATCTGCTAGATCAAGAGCCAAAACATTAATTGTTCCCTGAGAGGCTGATCCTGGTTTGTTTACATTTCTCCTTTGATGCTTATAAATTTGTTAACTTCCTAAGTAAAACTGCATTGCCAAATGTACAAATAATTGTCAGTGGGGAYTTCTAGACCTTAGAAGACAAGATTACCTCAATCAAAAAAGGTTCTCTTTGTTGAACCTCTCACTCTTAATCAATTTATGCTACTGGCCTCAAAGCTGAGTCTTAACCTCTTTTCAGGCACTGAAAGACTTAAAATCTTTAGATGAAACTATCTTTGCAGTTGATGAGTTTTCAGGAAGTGAAGGCATGTAGTTTGGCAAAAAGGATGCCAGGCATGGAGGCTTGTGAGGAGGACAGTACAGGACCACTGAATGTAGAAGGCAGAAATTTTGGACACCWTTTTTAATTTACATGCTGTCCCTATTCTGATTATAAGTTTGGCTGAGTGCTCTATAGAGGAGCTCAAAAATCATGAAAAGAAGGGAAAAGAAATCAGCACAGAAAATGCGACTTCTTGAAGAGATATCTGACTTTTATGCAGACTTTATTTTTTAATTAACTTTCTAAAGATGTAAAGGAGGTTTGTTTCTTTTTTCTAAAGGGTTTGATTTATTCTAGAATTTCAAATATTTTTGGTAATCTATACTCACCTCCTCACGGTAGGAGAGTATTTTCACTTCTAGCATGAGCTTAAAACAAGGAATTTGAAAATGTCAGCAAATAACTACAGCAAAGTACTTAATATCTTTATCACTTCAAGTTTAGGTGGAAGTTTGTTTCACCAGCCATCTTTAAAATAAATCTGTATTYGCCATCACCAGCATTTTCTGGATTTCTGCAAACTGCTAAACCAGAAGGTTAGATTTATGGCTGGGAAAAGTCATCCTCAATAACACCACCATCCAGGAATCTATCTGTAAGGATCCTGACAGTCAGAATTTATCTTTATGTTGCCAATAAAAAAATGGCTCATCATTTTGTACAGGTCAAGACACTGTCATGTTTCCCCATATTTTGGCATTTGTCTTTTGCTACTGCTTCAACCGTGGAATATTATGATTTAGCATTTGTTACAAGGTGTTGGATGCTTATTGTAGAACACATTGCCTACCTCAATAGTGAAATTGCTAGCAGCTCTGTTAGATGGCACAGGCATACCAGCTTCTGGAGTATTTCTTTAGTAATTGTCACAGGTTTTTCTACTCATCCACCCACCTTAGCTCTGATACATATAAACACAGACAGTTTGGGTTTATCCCCAAGACATAATGACATTTATTTGCACCCTTTTTTGAACTTGAAAACAGCCAGCAASCTTCTAAAAATCCAACAACACTTCTGTAAATTATCTCCATCTCATATGCAATTAGTCTGTTTCACCTCTACAGTGCACCTGTGCCACACATTGTTTTCATGTGCCCAAATGGTTAAACAAAAGACTGAATATATGAGTAGGCTACTATATCAATTTCATCCATCAATGAAATATCCCCTACACAGCCTGGCCCATTCATCCGTCTCTCAATATGTCAGAAAATTCTAACTAATCAGACACCACTGGAAAAAAAAATACTCAACTACCCACTCAGGCAGCCAGCAGTGGAAAGAAACAACTTTCTGCCCTCATGTTCCACTTCWAGAATGTGTACTTCAAGCCCGACAAAGAATCTCTGCAACGCCTCCTCCATACTCATTACTAGCTAGACTGTCATTAATCACAACATTCAGAAAAGACATTTAGTTCATAAACTTCTGTGGGAGACATTTTCAAAACAAAAATGATGCTTGAATCTCAACAGAAAAAGAATATCCCACAAGAGATAGTGACTGGTATTTTGCAAAGTTACTGGAGAAAGTGGTTAGATTAGCAAACCACCAGGCATCATGCAGTGCTCATTAAATCATTCCTTCTCCCTCCTTTTGATCAATATAACTCCCAGTTCAGTTACTAGGGGAAAATTTCAGACCATTAAAAAATATCAAGTTTAATATTTATGTAAAGTCCATTGCAGGCATGCTGGGCCTACAACAATGGGCCTACACATTCCCTGGTCTTCTCCATCTGTCACCAGGTGGAAGTACAACCCTGACACATGAGCTTTCTCACATACACTACTGGGCTGTGTGGAAATGCAGCACTCGGTAAATGATATCCCATGAGGCTTGGAAAGAAAACAGAAAAGCTGCCTAAATGCTCTTCACACATAAAGGGAGACTGAGACTGAAGCTGGGTTACAAGTGCAGGTCCAAAGAAAGGCACTGGCTTCATCTCAGAACCCTGGGACTCCTCAAAGGGCAATTTCAAGAAGTCCAAAGATACTGAGAGACATGAAAAGAACAGAGTGGGTGATGTGGCCGCATTTGGGTAATCTCCTAGGAGATAGGAGMTCTGTCAGGCCTGACAGGAGCTCTGTCAGAAGAGCAGCATCTATGCTGCCAGTATTTTAGGAATGGAAAATGACTCTTCAGGCTCTGTGCTACTTTCATGCCGTTTCCTGATTTTTCACTTTAAGGYTTTTTCTCTCTTTCTAGGAATGTTGCCAGACTGAAGGCTTTTTTCCTGCAAAGCTGTCTAGCCTTGTTGTCCATAACCCTTTCCAGATAGCTTAGGTGAGTGCCTGAACATCCACAGAGAAGTGTGTTCCACTGGCCTAAAAACAATACTGCACAACATCCTTGACACTTCCTCAGACAGGAMCGTTCCCTCATCCTGGCTGTTCTCCTACAGTCCTTTATTCTCTCCAAAACTACATAGCAACACTGATAAAAAAAAAAATAAATCAGATATTGAGACACATTTTGGCATAAGATCTGTCACTGTTTTTTTCTGATGAGAATTGCGTCAGTAGATTAAAGTGAAAGACAACTTGTATTGTTGTCCTTCTCTCTTCTACCTTTCCACACTCCAAATAATTATCAATCAGATATATGCATCATGATTTTTAAAATATAACTTTAGCCTTTGGCAGTAAAACAACGCCCTTTCTCTCCCTACCTCCCAAAATGTCCCACAATAACAAGCTTTTCTACCAATCACCTGATAACTCTTCCTGTCCAAGAGTTCACAATGGCTTCTAGCACACTGAATGGCACATAAATACCACAGCATTCCTGAATTCACATCTGGTTTGTGAGATGACAGAGCTGCCATCCTCTTACATGGGAATTTTCACCTCACCCATCTCTTCCAGATGYCATTCCTTGTAACAGCACAAAATCACAGATTGCTGTGATTGCCCCCACCACAAAATGTTTGACTCCTTCCCTTCAGTTCTTTCCCTACAGACAAAGGCTAG
>CADDXX010000063.1:2551948-2591703 GCA_902810485.1 Alauda arvensis
TTCCTTTCCTTTCCTTTCCTTTCCTTTCCTTTCCTTTCCTTTCCTTTCCTTTCCTTTCCTTTCCTTTCCTTTCCTTTCCTTTCCTTTCCTTTCCTCTTTCATTCTCTATTTTATTGCTCATATTTGCCAATGCGGCAAAACAAAGGCAATCATCAAGTGGCTAAAAAAAGCTTTTACTGTTTACTCTTTTTTCCAGGTGAGTTGAATGACACTCACCCCTGCCTCTTACTAGTGAATATAAGAGGTAAACATTTTAGATATTAACCACATTCAATAGTGCCATACCCTAATGCAACCCACCTAAATTTAGACAGGCTACTAAGGTTTCTAAGTTGGAATGTATTTATATTGGTCTCCTTCTAGATCTAGCAGAAAAAGAAAAGGAAAATCCTGCTGCAAGCAAGTCAATCAAATCTCCATTTCTTTCTTTTGACTGGTACAGCTGGGTATGAATCTAGGCCTGAGCATCTGCATTTAAAGAATTCTCCGAACCAAAGATGTTCAGAAAGTTCATTTTGAAAGGAAAAACCTGAAAATAAGAAATTGCATTTGGTCAAAACCAAATGAATACAGATATACAAAGGAAGACAGACCTTTTTTCAGATATTTCGAGATGTTTCCTTGATCAGAAATATCAGGAACATCTCCTGATATGCAGGTGGCTGTTGCTATTGTAAGCCAGATACAGCAATAATGCCAGTTAAGCCTGAAATAATGCAGATTATGAGCCGAATTTATTTTGGAAAGATTTCCCTTTGCAGGAAATTTATTTCTTACTCTAATATCCTTCTAAGTAAAGATACAAATACCAGAACTTAAGGGAGTGCATCATTTACAGCATCTGAAAGGGAACATAGTGGTACATGTTCCCTTTCAGATGCTGTGCTGTAACAACATATCAAACTACTGCTGGCCACTAGAAATCCCATCAAATGTCCTGAGATATTAAAGAAGATCACAGATATTCTATAGGTATATAGGTACAATTCAGTATAACTGGCAAGGGAAGTAATACCCACTTTTCCTTGAAACTGGTTTTCTGAGRGATGAAACTGACCCCAGGCTACACAAAAAAGTTGAGCTTCAAATAGATACGTGGAAGCTGTTAACATTATTCTTCATTGTGCAGGTGTATCCAAGACTCTGCAATCCCCAGCATGCTGACATTGCAGTTACATACTGACTGTAGGAATTTCTTTCCAACTCAGCTGCTAGTGATAGGGCTTCAATTTGAAATTTTGTTTTTTTTCTTCTAAAGGTGAGAGTCTGTACAAARCTGAACATAACCCAAAGATAAAACCAGGTATTAGTAACAAGGCCATGTACTTCTACCAACTAATGCTGATGCTCTGCTTTGAAGTAATTATTTTATTGGCCCCATGCATCAGCTACAATATTCTAGCAATACAGATTCTAGATTATAGAATACAATTTTCAGTCTAAGATTACTCATAGTTTATACTCWAGCAGGTGCATGGAATCAAAAACAATGGTGGAAATCTAATGATGACTGTTAGAAATTCCATGCACAGGAGATGCATTAACTAAATTAGSAACAGGTTATTCTGTCCTGCCAGTAACATCCTCCCTGGAAGCACAGCCCAGCTTTCACACATTCTCAGAGCAACATTCCCTCCAGCCATTGCTTCCCTGGCACTGAAGTTGTGTCCTCAGCTGGGACCTCCACTGGTCCCTGTGGGCTGTGCTGCCTCCCAGGGCTCACACAGCCAGCTGTGCTGGACACTGCTCACTGCTGAAGTGGGTTAGTGCACTGATGTTCTGGGCACTACAAACACCAGCAGTTTCTGTTCAAGGAAATGTAAAATTATGGCATTCTKTCCATTGAAATTTACAGCTTCAGACATGCAATAACCCATAACAAACAATCAGGAACTGTTAACATAATACCATCCATCATAAGAAGAGGTGATACTATTTTACCAGTGCTCTAAGGGGAAAAATCAGACAAAAAAACTGAAAATAATTCAATTGAAAATTAATGTTTGTGAATAGAAAGAAGAGTCCTTTCAGGAATGATTAAGAATCAAAATATTCCAAGTGATTTTTTCTTCCAGCAGCAAAAACTTCAGACTGTCTGATATCAAGGACAGCATGTTACTGAAACATGGATCCCTCAGTTTTTCACAGTCACTGCTTGGAACAAGGGGGAAAATTAAATTTCCATTGGTACAYACTGTGCTTGAGTGCTCACTTACCAGTGGTTGTGTAAGGAGACACTAACTGAGGTTTAAATATTGTTCACAGTAACAATTCTCATGGTAAAACAAGCAATTTGTTTTCCAGAGGTAGAACCGTTTCTAGACTAATTACACTCATTTGCTTAAACAGTAAGACAAGTGGGACCAATTCAAGGGTAGTGTAATTTAGACATTGCCTTTACAGAGTTGTTCCAAAGCTCATTGCACAGTGGCATGTCAGTGAGAACTTAATCAAGCTAATTGTCTCAAAACATAAGGTCAACCTCAAGGTAGAAATACCAGCTGTTAATAAAACTCTTCTTCTCAGAAACAATTRCTCAGTTTGACTGAACAAGAGTATCTGGATCCTGCATTTTACAGATATCTGTAAGAGTGGAAAAATGTCCACCAYTTTTAGCAGAGGCTTAGCAACTGATGGGACCTGGCCAGAAAAGAAATTGTAACATAAAACCAGTGTGAGATGGGCAGTATATCATGCAACAGAATGTGTCCCTTGGAATATGGTAAATAACACAGAACYGAGAATTACACCCAGCGGCAGAGGACCCTAAAAGCATACTCTCCTTTATTTCTGAAAAGCAACCAACTGTTTGGATGAGAGCTGTGTCAAACTGCTGCATACATTTGACAATCATTTASTGGCAAGTTTTTGGCAAGTTTTTGCTTCAGGCAATCTCATGTCCTTAGAATACTTTTGGGAGAATAAAGCTGTGGGTGGGATTCAGTTCAGGGTTAAGACACCCACGTTAAATGTCTAAATGTAGACACTGATACTTGAGATAAGTCCCCAAACTCCCTTTGTTGTCAGTGGATAACCAGGAWGGGATTAGTTTTCTAAGCAGAGAATGACCTTTAAGCTAYCCTACATGCCTGAGACATCCATGGGAAGTGGCCAAATAGAAMATACCCTTCTTTGTCCACAGGTAGAATCCAAGAAGGATGCCATATCAGATGTCACTAGACACATACCTTTTAGCCAACTTCATCACAGCTTTAGTCAGTAAAACTAGTAGCACTTTCAAAGTGATTTGACTCGCCTTGGGGATCGACGTGCCAGTCAGCTCCAACAGATCATAGACTGTTTTCTCACCTAGAACACTTACGGACCTGCATAAATACCCTGTGTGGGCCTGGAAGCACAAAGAGAGCAGAATCCAGTTGCTTGAATATTGTGTAGAGCCACAAGATGATACATTGAGTTTTCAGAGATGATCTGGGTCAGGTGAAAGTCATGACAGGCAGGGAACAGGCTGCCTCTAGGGCAGRTATCATCTGCCAGGTTACACACTAGGAAAAGCCCTGGAGCCCACTGAAATTTAGATGTCTTCTGGGGAAGGGAAAATGCAGACCATCTGCTTTAAGGCAGCTGCAGCACCAGGGGGATTGCTGTCAGACTGCTCCCTGGCAGTGTGGTCTGTAGAAAAGCCATGCAAAGAGACAGAAAGGAGCACACCTCTTCTCCCCGTGGTGTCAGAGGGTCAGCAAAAACTGAGACTTCAAGGCTGCTGTCAGTATTGAGCAATGGATGGGAGATGCCTGTGCAGCTTCACCTCATTGCACAGGTGGAGTTTGCCATTTACCTGTTGCTACTTATAGTAAAATCAAGAATGTTCTSCCATTAAATCAATATCTGATGAGAAAATGAAGACATAATGCATTAGCAGCCATCATTTGGCACCAATGAGGCTGTTGCAGGCACTGCTCCACTTTTGGGATAATCAAAGTTTTGCMTTGACACAAAGTGCTAACAGGCAACCAGGTGTTATCATCCCACAGCTTGATACCCTGTTACTCCACATTTGAGCAAACGTCAGAGCCCTTCTGGGCTGCCATCTGGTTATTTCTAATCTATGATATTTGGCTCACTGCTTGCCCCACTAGAGATATAAATTGCTAGGGTTAAATCAGAGTTGCCAAATTTCCCAATAACTTTCATAGATACATGATTATCATATCACATTAGAAAGGCAAAACAGCACAAAATATAAATGATGGACACATATGCATGTATTTCAACACTAGGAGAGAAYGTTTCACGGTCCAACATACTTCACTATTCAAAATGCTTTCCAGATATTTCGCGGGTATTTCACTTTGCTATCTCACACCCCATTACTTCTAATTATACTCAACCCTGACTTATTTAAGCAAATTATGCTAGCAGCCTGTTTATTGGCAACCACTCATCCAAGTTGTTTTCATCTATGGCATCTATCAACTAGAAGGATTTGGGGTGAACTGGCTGTAGGTTTGCCTTTTGCTATGGGACAATGGGCAAAGCTTTCTACTGCAGTCACAACTTCTTGCTGTCACATTTTCAGGKGTGAGAGCATCAGATGGCTTCAATATCATGTCTCATCCCTGCAGCAAATCCTTACCTTCTCCTTCACATTCTTCAATCAACCTATTTTATCCATACCTCTCCTCCAAAATAATCAAAAAAAACGAACCCCCTTTCCCCCCCAAAAAACTGCCCAACCAAACCCATACCAGACTAAACCAAAAAGAGGAAGTATAAAGGAAATTAAGCCAGCTTTCTTGAGAACACTGTTAGTAGGCTGTCTGCAAAGCTTCAGTTTGTGTCAGGTGAGAAGGTAGAAGTGAGGAATTGAATTGGCTGGTGACCAGCCCTACTTCTACAAGTCCCGTCTGACTTGATGAGAGCAGATGAGCGACCGCTAAAATAGCTAATCTCTGCCACATTGCTTTTAACTGTGCAAAGCAAGGCTGATCAAGAGCAACCACCACAGAGGAAGCAGGAGCAGGTGTACCTGTGCCTGCATGACATGAGCCCTGCCGTCYCAGCTATATTCGGAAAACCACCTGCTACCGCACAGATCTGCATGTGACAGAACCAAGGCATAAGGAAGGCACCACTCTGCTTTTTCAGACTTGCTGTGTGCTCCTCAAAAGCATGTGCAAAACTTGAGTGGGTCATGGCAGTGCACTGGAGCTTGAGCATTATTGTTTCATGCTGTCATTCCCTGAGGAATAGATACCCTAAGACTGCATCTCCTTCAGCAAATACCACAGAGSAGTAGGAGCAGAGCTCCTTGATGAMARCCYTGTATTTCAGATTATYTACCTCAGATGAGCTCTATCCTGRTCCTGCAAGCTGACTATTAGCAGCTGGAGTGTGGAAGGAACACACTTGGAGTCAATGATCTGTCTTTGGATCCTGTAGAGGAATCTAGTCCACAGGCTCCAGGCCTCTCTGCAGTGCCAAACAAAGCATGGCAGGAGGATACTTTGATGTTACAATACCAGACTAATGCAGATGCATCTACAATAATTCAAGCTCTTGTTTTCAGTTTAGAATTAGTGCTGACATAAATTGCTCTGATTAAACACCTAAGAAAGTTACCCCTAGCCCATTGGTATTTGACAGTATTGCAGTTATTTCCATGGGTCCTCATKGCTTGTACATGAAGTTAATTTTTTTTAAGATACACCTAACTTAATCAAGAGAAGGGTTCAGTTACCTATATGACATGACCTACATGATTAAATTCTTACTCTCTGTGTTGAGTCTCTCCCAATCCAAACTGTTCAATGATTCTATTATTTAAACTCCATTTCCTTGTGAAAAGACTGTTGTCCCCAACCCACACCCCCACCCTTCTTCACAGWGGAAATTGTTCTCCTTCAAGTAAGATACTCAGTCTTCCTTTTAAAACAAAAAACATATTACAATCCTTTTTTCCGGAAAATTACCTTGGATCATTGATTTCAAACCAGAAAGACATGTTATTCTTGATGTTCATAGAATGGCCCAGTGTTCAAGATTTCGTCAAATCTTGAACAAAGCATTCTGAGATTCTTTACAGATATATATTCTAATTACCAACATTGTTCTGAAACATAATACTTTTCAGTAATCCTTCTGAATTTTGTCATTGAAACAGAAATTCAAATTTGACTACAACAGGGAGAAGGGACAAGAGCATGATGCCAAAGACTAGTGCAAAGACTACAGCACTTGCCTGTAAGAGCCAGTGCTCAGTTTTGCATTCAGGACTGGCTAGAATAAAGGCTCAAGAGACAAAACAGAAACTTTCTGGTAGGCCTTTCCAGTAGTCCAAATACAGAGTTAGAATCGTAACAGAGGACTGTAATGAGAGGATGCTCAAATTAATTTCATGGTCTACAAACCGAGAATATGAACTGAAAATTACAATGTAATTTTTACCCTATAAACTTTTTATTTGGCATAGAAAAATGTTGTTCTGCCAGCGGATAATGTTAATTTTGAACATGCATTGAAAAGAATTTAGACTTATGCTTTCTATGTATTCTRTAGTACACATCAAGTAAGCAGAATATGATAATTAAAAAAAGAAAGGTTATTCTATTTTGGATGCCACTACAGACTTTAAAATTTATAGGTCTTAAACCCTATCCATGATTTCTACTGACCTCAACAAGTCAAGAATGATTTGTCTCCAGCTACTTCTTTTTTTTTTCTTTTTCTGGATTGATAACAAACCTCTGCAGCTGATTTTCTGATTTTGTAACAGTTATATATAATTACCAACAAGCATAGAGTACTATGGTCTTTGTAACTATTCTCCAGAAATTCTGCAAGTCAACCTTGATAGTGGAAAATTGCTTCATGTGACAGGACAAAACAAAATGATTTTATACTTATATCTGGAGAAGACTCCTAGGAACAATAATTAAGGGATTTCCAATTGCTTATGTTCATCTGCAAGTCAGAACCACCTCTGACATCCAGTCCATGGGTTGGACTCAATGATCTTGAAGGTCTCTTCCAAAAAAAAAAACAAAAAAAAAACTTGTGAGAGTTCCTGAATTACCATGTGGCCTTTTTAGAAGCAAATMTGCTTGACTGTTACCACTATGCTGAGTTTGAATAAAGATGCTTTGTATATTCTTTTTCTTAAGACTATGTTCTCCACATACCACCCACAAATGCCTAAATAGAGCTACATTGTATTTTGATACTATTTCTGATGATTACTAGAAGAATTACTAAAAGAATTATTACTAAAAAAAGTTCYTCACATGAGAGCGAGCTTTGTTCTTCTCAAATCTTTGCTTCAGGAGWCATTACAATATTCTAAATTGCAGGGATCATTTGGACCAAACACATCTTCATCATGGATGTTTCCTCTGAAAATACATTCATATAACTTGAATCTTCTGCTTGCATATTTTACAAAAGGCAGATGGAGGATAGAGACAAAGATGTCAGATAAAGGGGATCTGAGATATTTCCTGCTGCTTAAACAATCTTCAGTATGAATCCAGTTATGACTTTTTAAAATAGTTAGACTTTTGCAGAATAATCAAACTCCAAGGACTATTTCATYACACTTGCAATATAGAGTTAAAGGGGAAAGGCTGTCAAGTTGCATCAAGTTAATGCACTACAAATAATTACCACTCCTATAACACCATCACTCTCTAYCTCAAACAAATCAGTTGCCAAGTGCAAAGTTCTAAGCTTTTGTCAGCCAACTGGYAAATAGTTCCAAGTCCTCAACCCCAAGCTTATAAATCAAGAAAAAATGTAGCTAAAATAAAATGTTCTGAATTACAACTTCCACCATGGTCTAGCCAACAAATAAAACATACCTCCTTGCCTATATAATGGATATGGATGGAATACCTAGAAGATAACACCTGAAACACAAAGCAGCCATGGTGGCTGTTGTACAAGTTACTYTGGAATGTAATAGAAGATGTGAGGAAAAGCAAATGGAACTACAAGTGCCTTGTATTGCACGCTATGCAAGAAACATTGAAAAAAGACAAGACTTTTTTCTCTACTTTTCCTGCTCTCCGGCCATTAATTCAAACTCCAGGTGTACCCAGGGCCACCCAGGTTAAGAGCAAAACCAACTTACTGGTTAACACAATTTAACCCGAGTAAGAGGATACAGGCAAAAAACCAATCTAACCATGAAAAGATGACAGCGTAATGAGTATCAGTAAGTTTGAAAGTAAAATGCATGAGGAACATACTGGAGTGATTAATGCCAGTAGCTTCTCAAGAGAGACACAAAACSAGGCAATTGTGAAAGCTTCCCATGTCCTGATACTATTCCTTCACTCGCACCAAGACAAACAGTCAGATTCATCTTTGCCCACGACAGTGAGATCATAATTTCTAACTAGCATGCAAACTGTTGTGGAGGAATTCCTCCCACCTAAGTTTAGTTRTCTAAATTTAGTTGTCCACAGTAGTCTTAGTTAAATTTAGTTGATTAACTAAAGGGAATCCTCCTTCACAGTCAGTGTAGTGAAACAGGCTGCTACAAATTCCTCATATATTTATCTTAAATACTTTCTTTAGGATCAGATTAATTCCTCCTGGAGACCTTGTGGGCTACAAGGGAGGCCGATGCTTATTTGTTTGGATTTCGACAATGCGTAAATGAATTAGAAAGACTTTCAGTATGTCATCCAGAAAATGGATTTAGCCTACAAATTCTTTCCATGTGGGACACATGAGTAATGAAAAGCAGCAGGAGACAGTTTAATCATTCATTAAACTGTGTATGGATAGATAGTAATTTAGATCTGTAGTATATATATTTATCGATTTAGAGTTGTTCTGCACATTRGAATTAAGTTTAACCTTTATAACAACTTCAACAATTATATTTGTAAAACAAAAAGCGTGACATGTCCAGTTTTTACAACTGATAAATTATATATAAAACTTAAATAGATATCTATTATATATATATTATATACCTTAAAACTTAATTATAATAGGTCATAGTTTAATTCACCTTTTAAAGTAGTTACTCTGAAGCTTGACACATTTTATCAGTTTTGTGAGACTCTAAAATAGCTTCTTCAAGGAAAAATTCTCTTTATTTTCATCTAGTATAAAATGAATGTATATTAACAGCTTTGAGTAAAAACCCTGTAGCCATTTACATACTCTTTATACAAAAGCAATTACAACTCTGGAAAACTTATTTTTCCCTTGCTTGTTAGGTGAACATAACATCCTTGGTACAACATGTAACTTAGAATTGCACCATCACCATAGAACAATGTCARACGCACTGGGGAACTCAGATCTAAAACAGTACAATTCCTGGATTTTAAATCTTTCATTCATGCCACTGTGAAGGTCAGATGTTGATGTTTTGAGTTGGTTAAGGACCGTGGAATGTTTTGCTTCTCAGCTTAGAATATTCTTCCCAAGCAGCCGCAGGGTTTGTTCCGGGCCTAAATCAAGACTCAAAACATTCCACAACCCTTTGCCTTGTAAACTGAAACATCAATGTTTGGCAGATACCACCCCTCCAGAAAGAGGGCACTTTGGATGAAACATCATCACAAGTATTCTTACRCGTTATTTAGGAAGAGCCACCTTGAACCATCACAGTACTTGTTAATGATTAATTAGATTTAAAGACCCCATACTTTTATTAATAGGGTTTTCAGCTGGTAGAACTTAGAGCAAATTCCAGATGTCAGGTTCTGCAAATTTTGCTTTTATTTTTGCAAATAATAAATTTATTTTTGCAAATAATTGCATGGGAGCAGACAGAAAGCAGGATTCTCCAGACTTTCTGCTGCAATGGATGTGCACTACAGCTTTTAAAACTTGGTAGAGGGAAACTTTAATTTGCAACCTTTAATTTCACATTATTTCATACAGTTTCTCCAGGGCACTTATCTCACTGGAGACAGAAGAAGTAAGTTGTTACTAGAAACAAATACTTCACTAGTGTTTCTACCACCATTTCCTATTTTTAACAATTATATTTATGATTAGGCTTTGTACTTCAGAACGTTGCTTATGTTCAGAACTACTTCTTTTCTATTTTTGGATCTGATCCTTCGGCACTAAACATTTCATTCCCACACAACTGCCTTAAAGAGACAGTAAGAACACATAGGAAACTACAAAAATAAATGTTTAGAAGCAGCTAACCTTGCAGCATGTACACAAACCTCAACACCTCTAATATATCACAGCTTGTTCTTCGTTGATCCTAAAAAAGATCATTGTCAACAACATGACGTGTGCCCTTGACAATAAGCTGTGAAAACAGCTGCTTAGTGCTTAGTCCACTGCGTATTTCCTGTTTGGTTTTAAGCATAGAAAGCTCTTCCACAGACAGTCAATTCATTGTGAGAATCAGCTCTTTTTATTAAAGCAGGACACAACACCACCATTGACTTTATGATGAAATTCTACTGAACAGCTAGTTTACATTACAAGATTATCAGTAATGTATTGAGATCATTGATCAACAATAAAGAATGAGACACGACTGAGACAAAGGAAATGTATTCATGTGGGAAAATGTCACTAATTCAGGATTGCAAGGGGTCAGAGATTGATCCAGACCTTCAGAGAGGGRAATCATGTGATCCACTACAATATCTAGGAAGTTCAGATGGCAGCACCCAGGAAAACCAGCTGCAGGAGAAGGGTGCAATCCCCTGCAGACTGGAGAAAGCATGGAGAAAGAGAGCCTTCACTACCAGGAAGGAAGAATACAACAGTTTAGGAGGAGAGCACCAGAACCTTCAGAAGACTGCACCCTGGACAAAATATGCTTCATAAAGAACGGGATGGGGGATAAGTCTCAGGTATAAGGGGACTGTCCAAAATAATTCCAGTGTCCCCCAACAGTGATGTAATCTATGCCAACAAAAGCACTTGTCTGTTGCTGTAGAACTTTTAAAAGTACACTGTGTTTACTGGTGAGTATRGCCTCTCTCATCCAGCTAAATGACCTAAGKATTTAAGGAAAATATTTGACAGACATCTCTCTCCAAGGCTAAGCAATAAGTGTGTAGAATGACTGAAGGCTTCTAATTAATTAAAGGTTTTCTTCCCTCTCTGGATCATGTCAAAATTCTTTAGTTCTCATCTTTATTTGAGATTATTGTGGGKCTTTTTTAATGAATCAGTGACATTTACTCACTGACTGCACATTGTGTGTCATCTCCAAATGCTCCACTCTTTTTACCATCTTTACTTCACCAGAAGAGCAGCAGAGGTTAGTAAAGTTACAGGGAAAACAATAACCTGAAAGCTAGACAGTGTGGAAATACCTAATTGAAGTTGGAGCAATAATCTCTGCTTTGCTGATTTCCTTTGTATGAAAGAAGAGAAACCCAGCAATTATAAACTAAAATAAACACCACTTCTTGTAGCCTTTCTGAATGAAGACACTGAGGCTGTAAGCTAAGAGTGGATTCAGTCCTTCATTAATGTCAGGAAGCACCTATCGTCCTTGTGTTGGGAGTCGGGAATGCCAGCACACAGCTGTACAGGTCTTTCCCAGGGATCTACCAGTGCCTATGTAGTATATACAGATGTCACATGAACAATACGTGGACACACATCTTCTTCTCTACTCTGTCTTTTGGTCAGACCTATGTTTGCTGCTGGATTTATTTGCTGCTATTGAATCAAACATGACCTCCAGCTTGTGATGTGAATATGTAGCTCCTCCTGGTGTAGCGCAGGAACCAGCTGAGATTGAAAAGAAATGGTGGAAATAAAGGCTGGTGATCAACACAATTCCAGCTTGTGGAGACCAYAGCTGAGACACGTTGTCAAATGTGCCAATAAAAATAGACTTCTTGCTTGGCGTTTTTTTCTCTCTTTTTCTTTCTTGGGCTCAGAAGACAGTGATGRGCCTTGAGGGGAAGCTGAATGAGGAGTTGCTGAGGTCACTTGGTCTGTTCAGCCTGGAGGAGACTGGCAGGAGACCCCACTGCAGTTAGAAATGAGGGGAAGAGGAGGAGCAGGCACTGATTTCTTCTCTGTGGTGACAGAACTCAAGGGAATGGCCTGAAGTTCTGTCAGGAGAGGTTTAGGTTGGATACTAGAAAAAGGTTTTTCACCCAGAGGGTGGTTGGACACTAGAACAGGCACTCCAAGGCAGTGGTCACAGCACCAAGCCTGACAGAATTAAGAAGCATTTGGACAATGCTCTTGGGCACAGGACTCTTGGAGATGATGCTGTATAGGGCCAGAATCTGGACTTTGATAATGCCAGTGGCACCCTTCCAACTCAGAATATTCTGTGATTCTATGATTCTTCATCTTATTTCAAAGTTAAAGTTTCATTTCATAATTTGTTCTTATATTTCCCCAGTGTAGCTACTTGCTCCACCTTGGTGTAGCTCCAGGCAGGAATATTGCTGCAGACATAGCTGCAGGAACTATTTAGTTTAACCTCTCTAACAGAAGAGAGAGTGTATAACAGAGAAATTGTACTAGCTAATCTCTGCTATCTTATCCAGCACAAAAACAACCCAAGGAAATGTTCAGGAAAATAAAGCTAATGTGAACAGACTGCTGCCTGGGTAGTTTCTTTCTCTCCTCCTCTTGGTACAGAAAACCTTCAAGTCAGAGGGACAGAGCCCTGGGTATTCCATTTCTTTGAAAATCCATGCAAATTTAGAGCAATTTGCATTCAGTTTGACTCTCACTACTCTGTTTATCCATTTTCTATTACATATCACMAAGTAATTTTGCAGAAAAATTTAATAACATGGAAAGATTGTGCCAGAGGTGGCAACTTTGCTCCAGCTRCCTAAAAAGCCAGCCTGAAATACACAGTACTTGTAACAGCTGGTTAGTCTGAGTGTACTGCTTGGCCCATSTCTTCTTTGCAGATTTCCATACTTAACGTGTTTTATGTCAATAATTCGTAAGTCAAATTRCATTAAAAATATGYCATCATATAAACTGTTCAAACAGCTAATGAATATGCTAATCATCTCTTACTAGATAAAGACTATTAAACAATGTGCTGCCAAAAAAGGATGAAATCTCCATGCTGAAATACTAAGTCTTTTAGTCTGGGGTCATTATTTGATGACAGACTGAGGCATTGCAAAGGATTACAATGCCATTTTACAATGGATTTTGAAGTTTCAAAATTGAACTGTGTTCTAAATGAGACAATTTCAATATTACTCAAGAAAATAAAATGCTGAGAGACGGATGTGTGGGAAGAGAATACATTGATGAATCAAAAATTTTAAAAAGCGTTACAATTTTGACATTAATAGTGCATTTAAATAATTTTAAAATTAAACAAAAAATSAAATAACTAAAACTTTCTGACACATTTTTCCAAAGATATCTGAACTGATTATTTCAGCRTTCTGGAATAATAATCTCCCCCTGAAGCTTTCATCCAAAATAAAATTCTCTGCTAAATGCTGGATGCAATTTTGTCTTATTTTTACTATCTCTTGGTTTTACTTTCATTTACACTGAATGAAAGCTCAACAATCTCATTAGAAGAAATAATTATGTTCACTTTTTTTTTTCTTCAGATTTCAGATGCAGTGAGGTAAACTATTTAAACTCTTCACCTCTAAGCACACAATATCAAATCTGTGGACATGGAAACAAACAATAATATGAAATACCTGAGTAAATGTGATCATTGAAGATGCTTSTACTATATAACATCCTCCTGGAATGTTATCTGCATTCCTACTGGAATGTATATCTGCATTTCTACTGGAGTATAATTTTTTACATTTATTTTTGAATACTTATCMATATATTTGTATATATATTATGCAAAGTGATGACCTTTTTGTTATGGATTACATAATTAAAGACAAAAATCAATTTCAATTATGTTATAAAAGGTTGGAATAGAGACACTAAGCAGATTTTTGGATCAGAACATAAAGTTACAAATACAGTGTATGTAATTTCATTAAAAGCRCTCACATAAGTCATTAAGTCCTACGCACACCAAATTATATTAAGAGAAATTTCTGTCCCTCATATATTTCCACTCTAGGTCTTGCAAGAAGAACTTAATATTTTTTTWATAAAGTCAGAGAAATGCCACATAGAGATTCAGGGTTCTTTATATGAAATATGCAAATGGCAGCTATAAAAGATTCAGGTGATCTGCATAAAGCACCCTCAGAGAAGGTTAATTACACCTTAATGGAACCAGATTTTTTTTTAAAAAGTCCCACGTGCCCATGTTTCACTGCCTGAAGTAAACCAAAAGCCAAACCATGCAATGCTGATTCATTTCCTCAGTAGCTGCTTTGMTAATGTAAAGACTCTCACACAGGAGACAGAATTAGCAAGAACCCAGGTGCACTGCAAAGACACCACAGCAGCATCACTAAATGATCTCTGTAGCACAAGAAATGTTGGTTCAGSCCTTATGTAGGAGTTCACTGATTCTTACCACACCCTAACTGYGAAGGTCTGCTACCATCCTTGCTGCCTGTGAACACCTGCCAACCATCTGTGCTGTTCACTGCAAAATGCGTTCACAGGTGATGCTGCATCCTCTTGAGGGAAGTGAGAGCCTCCAACCCATTGAGGCCAGGGGACACCCTCATGCTTTGAGAGAATTCAGCCAGTGCTGGACTGTCCCACTCACACATGCTGAGAGGCTGGGGTGAAACCATTTGCAACCTCCTCGTGAGTCCTGGGCTCCAGGCACAGAAAAAAAGACAGAACTGGGTACCACACTTGCTCATGTTTGGACAGACAGCTGGATTGCATCCAGCTGCATTTGTGCCTGCCCAGTAGTTCTATACAGAGGAAGTGCATGACTGTCCTCCCTGGATATCTTGACCTCTACAATACAAATGAGGCTTTGATTATCCTTGGCTTTGATCGTCCTGTTTCTTGCCTACAGAGGTGCGTAAAAAATATGCTTCAGCTGTATTCAACCTTGCACTGAGGTAAAACAGCCCTAAGATTTATGCATTATTTTCTCTATCGTTGTTTTTGGGCAAAGAGACACAACCACTGGGACAGGTCTAGAATAGAATTAGAATTAGAATAGAATAGAATAGAATAGAAATATTTCAGTTGAAAGGGACCTACAACAATAATCTAGTCCAACTATCAGAACACTCCAGGGCTGATCAAACACTGAACTATGTTTTTAAGCACTTTGTAAAAACCTAAACATCCCCTACCAGGAGGAATGCATGCCACAAATTGCCAGGCATATTGAGCTGAGAACAATATTTTCACACAGTTTTTGCTGACAGCCAGGTGTGAAGATTACTTTTGGTTTGGTTGTGTGCTTTTGGTTTGCTTGAGGTAAAAAATTTACCTCAGTTGTACTTTGATTTTCATTGCCTGAAGGATAGATGAGGCTGCAGGATGATGCGAATTGCAAATCAGCTAAATTCAAGCAGGAATAATGAACAGTGTCAGTAAATTCAAAAGTCTTTTCACAGAGAACATGTCATCAAAAGACAGAAGTTTTCTCTCACAGTTACTGTAAAGAATGTAACAGTTAAACATTATCTAACTCTACAAGTTAATTAGGAATGACACAGTTTTACATGACATATTGAGGATTAATCACCAAGAAGAGAGGGAAGAGCAAATTAAGAAATATTGAATAAAACTTGCTACATTTTCCTTATTTTTCCTAATTTACTCCAATATTGCATCTCAAATAAAAGTAAGATTCTAATATYTTTAATTGCATGATACACTTATTGGAACACTTTTCTCTAGAAAGTGACATTGAGGCACAAGCTAGATGCTTGAAAGGGAAAAACCAGTAGCATGCATTTTAATTTCATTCCTATTCTTTTGAYTGACAGGAAATTACTTTCCTGTTTGTGATATATGGCAGCGACACTCATATACACACTGAAGTAATGTGACAGTGATGACTTCAAAGTACAGTCATTGCAAGATATATAGTCAGGGAGGTTCTACAATCTGCTGTTACTACTCATGAAAACATTATAAAAAATGAAAGAATTACAGTATTTTGTTTTCTAGCAAGTACAAGTCTGGACTTCACAGTCCCTGTGAGAAGTCTTAAAAAACAGCTGTTAATAGAAACAACAAATGTGCTTAATTTCAGGTCTGTGTTCAAGTGTATGGCACTGTGTCTCTGCTGCAGCAGTGCCAGTGGGACATCAGTGCCCCAGAGAGGCACAGTGCTGACAGCAAACCTCACCTGAAATTGTTCCCTGAGTGAGAGATTATCTCTCTTTTACAGATGAAGTCTGAGGCTGAATTTTTATTGACTTGCACAGTGGCACCAAGGCAGCTGATGGTTCAGGGAGTGAGACTGAAGTCCTGTTTGTGCTTTCTTAGTGAAAATGTGACAGGGAAGATTAGCTGAAATCGTTGGTCAACATTTAGAGGAAGATTCACTCACGGATTTGCTATGTGGAGAAGGGGAGGACAAGGAAAGCTGTCAGAGTCACGGAGCTGCCCATCAACAGCAGTGAACCCCCATGCTTCTTTTCACACCATGAAAGGGGCCATGTCCTTCTCTTCCTCCTTCACCCTTGTGAAATCTCACAAATCACATCTCCACAAGGAATCACAGCCCTTTTGGCTCTCTTCACCCTCAAAACTCACAAGATATCGATGAGGCTATTTTGCTGTATTTGGTTGCATTTAAGATCTACAGGAASCCTTGGGCATGCAGCAACAGGATAAACAATTTAGTAGTAGCAGCAACACCAAAGGAAAGTAACTATTACCTGGGAAGATCTGCTTCTCCAATTGCAAAGACCAAATTACATTTTATTACAAGACTGCACCAGCCACACTAGATGAAATTTGCCAAGCACATCATCATCTTACAAGATGCAACAATTCTACAGCTATCACTGAACAAGGTTATGTAGTCCAGACAGTGCTAAAGCAGCTTCAGAAAGAGAACACAATAGCAGAATTCTTCAGACTTACSAGTTATAGAAGAATTTAAAATCGCATGTTTAAGACCTGTGCTTAGAATAAATATCCACCTCTCTGGAATTTTAGATGGAACATGATTTTATGAATTTTCATAATGTCTGTGCTGATGTGTCAGAATGAACTTGGGAACCATCCCAGGCTGGCTCGGAGGGGGCACACTAACTGTGGTGAACAGGGGAAAATGGTTCTCATGGCTGTGTGTGCTGCAGAGAGGACCAGATGTGCTTGGGAGACAATGTCAGTGTGGAACACCAAGAGCTATGACCAGCATTTTTTTTTTTTTTCCTGATAAAGGAACATGGAAGACTACCAATTCAGATGGTAAAAGCTTTTACTCATCATAYTCAGTCAGGCTTGCATCTCTTCAGGTTTCCATGACCACAGTGCCCATGACAATTYAGCAAACAGCCACAGCACTGTCCAGAGACAAATTCTGCCAATGATCTGAAGGGAAGGGGCTGGGTTTTAGATAGCTGGATCACGATGCAGGGAACCACTGAAAGAAAGCTCTCCAACCATGGACCTCCCTAGGACTCCTCAAAAGTAATTATGCTGCTATGCCAACAGCATTTGATCCTACCCTAACTAGAATTTCATCCATAAAAGCCAAATGGCACCCTAGGAGACTGTCCTACCAAGCATGATTTCCTCAGCTGCTAAGAACACCRACTGGAGACAGCAATAAAAGGAAATCCCCTCCCAGCAGGGAAACATTCCTTTCTGCACTTCTCCCAAAAAGGAAAAAACACAAAAACAAAAACCATGTTGCTTTTCAGACCAGTAACTCTAATGTTAGCCTGAGTGTTTCCATGTTTCTTATTTTAACTCAACTATGTCTGTCAAAGAGAAGGACAGGTTTTGAACAGGGCATGGCATGAAGAGCTAGAGCCTTCTACTGCCTGTATCCTTGAGGTAAGGATGGCACATAGGTGCCAGTTGCCTTTCTGAGATTCACATACCAGCAGGAGATCTTTAGCCTGAGCAAGTTACCTCCGTGCAATCTTGTGGGGCAGTGTATGAGACTTTGGGGAGAAATGCCAAGGGACAGTGGAACYGAAGCATTGCTGGGGSCACTGCAGAAAACATACASTCTTGCTTTGTTCTTCTCTGCCATMTCTTCATTTGCTCCCCAAYGGCTGCTCTGTGTAGGGCCAGTGATATTTTTTGTCTAAAATGGCACCTGTGATGAATTAAATTTAGAGGAGGGACATCAGTATGGCTACAAATAGTAAATGTATTTTCACAAAAACAGCCCTAGAAACAGAGCTACAAAACTATCCTTGATTCAGCAAGCACTCCAGCACTTACTTAAATCTCAGTGAAGTTTAATGGGGTTTAACAGTGCTCTGAAGTCTTTGCCCCACACAGCAATCTAAGTGACGCTGTGAATGCCCAGGGCATATAAAAAATTGAATGTATTTGGCTTATGAAAGGCTTATCATCTTTCCTGGAGTTGTACCATTTTACATGAAGCAAACCTCTAAGGAGACTATTATTTCAGGTCATTTTGTTGGCTACATCTACTTACAAACTTTCCGTTTCACTTCTACATCTTACCCTGCCCTACACAAGGATCTCAGTTAGACTGAATAATACATTCCAGAATTTTGGTWCAAAATTATAAGTAAGATGTCAAGAAATGTGCCACATTTTCAGATCCTTGAATGCTAAGTGACATAAAGTATTCAGAGGAGAATTTCTTCCTATGTRTGTGGAGATTTTTTATTTTTGTAACCCACCATATAAAAGCAACTTCTAGTATGAATAAAAGCTAATTTCATCTCAAATGCAAGGATTGAGGGCAATCAAAAGGAAATAAATGTGTACTCAGTGAATCTAACTTTGGCCTAAAAAATTTGTGGAATTGTTGAACTTACATATCACATTACGTCTTATTTTGTTCCTCGTCCTTAAGACATTCATCCTGAACTATTAAAAGTAAAGGAGCCTCTSAGATCACTGAGTACATAAACTAACTCCCAAGCACCTGCTTAGGAATGAAAAATATTTCATTTCCAGAAGAATGGCTCATACCCCCTTCAACTCCAAAGGGCCAAAAAGCCACAGATACTGCAGAACTGAGTAAGAGAACTCCCGCAAGCAGGTCCACATCACAGAACTAGATATACACTCATATATAGCCACAGTTGTTCTGGTGCTGGTGAGAACCTGCTTATATAACATGCTTAGGAGAGACTCTTAGGAAGGGGAACAAAAGATTTCAGAATAGCTGTACTTCTGTTCAGTTACACGGTGAGCAAAGCATCAGGCTGGAAATCAAGATAGCATTGGGTGATACTGGGTGAGTCATGTTGCCCAGTGACTCACAGAATTAGGACTGTGAAACTGATTTTACCTGGGACAAGAGCTGCAGACACAAGAGATGTTAGTCTTATTCCAGCTGGTGGAAAATATGCCAATACTGCCCTTGCTGAACTTTATGAAGAGGATGCAGACTGACCTGATTCAAAATGCAAATGAAAGTCAACATTGACAAATTAGAAAGCTTTTGGAATGAATCCATTGGACCTACTCACATATACTTCCAAAATCCACACAAAGATACTGGTCTGAATCAAAAATACTTGTGCCACCTATTAAAAAATAATAAAAGTGAGTTCAACAAATCATATCTAGTGCTGTTTATCGAGGTTTGAAGCTTCTGTTCAACTGTGAATGTTTGTTGCCATATGAGACCACCCACTGTGGCCACTTTATAAGACAGTATTTTGCTTTGAAACATTGCATACATGGTGTGGTATTTACATATGCCTCAGTATTTTGGGATAATCCTGGACTTTATCAAAAGAGGCATGACCAGCAAATGAGGGAGGTGGTTCTGCCCCTTTACTCTGCTGTCCAGAAACCYCACCCTGAGTTCTGCATCCAGCTCTGGGGTTGCTGGCACAGGAAAAGCATAGATCTGCTAGAGCAGGTCTAGAGCAGGRTTATCAAGGTGATCAGAGGAGTGGAGCTCTCTTCTGTGAAGAGAGGCTGACAGAGGTTGTTCAGCCTGGAGAAGAGGAGGCTTAGGGTTGACCTCTTTGCAGCCTTCCAGTACTTCAAGAGAGCTTATAAAAAAGATGGACAGTGATCTTCTACATGGGCAGATAGCCACAGGACAAGAAGAAATGGCTTTAAACTGCAGAAGGGTAAGTTTAGACTGGGTATTAGGGATAAATTCTTCACTATGAGGTTGTGAGGCACTCAAACAGGTTGCTCAGAGAAGCTGATGATGCCCACCCCTTGACATCCTAAAGGCAAGGCTTAGATCAGCCTGGTTTAATGCAAGGTGTCTGCCCCATGGCAGTGGGTTTGGAACTAGGTGATCTTTAAGGTTCCAACCCAAACCATTCTGTGATTCTGTCATTATAYAAATTAAACAAAAAACACACAGAGATTTTCAAAATTACAGACCAGATGCTCTTATGAAATGTTTGAAACATTTGAATACTATGTGAAAACACCCAGAGATAAACAGATATTGGGAGGCAACTCCATGCAAGAAAAACGCTGTAAAATTGTTAATGAAATAAAGCTCTACATAAAATTAATGTCTTCTCCCAGACTACTTGGATGGTATCAATTTCACAARCCAGCACTTCCCTAAGGAAAAGAATTTCAATTAAAAAATAATTCCTTTTATTTATTTATATTTTTTTTTAGGAAAAATTAGGAGGTGTGTTCTGGTACTTAGTATCACTCGTGTGAGCAGCACAGATGTGAGTATTTTCAAATAAGGCTGTGTAAATTTTTAAACATTTTCTCATTGCAAGCAATCTTTTCCCCTCATTTTTAATAWATGCCTTGGGCTAAAAGATCTAGAAATTTTGTCCATAAAAAGTATATGTTTGATTCTTTAACTATAAACAGCAAGCAATGTAGTACAATYTCTAAAAGTTGGCTTCTTGGTTACACTATGACAACTATTTTGCAATTTTAAATATTCTTTCTTAAGCAAAAGTGAATAGTATTTATTGCCTATAAATGGCAGAAGTAGCACCACCCACATACTACAGAGCTTATTATACAGTTCACTGCTGTAAGTCTGCTACAGTCTCTGTKTTGGAAGTAACTCCTGGCAGTATTTCTATATATATGGTCTTTCAGTTCTTAACTTTTCTGACCACATACCAAAAGCACTACAAAAAATCCAAATTACAGACTCATGGAAGATGAGATCACTGAGTCCCACCATTAACTCAGCATGGGTTATGACTCTTTCTTTTGGTATTTTCTCTTGTTACTGCCAGCTACATGGAATGTGCAGTCCAACTACCCTCATCTGCAGTTTTTATCTCCCTTTATAAAGTATGATGATTTTTTCCAAGGCAGTAGTTATTATTTACACCTTGCAAATGCATAGGCYGATAATGAGAATGAGATACAGGCTCATCTCCAGTAACATAAGCAGTCCATTTCAGGAAGAATGACTTCATGTTCTGCCACTGTTATGACTCCTGCTGGTTTTCCTGCTCTCTTCTTCCCTCTTCTCTCCCAGTCATAGCATTAACATTTATGATGAGTATAAACAGACCATATTTGGCAAAAAAGATCTAGATGCCTTGCTTGGGMATATATTTCCAATATAGGCCTTTGTGCTTTGTTTCTTCATTAGAGATGCTTCCAGCAGTACTGACGAAGCAAGAGGGGTCTATTTAGTCTGGCTGATGGGAATTCTCTCTTCCCGTTTCTTTATGACTCAGTCTTGATTATTAGCACTCAGAAGCTAATAATTTCTATTGATAATACAAAATATATGTGTATATTACACAATAGAATATATATGTGTATATTACACAATAGAAATTATTAGCTTGTGCATCCCAAGCAGCCTTAAAATGAAAAATGCTTACTTTTAATTTTACAACAATGAATAACTAAAATTTTGGATGTCTATTTGTTTATTCATGTCATAAAACTAGGTAAGATGTAAGCAAACACTGACTGATCCCTCTGTTATMATGTGCTTTTATTAAAAATAAGTATGCCATTAGAAAATGTGATTTTTCAGGGTAAATAACATCTGCTCTGGACCATTGCAGGTAAGTACAGTGACATCAAAAAGAAAAGGAAGAAACTGGTTAATCAGAACTAAGACCTTTTAACTGGAGAGACATTAAGATGCAATGTAAGAAATGCTGGTTTTGAACTAGCATAATGAGTTTAGGAGAGCTAAGCCTTGGGTTAGCAGTGGGTTTGCAGGACAAAATTTTCATGGAGGTGGGGGGAAACCACTGGGGTTGCTTCTRTGAGAAGCTGCCAGARGCTTCCCTCATGCCYAWCAGAGCCAGTGCCAGCCAGTCCCAAGACAGACCCTCTGCTGGCCAAGGCCAAGCCCATCAGTGACAGTGRAAACATCCCTGTGACAATTATTTAGAAAGGGGGAGAATGGCTGCACCACAGCAGCTGGACAGAGGAGTGAGAGGCACAGCYCTGCACACACCAATGTTGGTGGAGAGGAGGGGGAGGAGCTGCTCCAGGCSCTGGATCACAGCTGCTCCTGCAGCCAGTGGTGCAGACCATGGTGAAGCAGCTGTGYTCCMCAGCCCAGGGAGATCCMTCAGGGTGCAAGRGACCCCCTGCAGTCCCTGGAATAGACCCACTCTGGGGCAGGAGGATGTGTCTGAAGGAGGCTGTGACCCTGGGGGAAGCCTGCACAGGAGCAGGCTCCTGGCAGGACCTGTGGTCCATTAAGAGGGGACCCCACATTGAAGCAGGTTTCCTGGCAGCACTKGTGACCCTGTGAGGGACCCACACTGGAGCAGCCTTTTCCTGCAGGACTGCACCCCATGGAAGGACCCATGCTGGCCAGTACATGAAGGACTGCAGCCTGGATAAGGACACAAATGAACCAATGCAGGCTGAGTCTTTTTCTTTCTGAAAGAGTAATGCAAATGTGTGACATCCCAAGGGTTTGCTAAGTTGTCAAAGGGTGTGATCTATGTCAGTAAGATGCAGTAAGATCAAGATGCAGAGCACTGCTGGAATCAAGTGAATGTGTCAATCCCATATCCAAACATATCAAAAGCAGAATAAGATTTGCAGTGCAGTTGCTGAGCAAAGAACCTAGCAACACAACAAAATGAAGAACATGAAGTGGTGCTGTATCTCATAGTGACATGAGATACAGATTTTGTGGCATTCCTGAACTACCAGATTTTCATCTCTAATGCTCTGTCACAGAGAAGCACAACAGAACCAAATTATTTTTGTATTGCTTGCAATTAAAACTCCATTATAATACAGTGAAACACGTTCAAGTTCCTCGAAGTTTGGAAATGTATTGACCATGGGTTTTCTGCCTTCTCAGGCTTCCCTCTTCTTTGGCTATTCATATCCAATGACAAAGATAAAACCTTTCAGCGCTAAGGAATTGGCATCACCCTTTGACATGTGTAGAGCTTTCAAACATTACTCTGGTGAAAATCAGAATTATTTGAGCCCATGGCTGGGTTATGTTTCTGCCACTGCCAGCTGAGGGGAACTTTATTATAAATGCATCTTAACAGTCCTATAATATAAATTGTAAATTTTTCAGGTAGATGTGAGAGAAATGAGATTAAATTATGACTCCTTTTCCCAACAGACAAACCAGAAAAACAACTGAACAGTTAACCTTTTGTTAAAGGATCTCTGATTTTTATTTTTTTTTTGCATATCTTGAAGAGAAATACATACACTTAAATTATAAACTTCAAGTCTGAAGAAAAAGAGGGATTTTTTTACTTTGTGATATGTGTGATTAGAGTGCAAAAGACAGAAAAGAACACTGGATTCTGCATGGCTCAGTGAGTAGTCTCCCAACTCTTATTTTCAGTATTATATGACTCAGTAAATTCCTATTCTCTTAAATTCTACAGCTCCACAGCCTCASATACATTTTTAACAAACTCAGAACAACAAGTTCAGCTGGGCAGAGACTGTGAAAATTCAAGTAAATAACAAAAGTTCTACAATTTCCATTAGATCCATATGCTGCAGTGAGTAATAAGMAGAATTTTAACACATGTACAGGAACTAAAGGACTGATTACTAGCATTAGCAAGCATTTCAGGTTTTTCAGCACTGTTTGGTCTTTATTTCAATTAGCAGGATAAAAGTTATGCTCCCAGCATTGAAAYAGACTGACATAAACAAAACACAAGACATTTTATAAATCTTCCTTTCTTGTCTATGCATAAATGAGTTATGACCAGTTACATGCCTCAGCTACCTCTGCCAAGTTGGCTTCAGGAAAAGAAAAGAAGTACTCTGTAACTCTCTTTTATAAAAAKGGACAAAGCAAACAATTTGGAGTCATGGTTCCCGAAAGCAKAGRTGAATTTTCTCTAATTACTGTGCCYRCTTCCTGCTAAACAGAATTTGCTTCACTCATACTAATGCAAAGATGTATGTATCTGTAGTTTCAGAGTGGTTTGCAGGATTGAATATGCATTTCTAGGCTCCTTATCTCATAAAACAGAGCCAGTAGCACTGGAAAACCTTCAGACAAGAGCAGCAGAATGATTAAATCTCCAGAAGACCTTCCAGAAGCAGCATGACTAAATAAGGTGCAAATCTTCAGTCTGTGAAAGAAGGACAGATGGGAGGTGTAATGCAGGTCTGTGTAATTATGGGTGTCAAGAAAAGGACACACATGGATTAATTGTTCATTGGCTTTTCAGGTAGGAGACCCAGAGGCAATCAAACASGCAGTAAGAGCTTCAAGAAAAAGAAAGAGTGGATGAGACTTCAAGCAATTACTTGAGGAATTAATTGTTGAAGGATTCTGAAGATGCTAAAATTTTCTGTGGGCCACACAGAAGACTGGATGACTTGATGAAACAGAAATGCACAAACCGTATCTGGAAAAGAAAGACCCTATCAAGTACTACAGCGAGGTAAAGAACTCTGGGTAGTGTACTCCTGTCTATAGATACACTTTTTTTGCCACTGTTAAACACATGCTACTAGGCTTAAAAAATCTGGATGCAGGCAGTAAGACTGTGACTATTCAAATCAGTAGAAAAATTTCCAATAACATCAACACTGCTTATTTTCTTCATTTAAGTTATTATCCTCCAGTTTGTAATCTACTACAGCTTACAAATTCATTGTGTTACTCTGCATAAGTAATGAGACTTACATACCCAATACTCAGGAAATCAACACTGTTTTCTGGAGGAAATACCAACACAATTTTTACTCAAACAGAGACAAATTATCAAAATCACTTGACACTTCAAAYGGTAGTCTTTCACTTTCAATTGATTTGAGGAAAAAAAAAAAAAAAAAGGATTGTTTTCATTTCCTAGCTTCATCTATCTGTTCCAGTACAGTATATTCATTCTCAGGGATCTGTTCCAGCTCTTTCTTTGTTTGGAGTCTCTCCTATTTGACTGCCAAGACACCGTGTAGCTCTTGGTCTGTGTTGCTTCTTATTCAACAGCGAGAGAAAATTAAATACACTTAAGAATCTTATACCACCCAAATACATGATTCATTTGATTCTCAAAAGCTGCCAGGATTGCTACARTTCAGCAATTACATCCACAATACTACATAGCTGACTTTGTGTCACTCAGATARTGTTATTTAAGGCTCCAGTGGTATTATCATATTTTRTTTTCTCTRTGCTTTCCCAGGAAATTTTTAGCACATTCTCATGTCCCCTTTGGATTTCTTTCATGTGAAGTCTCCAAAATGGTATATGGTAAAATGTTCCATCCTCTTCTGCCAACACCCCAACAAGCCAGYTTGTCCCACCACTCACAGTGTCTCTCAATCTTGCCTGTTGCTAAAATATCAAAGGCAGCACAACTATTCAGTTGTTTAAGTAATATCACAGCTGAAATCAATGGCAAACTTTGACACAGTAGGCCAGAGTTAAGGAAATTATAAATACATTAATTACTATAGGATTTCTGTTTAAATGTGCCAGATACTACAGGTSAGAAAGCAATGAAGAGTTAACATGTGTACAAGAACAACAGGACTGCTGCACAACAGGTGCAGCTCAATAGCTCTACTTACTATATAGCCTAAAACCCCTTTTTTTTTCTCAAATTACTAGTACCTCTTTCTCTAMTTGGCACTAGGAAATKACAGAGAAMRGGATTTTYGTACCTTTTTSAATCACTGTGATATAGCTTTACTGTACTATTCAATCTTAAATCTTCTACTTGTAGTGATCCCTTTCCCCTTCAGCATTATCATGGTTTTGTCTACTCCTRAAACCTCTTGGAAATCTTTCYAGTATTTGTCTATTTCTCAGTGTGCTTCCTCCTAGTCTGTGTGTTTTACTTGAACAGTTTCTTAATCTTTTGGAATTAAACAGCTGTTAAACCATCTTTCAAACAGGTGTTCATTACTATTGCTTTCAGATTGCATCTCTAATGCAGTTCATATCTTTAATCCTGTAGCAAGTTCTTTCCTTTAATACTTTTTAAAATAAAACTTGGCATAGATATTTTGGATATGCCYTCTCCTTGGTTTTAGCATTATAGCAAAATTGCAGTTCTGTTTCTGACCACTACTGAAATCCCATAAGGCAGCCAAGGAAAATGGAAAAGATGAGGGTTTCAGATGCTACACTKTTTGAAACTTCAGCCCTTTGACTAGGAACAGATCCACTGTCAGCAGTCCAGAGATAATAAGGTATGATGAATTGGGATCTTTTGTTTAATAAAGGACTTTCAGGGGTTGTTACAGCCTCTTGTATACTTGAATAAAGTTATTTACCAGAAGAGGACTATTCAGTTAATTTGTATTGGTATTCAAGGCTTAGACATCTGGAGAAGGAACCCCAATACTCTTAGGTTTGTCTCTCATCCAGCACTAGGACAGACCTTGTATAGTTTGGGGGGTTTTCAACAACACAGAAAATAGTTACAATTATTAAAAATTGAATATATGATTATAAAACAAAAAGGAGATACACACTAGGATGTTAAAGGATAGAACTGTGAAAACTGTGAAAATYTAACACCCAAGCAATGAAAAAATGAGCTGTTTTATAGACCTCAGCAAATATGAGCATGGCCTTTATCTGTTCTTCAGAACAGCTGCTACTGGCTTCACTTAAGSTGGTAAATCTATTTTGTGTACAGCTTTTGACCATTTCTGACCTGGCAGGCCAAGTCAAATCCTTGGATTTCATTAACTTTGGTAGCACTTACCACTTATTCCTGTTTGATTGAGGAATTTACCAGTTCTACTGCATAAGTTACCAGCTGGCACTGAAAGGAACTGGATAAATTATCTGTAGTGATAGGTATTAATAATCAATTACACAGAAGAAATTGAACTTTTTTGTGTGGCAATTCTGAAAACTTTAAAATATTCTTTTAAACTCATGAGATCAAGAACTCATAAAAGTAATGTCTATGGACCAGTTTGTGATTAACTCCAACATGGTTACCTAGAGAAGTCAAATGGATTGGCTGGCTTTGATCCCTCCAGCTCTTTTACACTCAGCCACCCCRTGCAGCTACTTCATAGGTCCAGCAAAACAAGGGGACAACTTACTCAGTGTTTTGTAGACAGGCAAGTGCAGAGATAATCAAGAAAGTTAAGACAAAAGGATGGAACCTTGGTTATTATGTGTTTCCTGTTTCTACCAACAAAGGAGATTTATCAGGGATCTCAAGTTCCTGTTTTTCTGAATCAATCAACAAKGACCATATCCAGGTGCATGTCCCAYRGCAACTGAAACTGTCAGGCCAGGATGATGTTTTCTACACTGGCTTAGAGGATATATACACTGCTTACTCTGAAACCCCCTTTTTCACTGTGACAGTATCCTCCTCCTCTATTCTCACAATGGCTCTTACACTCAGATGAAGGAGATCACAAAACACAATCAGGCCCCAGCCTTCTGCCTCTGCAATGACTCCTTGTGAAACATCCAGCAGGATCCTGAGGATCACATCACAAAATCATAAAAAGGTTTTGGTTGGAAGGGGCATCAGGGATTATCTAGTTCCAAGCCCTCTGCCCTGACAGATGATGACACTCACTAGATCAGGTTGCTCAAAGCCCCATCCAACTTGAACACTTCCAGGGATGGGGCATACACAGCTTCTCTGGGCTACATTTCTTTTTTCTATTACATACACTTTGGTCTTTACACTCAAAAGCAGGTTTCTGAGGAGGTTTTGACACCATGTAGCATAAGAGTATTCTGCCTCCTTTCAGATGTTTTCCCTGACAACTGCCATGTGCAGTTCACCTAAGGATCAGTTAAAAATGTTATTGTTAGACTTACAGGAATCTGATGAAYAGACTGCTCTGCTTTTAATTGTGTGAGTTATAACTTCTGCATTAAAGTCTACAAAAAATATTCCTTCTGGATAATAAACAAAGKGAAAGATAACAGATTAGTCCTAGTCAAGCTGTATTTGCTACTAGACTTAAGAAAAAAATTCCTTTATAGGAGCTGTGTCTAAGTTTGCACAGTGTCAGAGCTGTCAGCTCCACTGACARAAGTTGCTGGCTTTGAAGAAGCCTCCACTTCCTGGGAGCCTCTAAATTCACAAGAAAAGCACTGCCTCTACATTTTCCATGTCCTGGTAGRTTGCCATTAAGTTACGTTCACAGCTCTTCTCTGTTTGGGRTTGCAAAGAAGCCATACTTGGCCAMGAGCTGGACTCAGTCACTTCGTTKTTAAATCTTATAAACAAGTGCACGGAGATAAATACTCCCAGGCAACGAGATACTGATACAACYGTGTGTGCTCACACAAGACAGACACTTGAAGAGGCTGTGTTCCTGAACTCTGGGTAGCTCTTCTCTTTCACCCRCCAGAGCCAATATTAACTTTTCACGTGTTGCACAGCGCACATAAATATTTCTCTCACCTGTAAATAGACATGAGTTCTTCTCTTATGTGTGTGTATAAAGCTCTATATGCATACACATGAAACTGTAAGGATCTATAAATGTGAATATTTTGGCACAGAATAGAATCAGAACACCCACAAACCTGAAAATCATTCCATCAAAATACAAAGTCTGGTTTCACAGTYGACATAAGTAGATAAAATGTTAAACCCATGTTAGCTTATGTTCAGTGAAATTTATGGGATTTACTGCAAGTATTAATAACTGCTTGATCATACTGAATATGTAATAGTACAGTTATAGCAGAATAGTACTGCTTATAGTAGAAACTTCCAGGACTGTTTTTTCATTTGATATGCCATGACCTTGAAATGGAAATTGGATTTTGGCAAGTCTATAAAATCCTGTTCTGAATGGCTCCTGAATGTTTTGCAAATAATTAAAAAAGAAGTTTGGTTTAAAAACTGTACATGTCATTCCCTACTTGATTTTCATTCTTAAAGTCAACTTTCCAGCAATGGAAAGATGCAGGAATTCTTATAATCAGATGCAGTGAGATTTTAGACCTTGTCAGCTATAGCAGCATATTTAAAACAAAGATTAACTGCTTCTCTCCATGAATATTCCATATGTATGAGTCCGTAAACTGCAACAGAAAAAGGTCTTCAGACAGAGAATGGAGAAAATTTTACATTACACAGGACAGATGCTGGCTGCAATAATGGCAATAATTGCAAACAGATGAATGTTTCAGGACTACATATTTTTCTAAAATACTCAACAATGAAAAGATTTTAGATTAGATTTTCCACAACTCGTAATTGCATTGACTGCATCAGAGTGGAAAAGTAAACACAATATATTTTTCATAAACTGTTAAATTATTGAGAAGAAGTAAGAAGCTGCTAGAGCACTATAATTCTCTTGAAACTAAGGGGACAAATTTTCTAAAATTACATCATCTTTACKTATATGGAATTGATGAGAAGGCAAAATTGCTTTCTTTTGTATTTTGCAAAATTTCACGTAAGAGTGGTGGAATTTCAAATTACTTTGACCATTATCACCACCTCAAATTCACTTGTGATCTTAATATTTCCSTAAGACCAAAGAGCACACATAGTTGCAATGTATGAGAAGTAAATACACAAATAAGTGTAAAGCGTAAAGCTTTTTGGATTTTAGGAACCTTTACGATATGCAAAAGCGGCTGAAAGAATTTTTGAACATGAGATCTTTGGCTACAAAATGGCTTTCTTAAATGACAGCTACTCACATAACAAAAGTATCTTGTAAAAGGAGTTTTCTCAGGGAGTTATGGTAAAGAAATAGGAGAAATGTTGAACAGAGTTGAAATCTGAACCAAAGTCATACTTCCAAGGGAGAATGCAAACATGCAGAGCACAAACAGCTTTAATATATTTCTAACACCTGAGAAATTGYTAGAGATGTTGGTTTGTGCATTACTGATATTTTTCTTCGTTTTCATTTATAAAATGTTTACCTGAACATTCAAATTATACTCCTTAAACCTTGATTAAGGAAAATGAGAAAATGTCTCATACTGAGAAAATTAAGCCAATGCTTAACAGGAAAGACCTTCTGAAGCTGCTTTCAGTAGAACACCAGAACTTCTTTATGCTTGAATACTTTCTTGAATTAAGGTTAAATTAAAAGGAAGCATCTAATTTCTTAAAATGAATTCCATCAAGTGTTGGCCATAAAGCTTTGCTATCATGAGTGGTGGATTGGTTTAGGAAATTTTTTTTGTAGGCTTTGTTTTTCAGCAATAGGTTTAAGTAAAGAGTGCTAAAATAACAGTAAGTAGGCAATTAGGCAAGAAAACACTAATGGAGTTAGATGACTAAAGTGTCACATTGCCCCAGTACACATGTCAACCAATCCATTATGTTTCTAAAAGAAAATCAAGCCCATAAAGATGTCTATTATCTAACTGTCACTGGGAGTACCACGGGGAAGATGAGCATCAGCTGACCTACTTGAGTGTGCTAATGTCTCTCAAGAGCCATGTCCTTTATTTCCTTGCTTGCTCTGAAATTACAACATTACAGTTTTGTCCACTTTTGTTTTGAAATGTCAACTTATTTCTAGCCTCTTCGAAGTCCCACTCTTGCCCTTGCTATCTTGCCCAAATTCAGCAAACCTTGGTTTTAACAGAAGCCTGGTTGAAGATTATCACTGAGAAGAATCACTAATCAGCAATGATTCTTTCTGAAAATTCTGAAGAACCATGATATGTGGAGTTTGGGTAGTGCAAGATACTATGTCCTAAATTACTTCTTTCTTGGCTKTTAGTAGCAATGCCCTGAAGAACTTCAAAAGCTCTGAGGACTAACCAGAAAATGAGTTCCTTGAAGATCCCACCTACAGACCTACACACAGGTACTGCTGGCCCAAACCTCTCCACAGGGACAGCTGRTTGCTYCTTTCATACASACCTTGGTGCCATTAAGGCCAAATGAAATCCTCTTCAGTCTSAACAMGAGCTCACCTACAACTTCTGGACTTAATGGCCTGAGAAAATGAGTGGGAAATCCGAAGTTAATGAGGGACACGGGTGAAAGAAGAGAAGCACATCAATTAAGGTGACACTAGTAAAAACCCTCACTAAGGGTGCTAAGCAAGAAGTACCCTACTATGAGAGTAATGCTATGAGAACAGATAGATGGCATACATCCAGATCCTATGCACTGGAGAATCTTTTTAACTATAAAAACCAATAAAGCAAAATCCTGTCTGTACTTAATCCAAATGAATTCTTCAGATGGAAARAAGTCCCCAGTTGTCTTAAAGCCAGCACAAGCAGTGCAAAAGGAGGGTGGTTTCTAGGAAGTGAGTGCACAGGAAGAACAGTAGGGATGAATGCGAAATCMGTTTTTGATCCTAACCCATTCTTATAAAATCCATCTTGTGAAGTGAAGCTAGTTCAGTCAGTGCAGCTCTGAGGATGGACTAGTGGCCAAGAACTGAAATGCAACCCAGTCACTAAGCCTCTCCTGCTTTCCTCCTCTGTGGGTAAAATCAACACTGAAAAGAAGGACTTCCAAACCCCTGTTCACTTGCTTGTTTTAAGTATTTTGAAAAAAAACAAATTTTCAAATTAAAAAGAAAAAGAAAAAAAAAAAGAAGTTATGTGGAAGTTTAGTTCTACATAAAGACACTGCAGCAAAATAATCATCTCAAATCGTATCAGTATTTGGTACAACTGGCCTCAGTGCATAAACAAGTATGTTCAAARTTAATAACACTAAGTTAAACAATCACAAATGAAATATTTTTATGTAAGTGGAAAGACCAAAATATTATTTTGCAATTGCTCTGTATGAAGCATGATGCCTTTTATGAGAAAATAAAAGTGTAGTTACAGACTACRTGTTAGTGCAAATACYTGCCTATGTCATCAAGTTGAAATAYGTGATCTCTGTGCTGTAGGTACTAGGTTCCCTAACAGATTAAAAAAATTAGTGCAACACATTCTTCATATTAGACTTAGGAAACTTTATTAATCATTATGTGACACAATAAAGTACTTCAATTTAAAACACATGAAAAATTAAGCCGAGACACATATTCACTAAGCCAGGAATCCGAAACACTGACATCCAAGGCTGGTTTGTCATCCCAATTTTCCTTCATTACAAATGGGAAGAAATTCACTCCCTGCAGAGGCCAATTAATTTCCTTCAAGGTATGTCATATGAATCACCCTATGAAGTTACCAAGTTCTTTCTAAAGGCTATACAGACTCAGAGGTCTGATGCTAYGGTGTCTASATGAATTCAARGACAAACAGTAAGTTACTGCYTTTGGAATGACAGTTTTGGAGCTARGACGCTTAAGGCAAATTAGACAACTGTTCCATAGGCAACTTGGGTTTGGTTTTATTACATGGTCAAAATTCCTGCTGTTGTGGTGGTGTTGCAATGGTGTTGCATGCAGTGTTGCATGTATAAATGTACTATGGAACACATCAAATKTAAAAAACAAACTCACTGTGCCAGCATAAACTAGTCCAAGGGATTGACTGCAGCTCTCRCTACTTTAAATCATTACTATCAGAAATGAATGGCCAGTACCTCTCCTAACCTAAAAAATAAAAAGTTATCAGTATAAATCAAACACAAATGGGATATTTTAGCTATTTATCRGTGGAAAACAGGCAGGATCCATTCAGCAATCAGTGCTGAAGTGCAGCAGAAGGATTGCTTTTGAAGTGTTAATAATAATGAGCATTCCCACATGAACATCAGTTAAAACTATTTCATCACCGAGAGATAATTTCTGTATTCGGTGGACTAAGGCACACGGCAATGCTGAGAACACTTGAAGAGACAATCTGTGCCTGCCTGCCCTTGCTCCATAGATACAATGTGTTCTCTCTGGAGAAGACACCTTGCTCTTGGAGGAGGCAGGATGTGAGCACCCAGAACTGTGTGTTCCTTCTTTTGCAAGAGTCCAGCTAACACTCCCATTTCCCTTTGCACAACWAGAAGCTGTATTTCAGCTACCCAACCAATTCACAAACTCCTAAAAATTGTGRGGACAACKGGATATTTAAATTATTTTGCAGACATCTGCTATTGTTATGATGTCATCATCAATAACARGAACATCAACAGGATCTTAAGATGCCTTAGAAGAAAATCAATGTCTATTTATTGTCTCCTATGAAACTGTTTTRTTTGTTTAGGCTTTTTGACAGCACTAGGGTAAGGTTCATCTTGCCTTCCTTCAGCTGTGGGAAATCAAACAACAATCAGAAACAATAAATACCTGATTTCTTTCCACTCCGYGTCAGGTATAAATTGGATGCATTAGCTTGTTCAAAGGAGCTTTCTGTCTCTCTTCAGTAACTATACAAAGAATATAGGTGGTTGGTGTTTACAACTACAATCAAATTTGTGGGACCTAGGTAAAAAAAAMCCCACAGGCCTTCACTGCAAAAATCCCTTTTTAGAGCTTTTCAAAATTTGCCATTAAATTTTTGTGACTGAAATTAGTATATAGAAATGTACTAGGGGTAATCTTAAATCAGACACAATATGACCCTTCATCTTCTGCTACAATCCTATTGTTCATTCCTTCACTCAAATGAAGTAAATTGGTCTGGCTTACTTTTTATAATGGAAACTAAAGTAGTCTCAATTCACAGAACACAATATTTATTGTCAAAAWTAAAGTATATTAATTTTTAGAAGAAAAAAGTTTAGAAGAAAGTATCATTTTCACTGAATGTAAATTTGGTGCTCTATCTTCTTAGTCCRGTACTCTCTGGMCTGACATCAAACTGCTAATCAGTTAAAAACATCTGTATGCTATGGAATAGTACAGATTTCATCWTCRAATCTTTGATATTCTTCCCCTGATTTAGGGCACTACAGAAGGATCACTGGTGAAAGTTTATCCATCAATTTAATAAACTCAGAACAGCATTGACTCCAGAACTGCTAACCTAGTACCCTGATGTGAGTGGATACTTTAATTAAGTGATGGTTAGAAGAAGAAATTTGAATTCTCAGTGAATCTCACGAAGAGTCTGCTGCAGGAAGGTCCTGACTGGCAGAATGCCTAAATATCTCTAGGAGATGTGAGATGTGAGGAGTGGTGAGGCCCTTAGGCCAGGCCAACTTCTCATCATACATTCTGGGCTGGATACAGAGCTGCATTAATGCTGTTCTCATGCTTTATGATCTGGGTTAATAATCACTCCCACCACTCAGTCATCACTGAGAAAGTTGCTGGGTTCTTTGGCAGCAGCTGCCTCTCTCTGACAGACATGAGAACCAGACACCTGACCTGAAAAGTGACAAAWATTTAAGTAGTTCTTGAGAGTTTGCATAAGACTATATGTTTTGAAGAATTATGTGAAAGGAAACTGGATTGCAGAGGTGGCAGCTGGCAAACTCCCAGAAGTTCGGAGTTCATCCTATTTACAGATTTTTTAAAAGTTAGCACAGCAGCTTGGAGCATGTGCATGTGTATGCATGTWTTTGTTTTTTTAAATGTACCTTTTAAGCTGATTGTAGCAACCATTTATCYTGTACCTACTGACCTCTGTGCTTATTCAACCTTTATGATGCACTACCACAGCCTGCTCTGCACAGCTGGGATTCAGCAAATCTGTCTTAAGAAGGAATGTTCCTTGTCTTGGCATTTGCTGCATGGCTAACAAAGAGAGACAGCCACCTGTGGAGGATGCTTGTTCTGTTATAAAAGGGATGACAAARTACAGAGGATGGTTTATTCTCTGCTTCAGCCCTCCTCTTTCCAGGAAAGGAAGAGAGACACTCCAGGTTCACCCTGAYAGCTGGCAACCAGGTATGCCATGTCAGTTCAGGGTTATCAAACGTAGCCACAAAAGGTTAGCCTGCATGCTACAAGATCTACAGGAGGCTGGAGTCCTCCTAGGTGCCAGCTCTTWATCAACTGATCCATGCTTTGCCTCACTAGCTGGCACAAGAACATGAGGAGCCCAGGACTTCTTCTGCCAGTGAGTCTTGGGTGTGAACACAGGTAGTATAAGCTTTCTGGTTCTCTGAGCCAAGGAAGGATGTACCTTAAMACTGGTACCAGAAGCGCTCTAAAAAACCAAAACCAAACAAAAAGATCCTGTTTATCCTGGAAAACCAGCATATGGTGGTTTCAGCTAGGACTGAAAGAGCTTAAGAGCACCACCACATGGCTTGACTGCTCAGGGGCTGTCCWTGCATCAATGGTGGAATGGAGGCCTTTGCCTCCTGAGAAAAAGGCTGCTTGATCCTCAGAAGTTTTCAATGGTWTGTGGAAAGCATCTCCAGAAGAATCCCATAGCCTTTTTCTCCGAAAAACGAAAAATCTTTCTCCATTTACTGTTCCCCTTTCTATCCAGTGCATAATATACCAGATAATATGATTATAACATTCAAATGATTCATCTGACATGCACCAGTATGTCAGCAGCTTTTGAGATGAATTTATTGAGCACAGACTCAGTGACCAAGAATTTGCAGGAACTGTCATGGACTGTAGAGATTAGATTTGACTGATTCATAATCTTAGACAAATGTACAATTCACTCARTTTAAGGAAGTTTTCCTGTCCCACTCCAGCCTACATTTGCTGAAAAATACCTTAACTGTAAAAAAAAGAGTAATTTTTATCCAAGGTTCTCTTCAGTTTTTATCTCACACTAGTGAATATCTAAACTAGAAATGCAGTTGTAACAGTGGAAGAAGTAATTTGAGAACCAAAACAGACATTTGAAGGGAGAAGAAAAACCTCAAATGAAACCAAAACAGCTCACAACTCCAAGAAGAACATGATACAATAGCAAAGCCATTTATTTGTTATTTTAGTCTTTGTGGCACACTAAAAACCTTTTAATTCCTTTGAAAACTYCACTGTACAAAGCAATTTGCTTTAGCTGTTGCTCTTTTGATAGTCTCAAATTCTATTTGACTGAAAGGTAATGCCCTTTTGAAGGACTTCTGCATGCATATCTGTTATGGAAAGGTTTAATTTGCTCAACCTTCCCCTGTATTGACTTAACAAAACTATATTAATTAATATGTAATAAGTCAAGAGGTTTTTGGGGGGTTTTGGGTGTTTTTTTTTTTTTGTTTTTTGTTTGTTTGTTTGTTTTTGCATTTGTTTGCAGCAACCAATCCCAGTGGACATGAGGATCCTGGCACCATTGTTTGTGGCATTACACTAACACTATGCTATACTACTTAAAGTAGAGTCAGTGTATTAGAGCAAGTTTGACTTATCTTTCCCAATGATTCAGGACTTCTAAAACAGATGGTTTCTGGAATTCTGTTTTGTCACAAAACATGGCGATGGAAGATTGGTTTACAATTTACACACAAAGTTTTACCTTCAATGTTCCTTCAGTAAATAAGAACATTGTATTTGAGGAATTACAAGAACATAATCCAACACAACTTAAAACTGAATAGAAAAAGTAATGATAAATCTGACACTCATAAAATCATTAAATGTCTGAATAGAACAATGTTCCATCTATTTTTATCTGCTTTTTCTTTAAACAAGTTATAACAGAGTCTTTTCTTCCTGCTTCTATTCTGCCTTTCCCTAAGATAACTTATGGTGACTTAGTCATCATTTTCAAAATTAATTCAGTCCCTTTTAACACTGACTACCAGCACCACCAGAGGCAAGCAGARATGCCACACAGAATTTTTCTTGTTGGTTTTGCAACATCACTCCAGTGAATCAAACACCAGAAAAAGCTGACAGATTAAACAGTGTACTGGTATGGAGACAGGTCTCAGGTCTTGAGAGGAGCAGTCATGCACRTTTTTCCTTGTCATTTACRTCAGGCAATAAACACATACACAAAYACACACAGAGAAAGGKGAAAGGTAATCCCTTAACTGTTTTCTCTATCTGTGTCTCTCAATATATACTTGGTGTTTTCTTCACACTGAAAAAATGCAAGCCTATTGTCAACAAGAGCAGAACAACATTGCTCAGGACCCAACATTTCCAGTAGACAAGCAAAGATATCTCAAAAAGATAACCAAAATCATAGTGACCTCAATTTTACTTAATTTTTAGCTAGCAGTATTTGGCTCTAAATAGCATGAGATAAGAAGAAATGGAATTTTTTTCTGGAGCTATTTTAAGGGCAATGACTGCTATACATAGAATCAGAGCAAGTGGCTGAAGTTAATTTTAAAAGACAGACATATTTTTGTGTTCTTGATTCCAAATAGAGTCTCATCTGTTCCTAAGTCTGAATAACACAAGAAAAAAGAGAAAAAAAACCAAAACAGTAAAGAATGCCATCCTTCTGCAAACAAAACCAAGGCCTTTCAGCATAGAAAGCAACACCAAAGGAAAACCATGTTAGGCTCCAGTTATTTTGATATTGAAGGATAAAGCTTATTTCTGAGTCTTGCCTAAAAAATGGACGTAAATTCAGGTCTTGCAGAATTTCTGCTATTCTAAAACAGGTCTGAAGCACTCTCATTGGTGCCTRGCTTCTCTAACTGTACACAAAACTACTGCTTAAGTGAATGAGGTTAATTGAAGGAAAATTCAGTATGCTTGTGCAGAAAATCTTGTTAAGCTATCCAGGAGTAGCATAAACACTGAAACATTCCATGTCACTCCAATACAATTACATTTGAAATTTCAACCAGACTGGATTTAAAGGTAACGTTGATATTTAGTGTGTACAACAAACTATTTCCCCTTCTGTCTATTCTATACAATATTTCCCATTCTGTGCATTCTATAGAAAATCTCTATGTGCACTTTCTTAGAAATACTTATTTCTCAGATGAAACCATCATGTATCTCTGTTAGCTATTTTTTTTATTTTTCTGTTTATGGACTATCCATTCCCCATAACAAAAACATGTAATAGAAGGTGGTTTCATTACTTCTACCTGAAAGGTGTTGTAATGTTGGAAGAGCCATCTCACAACTCGTGTAGAGAAATCTAAAATTCGGTTGCCATGCTAACAGAAAGTCATTCAACTAAGWCCAGTAAAACAAAAGTGCATAAATGATGTTTTCTGGTAAAAAAGGGCAAATATTAGATTAACAAGTCTGTAGGTTTTGACAACTGTAGCCACAACTGCATTTGTATGCCTCGGTAGAGTGCTGAATTTCTGTCTGCATTTAAACCTCCAGAGCATCAGCTGCTTCTTTCCAACAGGACCACAGCTTCTCTCCCATCACCTCAGGTGTCAGGGCYTTGCCCGTGCAAACCCCACAGAGGGATGAACCCCCCAGTCCCTTCATCTGCTCCAGAAGCCGTCCCGCGGTCCACCTCACCCTGTTCTGCTCCTGCCACCTGCATYTCGCCGTCCTCCAGGTCCCTCCGGGGGGCTTCCTGCCAGGACCCCCGCCTTCCCTGGAGGGTTCCTGCGGACGGCGCCGGCGGCGAGAGAGGTGCCCTCGGGGAGAGGCGCCTGCGGGGACACCGCCGCTACCGCGGGGACATGGGGCGCTGCGCGGCGCGGCTCCTGCACCCACCCGTGTGCGTGACACGCGAACTCCCGCCTGGCCCTGCCGGGGCCGCGGTGCTCCCAGCGCAGCCAGGGCCGGCAGCAGCCGCGGGGGCGAGGGCGGGCCGGCGGGGCTCCCACTTGCGCGGGCTGAGGATGCGGAGCCCCCTCCTGCCCCGCGGAGCGGCCCCCGCCCGCTCCCTCCGGCCCCCGGGGCGCTCCGCTGTGCTGCAGGTGTCACCCAGCGACCGAAGGATGCCGCTTCCCACGGCAGCGGCTGCCAGGGAAAAATACGTTTATTACATACAACAGGAAGGAAGAGATCTTAATACTCCTCTGGACTATCACCAGGGCGTGCTTGATGTCGCTTTATGCTGCTTGCATAGGCGCAAAAAGTTACCTTAGACAGTCATAGGGAGTTGTTTTTTCCTTTTTTTCCTTTTYTTTTCTTAGAGGGTCGAAAAGATAATCAAAGRCTCAGAAAGAAAATAGATCAAAGTTGATGAGAACTTACTTGGTTTAGGTGCTCGCGTTGACAGCCGGCATCTTCCGACAGCAGTTTTAACAAGTCACATTTTCCCATGGAAGTTGTACCCCTTTCAATCCCGTCAACAAATTAAATTCCTTCAGAAGGTGTTTGTTTTATTTCACCGGCTGCCATCCATCTCAGGCACTATCCACATTTTTTACTTTATTTTCTCCATGTTTGCCACACACGCAGGCACTCTCGGACGCACGCCACCAGTCAGCGGGTGCCCATCACCTCCGGCCGGGGGGACCGCGCCTGCCGCCGGGYTCCGCTGCAACAGATGAGAGGCAGGTTCTTCCCCGGTTGCTTAGTGCGGCGTCTCCTCATTCCCTCGGGAAGCCTCATACCGGCTGCAAAAAGTAACAGCTCCTCCCGACGCGGCGGTCCCCTCCGGGGCGCGGGCTGCGCGGCGCGGAGAGGGAGGAGAGACACCCCGATACCGGCGGAAGGAGCGCGGAGGGGCACACGCCGGGTTTCTCCGTGCTCGCCGCCGCGCTCTCTCCCGAGCCGGCCGC
>CADDXX010000063.1:2591913-2606273 GCA_902810485.1 Alauda arvensis
GGTGCTCACCGGCTGCCGCCCCGGGCACGGGCGGGGGCGAGGAGGCGCCCGCCGAGCGCTGGAGCGGGGCTCGTCGGCGAGCCGAGAACGCGCACCGCTCGGGACCGCTCGGAGGCAGACGCACCGAGGAGCAGCCTCGACTCCGCGGAAAGTTCGCTGTTACATCGCTCCGCATTTGGGAAAGCCCYGGCCCGCTCCATGCAGCCGCGGTGGGGCTCTGTGAGTCCGCCTCCGCGGGGGCCTCGCCCGGCGCGCGTCGAGCCCGCAGCCGAGGTTGGCTCCAGGTAGCTCGCTCCAGGACGCTCCTTCCCGAGGCGCAGCGAACACCCTGCCCTGGTTGCGCCACTCGGCGCAGCCTCCAGCCGGGTGGTCCCTGCCCCCGCACCGCCCCAGAGTCGCCCGGTGCCCCTGGGTCAGCCTGGCCCGGATCCAGCCGCAGCCAAGACTGGTAACAGASTAGAGGGAATGAGGCTGCTCAACACCCAGTTCCTCAGTTTACTTTTCCCTTCCCGAAAAAATTGTGACAGAACTCAAATGCACGAGCTTAGAAATGGTAGAAAAATGATACAACATGCGGAGACAGAGATGCATAATCTGTGCACATCCCTGTCATTGCTGAGTTTTGTTGATTTGGTTGAGGATAATAATAATAATAATAATAATAATAATAATAATAATAATAATAATAATAATAATAATAGTAATTTGGGGTCTGCTTGGACTCAGCCCCGCGTTGGGGTCTGGACACGATGCCCGCAGGGGGGGCCACCTGCCACCATGGGCAGAGCGTGCTGTGCCCGGAGAACATCTCCAAACTCCGGCCCGCTCCTGCCTCCCCTTGTCCCCCGGGAGGCTGGCCCCGCCTGGCACTGCCGGGCAGCATGCCACCAGTTTCGCTCTGTGCCCGCCTCTTCGGATGAATYGCTTCCACCCGGGGGCTTCGAGAGAGAAGCGGGGTGAAATAAGCCCAGGGAAGCACCGGGCAGGGCCGAGTCTCAACGGGGCGTGCGGTGTCGCGCAGGCAGCCCCAGCTGCCAGCAGCCCCTTTGCTTCCTGCACCGCCCGGACGGGAGTGTCCCTCGAGCTGGGTTTCACCGGCCTCCCTGGAGCACGCCGAGGAGTGAAGCGCTTGCCAACGCAGGCGAGCCTGAAAATGTCACTACAGCAAATGTGGAGGAACCTCTGGCCACAGCAGACTTGAAGGCAGCTGTGAGAAACAGGCACCAGACCACCAGACCTCCACGGGTAGCAGAGGTGATGCAATTAWTCTGCATTAAGCTGTACAGTGAAAATGCCAGATAGATTCTTCTCTGGGACTTCCACGGTTGCAGCATAAAGTCYCTGCATCAGACTGCTGTGTGAACCGCTGGTATACGTATTTTAGATACGTCCCAAGTTCGGCACTGCTGAGATTTCAGCAGAAGCATAGTGCCTTTGGGGACCTGCTCAGAAAGCAGCCTCATCCCACTGAGCAGTGTGCAGTGCAGGSAGGCAGTAACAGGTCTCTGCGGGTCTCTTCCTAAGAGATGTCAGTGGAACACGTGAGAKCAACTCGTGTCAGTTCAAATATAGATCAAATACCAAAAGCAGCTGCTTGGAAAGCTGAGCCAGGCTTTCTAGTAAGCACACATACATGTGTGCAAATGTCTGTGTAGACCCATACATGCATATCCACACAAAGGCAAGGAGGGAGGGCTGGGTAAATACAGGCACGCTAGATGGCCAGAGCGCCTTCAATGAAGGCTGTGGCTCTTCCACCAGATTTCATTGGWATTGGCAATGTGAGCACATCAGAATATTATTTTAGCATTTGTACCTCTCGTGCAGGCTACCAGCAGCACTGGTATTGCTACAGATTGGAAGTGTAATCACAGYTTACTTTCGGAGATGCTTCCCAGAACAGGGTGCTTTTTTTCCCCCATATATTTCCTTACTAGATCATGAGAAGCCACTTCTGTTTTGAGTGTAATATTTAATCTTTCAGAAGCAAATRCCTCTATAATTAACAGTATTTCCTATGCCTTTTTATGCATATTGTGACATTTCTATTCTGCAGGGGTGAGCGCAACATGGCACTATCAATGTGTTTTATGTTTTCTGGCATTTTACATATCATAACCCATTAGCAGTCTCCCATGGGTCTTCCCAAGCTTATAATTCCTTATTAAACTAATGTTCAGATAAAAATCTCTGTGGTATTACTCAGATGAGAATTAAGTAAATAGAATTTTACCTCTGTTTGAGGACAGTGGATTCAGGATYCTTGCAACATTTTGAGTCTATGCGTTAGCATACACACATGTTTTATTCCTAACATGTAGCTGACTGCCAAATGTTTCTCAGCAGTAAACACTGTGGTCAGGAGAGAGAAGTAAAGGGGAAAAATTAAACAGTCTGTGAAACCAGTATCACATTTTGAGGTTTTAGGGGTGATAAACAGCATGATTGAACCTTCTTTTAATCTGTTCATAGTGTCACACCCTTTGGACCTTGTCCCTTTCTACCTCCCATGTTACATCCTCCTTCTCAGAACACCTACTGACACATGCCCAGGTGCTGACCATTTTTAATTCAGCCAAATCTTATATATTCAAAAAACCAAGAAGACTGGGATTTCTCCTTCTCTCTGCAGTTTGTGCAAATACCTCACATAAACTCTTGGTTTTACTTTATGAACAGAAAAACACAAGATTAAAGAGAACTTGAAAAATAGGATAGAGTTGGACCATTTAGGAAATACTAATTGATTTCACCTTCTAATATTAGTGAGTACAGGCAAAAACAACTGCAGCAACTGTGATTCAGTATAACTTTACCCAAATCAGGTAAGATGACTTGCCTCRTTATCTTTAAAGGAGAAAGGAAAAAGCAATGCAGAAATTTTAACCATATTTGCTCATTCAGCACCAGGTAAAAGGTGCCATAATATTTTTACATCTCAGCTTCTTTTCCTTATGTGTTAATGAAAACTTTTCTTACTAGCAGGGACACTTAAGAGATTATGGAATTTTCTCCAAGATGGAGATTTATATGTGTAAGAAATAAACATACTAATTATTTGAAATAYTTTTATTCAATTAATTTAAAAATATTTGTATTMGTTTTTATTCATTTRGAATAATAGAGGAAGATKTTCTAAGACTTCTTATTWTTCTCAGTTAATTKTAAATGTGCTTCTRCCAATCTGTTGCTCATTAGCRATGATGTAAAATCACACAGTACAATAGTATCTCTAGTTGCAGTTTAGATTTTTTTTCTATGYTTGTTTTGGAGACTACACTTGTACAGAGAATAAGGCTTATAATTTTTTCTCTGTATTAATCTAATTCATGAAATCTGTAACAAGTTAATTTCATTAATTCTATTGTTACAGACAATGCAGTTCTCCCAGACAGAACTCTGCAAGTAGCAAATGGTTCTTGCCAGCCCACACCAAGCATTCCATACTATGAAGTCTTTCCTTSCACATAACTCAGTGTATTACCATTTATGTACTTAAATACCATTAGACAAAACTCAACTTTCTGAGACTCAAGAAAACGTGATTCTATTTATTGACTGATTGAGGAATGTGGATTCTGTGAAAGAAAGYAGGGAATCCCAGTCAAAATATTTCATTTTCTATGAAACATTTATTGGCAGAGRTATCATTCTTGTGAAGGTTTAGTGTGGCAAAAGGGTTGTGAGTGGAGAGAGARGAACATGCAGGGGAAAGGAGAAGTATAGGAAAAAACTGATCCAGGGATGTGAATAAACAGTAACACTTTCTTGTAAACAAACAAGTTCTGACCTCAGCTGTAGGGCTCTTTCACTCAGTTTGTTTTTCTATGCCAAACTAGAATCTTGAACTATATTTCTTCTGTGTTTGTCTTTGGTGTTTTTTTCTTTTGTTTGYTTGCTTGTTTTCATTAAAAGGTAAAAATAAAAACAAAAATAAAGAACAGGTCAAACACAAGTGAATCACTAGAAAAAAGTTTACAAGACCAGTATTTGGTATTTGCTCAACCTTAATTTCAGGTCATAACAAACAGGTTCTTGTCTGACTTTTTCTCAAGACTTTCAAGTTATTCAGGTAAGAAGATATTTGAGGTTTGTATTTTAATACAGTCAAGAAAGTTGCTTAGCTTTATTGACAGTTAAATTGCTGTTTAATTTTATTTATGCAGTTTACATTGGAAATATGCAGAATTCTATGCAGATTCCCTTTTTATTACTACTTAAATCTCAACAATTCATATTTTTGGTGGACAGCAAGCAATTAAACTTCTTTTACCTGCCCACATTTGTCAGTTTCACTGAATTCACATCTGTTATTTTTACTGACATGCTACAAGCTCTTTCTTCTTTCCTTCTAACCAGAGTTTTTGAATGATTTAAGCTTGTTTTTCTTTCATCAGAGAGTGGAACTTGGTGCAATAAAGTACACTGCTTTCTGTTGCAAATTTTTAATCAATAGTAGAACTACAGCACTAAAGTATTTTGTGTTTTTCAAAGTAATTAATTTTTGTTCTCTATGATWATTTTTCTGTCTGTACTTCCCAGTAAGCATTTACATTCTGTCAGAATACTCAGCTGTTACATTTTGAGGTTTTTCTGGCACAGTCTTTCAGTATTGAGGTTTTAGGAAAGAAAGGTCTAATGAATTAAACYCTGTGCTGGAGTGGGATGTGCCTCCAGACTAGAGACATCTAAATTTAGGTGTACACATTTGAACTCCTAAGTGCCCTAAGCTCCCTATAGAGCCAATGGAAATTTATTCAATACAGTGATGGGATCATAGAGGAAAGTTCAGCTTTGAATGTGCATTTTGACTTCTGGATGAGGTACATCTTGCCTAGGCATTCTACTGAAGGGGACAAACCCCAAAGCAGAGGTGCCTTGTGCTGTTTGAGGTTCAGACTATCCAAGATGCCTGCAAAAGGTGAACAGATGGTTTTTGACCTACCTTGCATTGCCTTGCCAAGGAAATTGCTTTGTAGGTGACCTGTATGTTTCTATACGTTAGACCAAATATTCTGTCAAATTTTATAGGCTTTGGACACCTATGCACAGCCATCTGAATCCACACTGCATCCCTTTTGTCTCTAATAGGAGATCAAATCTCACATATAAGCACCAGCATGATAGACAGAATCAGATGTTTGAATCTTCATCCTTAGAATAACACAGCAAAAGCCTTATGACAGCAAAATTTGTTGAAAAACAGTAGAAAGTAAACCAAAGGAATGATCCCTTTCTCATTTTTCTGAAAGAGCTGAAACATTTACCTGTATTTCTAGGGATGGTATCCTGGTCAGGGACCTGAAATCTTAGAAAGAAGTAGCATATTTGAATCAGCAGATAAAAGAAAAACAAGAGGCAGGATTCCAGGGCAACTAGCCAGACATTTTAGGTATCTTAAAGTAAGTGGAATAAACAGAACGAAATGTCTTGCTACACAAACAAAGCTATAACTTAATCAGCAAGACAGGGACTTTGTAGGATAAATCAAAGGATTGGAGTGTTGATAGAGAGMGGTACAAGCTGTTCAAGAGAGAAAGGCTGGGAAAAGGGGAAGGCAACATTGCGTTACCAAGAATGTGTTTATGATTTGTTAAAAGAGAAGGCAGATACATCAAACGTCTCTAAGGGAACTAAGAACATGGTTTGAAAAGATTGGTCTACCTCAAATCAGTGTGGGGAAGAGGTGATTGAACATCTTAAACACATTAAAAAAAGGAGACATTTGGAGTTGTGGAGCTGTTGTAGATAAGTGGTAGAGTGTGCAGCCTAGATTTTAGTCTCTCTTAGTGGTGYGAAACAGCTGAGAAATATAAGATGAAGGCCTCTAAATCTGGTAAAAGTGAGTTTGAAATAATAGGATAGAGAACAGCTCTTCAAAAAAAGAAGGTGGTTACGCACTTAGATGACTGGTAGGAAAAGTCTGAAGATTTTAATGGCRCATAGTCTGAAAGAGAGTCAGCCATGAGGAGCTGTAAAAAAAATAAATGCAATATTGGCAAGAAAGCTGGTAGACATTCAGAATGTATTACCAGGAGTGTAATGTGAGAAACTGTTGTTTTGCTCTAGGTGAGCARAAGTTTGCAACAACTTCAAACCTCATGTTTGACAGAGGTGTAAAAAGAACCTCCTGCAGGGAGCCTAGAGAGCAGCATCATGGATWATCAGGTAATGTGATCTTKCAGGAATATTTCAGCTGGGCTTTTTCTGCCTAAGAAAAGTCATGTCATATAGTTTATAGTTGTGAAAAAGAGAGTACATAGTCATCAGAAGGAGAAGTAGTAATCAATTTTTCATCTTAGCAAGGAAGGCCTAAACTACACATAAGTAGGATGTTCCTAACTATAAAAAGAGTTAAATACTGGGAGATTTCACATCTCCCAGTTGCAGAAATTGTGGAATCCGTATCTTTGAAACATATGAACCTTGTTCTAAGAGGGGGGGGGGGGGTTTCCTACTTTAGGATTCTCTATGTGTCTGTAATGAGATATTTTTACTCCAAAACTTAGTGCACCCCTTTTTATCAATGATATTTTGGGAAACTGAGTTTTCATGCTGTTAAGAAAGACATGCAGCCAATCTGTTGGCACTCTCAGATGCCATTTGAACAGCGTGATTCAACTTTGGAAGCATATGTAGCTTAAGAGACCAAATACATTTTCACTCCTGGCCTTTACATTTGAAAAGGGTGAATTCTTCACTTTGGACAGAGTCCTATAAAAGCCAGGGGGTACCATTCCTGCATTCAAGTGCAGGAATTTGGCTTGTGTCCATTGTGGTTTAAAACAATGGRCTTCAAATGAGGAATTCAACTGCCTAACCATAGACAGTCTTTTAGATTCCTTAGGGCACCCAGAGGTCCAAGYAGGTGTAACCATAGCCTAACAACAGGTCTGCACCCACCCAAAGAGCAGGAGGGATATTCCACTGTCCAGGAGMTCCACAGAGCCTAAAATGGCACCAGGAAACTGACTGCTGTCCTGAAGGTGCTTTTTGGTGGCTTTATTGCTTCTGTATTTTCTTTCAGCTAGCATTGAGATAAAGCATGCATATTTTTTTCCTTAACCTCAACTTGGAACTCTGTTTTAAATTCAAATCACAGATTAATTTCCCGAGCTTTCAAAAAAACATAATTAGTCTTCTCTCTCCACCAGACAAATACATCAGTAATGCTTTTAACATCTGAGAAAGGGAGAAGTTTTTTAAATTGTGTGGCTTTTACAGTATATTAGTGATCTGGCTGATAAAGCGGCAGAATGACAACAGTTCAGCTTGGTGGTGGGTTGTGTTTTATATGAGAGCATATAAAATTCACTCATTTTGCAGACAGGCTCTAGAACAAGTAGGGGATGGCAGATATTCAGACTTGAGTCATCACTTCTCTTCCTGCCTTGTAAATACTTCTTTKGTGCTGTTCCTGAGACTCAGTTTTCTTACTTATGGAATGGCAACCCTCTTTCTTTATCACTCCACTATGACTGTACTCAGGATCCAGGAAGAAATCATAAATACCTGTAAAACCATTAAAGACCCTGTAAGTAACAACAACAGTTACCATAAGAGGTTTGCTTAGAATGGATGCTGCACTGATTCTGCATTTTGGATAAAAATAGTTAATCTCTTTCTTAACAATTATTTTCATTAATGTAAAGTGCTGGAAGTGAATTATTTATACATATAAAATTGCTTGTAATAAGACTTCCTGTGCATATTGAGACTCATTAATAAGAATAATGGTTATGTATAATTCTTAGGACATATTGGTGACATTGAGAGAGGCAAAGGATATCAAGAAGATGTCAAAGGATATTTCAAGATTGAAGTTTCTTTCCTTTAACAGTTGAAAATAATTTATTTGGCCAGACCTTTTGAGTTTTTATATAGCTAGGCAAAAATAAAGAGAATTGACTCATGTTTTTTATTGTTACCATTTTAGAGTGCTCTGGTAGCTTTCTGATTTTTTTCTTTTGTCTGTGTGACAGCACAGTATGAAATTGGCTTCCTGGATTTCAAAGTGCTTAATGCAGTCTTTAGCTACATTTTTGTTATTACATTCTCCAATTGATGTTAAACTATGACAGAAACTTACTTCATGTTTGATTATGTGTAACAGAAATGCAAGACAATTTGTTGCGTAGATTTCCAGAAAATTGCTTAATGACTAATTCTGAGAGACTGAGCTTCTCTTTATCCTAAAATAGATGCCATTATATTCACCCATTATTCCAGTGTGTTGTGCCCATAGTTATTAGCTGAAGAGAAGTGGCAGAAGCTGGGCAGRGCAGAGGGGAGAGCAAGCACGCCGAGGATATGGCTTTGTTATTGTACTCTTCAGCCCTGAGGTGTGGAGTTTTGGGGCGCAGGTTTTCTGCGGTGTTTTCCAGCCAAGAAAAAGCCACTGGATGGTGCTGTGGAGACAATTTGCAGTCCTGGCACAGACCTGCAAGGTGCACAGCCTCGAAGGCTTCTGCGTGAGGCACGAGAGAGAATTAAATTTACCCCGTCCTTTCTTTTATTTTTTTTCTCACGTGCTTTCTAGAATTCCATGGTAATTTCTAAGTCAATGAGTAAGTCAGCTGCAATCTTATTACAAAACATGCATCCTATTTTTGTGTGTGTGCGTATGAACATTTTATTGAAGGAAACTGGTCAAGACTTTATATCGGTTCAGTATCTTTTTCTGGCACTGCACTCACAATAATATAGCCATGAAGCTRTTTGATTTATCTGGTGGAAGTTTAGTAGAACATGTCATCTCTCTGGGCATTTTATACAGGTATATATTTGTTCAGTGAACTTTAGCCTCTTGTCACTTGATGATTGGCTCCATGGGAGGGAAGGGAAGCAGCTTTGCTCTGTCTGTGCCCTGCCTCTGGTCACTGCTGCCCTTGCTGTGGGCAGGGTGGTTGATCTACACAAGAAGAATTTCCTTTCCATCAGTGCTATGGTGGGACCACTTTGGGGGATCAAGAAAGWAGAGATCTATTACAGTCAGACCCCAAAGCCTCTGTACCTCAGTATAATTCAGCACTTGGTACTCASAYCCTGCAYCATGTGGTGCCTTCTATGCAGGTTSTAAGAACTCGAATGAAATCAGCRTCTGCTGGTGTTAAACAGTGCAGTGTATGAGATACTTGCTTACATATTGCCACTCTTCCCCTGATATAGACAAAATGCTTGGGGAAAAGTCTGTTCACAGATGGGTTTCATCTCACCATAGGAATGCCATTTTCTCCTCAGTCMCTACCAAGACCGAACACAGCCCTTTGYCTCTGTAAACATCTGCAGAGAATCKTATCCTCAGAGCCCACAGAGACACAACTGGCCATGGCCCTCAGGGAAAGGACATGTAAGCAATAATGCAATTCGGAAGGAGGAATTTGCAAACATTTTGTCCATGAGTGTATGAAACAAACAGGRTTATATCATCTCAGCTGCATCCTAGAATTCAAGTTTGCTTGATAAGCTGATTTAGTTCATTTTCTAAGTGTCACAATCACTATTGCTCAGATATCAGAGGGAGAACAGAGAAAAATATTGAAATAGYTATTTCATTTCTTTGGAATTAATTGTTTGTTCAAGATAAGTTCTTCAATGTTTTACAATAACTCTCGTTCATTCCAGATCACTCTTGAGKATTTAGATTTCGCAAATACTCTGTTGTATTCTCTTAAATTCATCAAATCTCTGAAAATGTATGAGTATGAATACAGTAAGTGGAATGTTCATGCAGATAAACAGACAACAGGAGAATACATTTTTATTATCGGAAGAGAGATAATGAGGATATATTTCTAATAGTCATTCAGCTTTACTCGTGATGTTTCTCTAGAGGAGAGAATATTTGGAACAGCTGGCCAGATAATATAAAGTAGAGCTTAAAGGTTATTAGCAATGRTACTGAAGTTATACATATTTTTGGTGTAAAAGAATGGTAATAAATARGTGCATTTAGTGATATTAGGACATTTAGTGCAATAGAATAGTGTGTGTTTGTGTAAATGAGCACAAAACTCTTGACAATAATGACTTACAAAACCTAAAAATGACTTTGCCCAGTAGGACTTAATGGAAAAGAACTCACAGACATGGGAAAATATGAATATGAAAATCCAAAAGCTTTATCAATAATTGCYTTCTGGAGTTTGGTTGACAGTCATTTCAAAATACAATAATTCATTTTATTTTAAAATATTCATTTTAAAATACAATCTGATTTTGGAATTTTCAATGAGATTATACACTTTTCACCACTGCTACTCAATGATTTTTCCTAAATACAAAATGTAGTATTTAATGACTTGCTAGAAATGTCTTTTTTCCCCCACTCTCTTAGATAATTTTGTGGGTGGAAATACTTCTCTGTGTAATTGTATTATTTGTGCAAGTGACTGTCAAGGTTTTCCAGAATTTTTAGGTTTATTATACATGTTAAAATTTTTGAATCCTTTTTCAAAACTAATGACATTGCTCGAAAAAATCAGATTTTCTAATCATTGTGACTGTTAGAGAATTTTCTTCCAGGTAATATTTTATGTCTACAGAGACCTTTCTCTCTGCTAAAATATTTGTATTTGTCATAATTCAATTTTAATGTTAAATCACTTTATAATTTAAGGACYATTTCATTGGTCACTCCTGTACTTTCTTATTTCACACATGAACAAAGTACATTTTTCATGCTTTGTCTCCTAAACAATGGTTGCCAACCCAGTCAATATCGACAATTTAAAATGTTAAATTTGAAAGTAATTGTTAAAAAATAATCATAATGATTCTTTAACATCCTGTTTCTAGATGGAAAAAATGCCAAGGTCTGATGGCTCATTAAATTAATATATTTAATATAGAGTAAGTAAATCTTTTAAAAGTAGCCTGCTGYATGATTAGTCTTAATAAATTACTGTTAGTGGAAGAAATAACTTGTGTAGAGTAAAAGGGAAAACACAACACCATTATCTTTAATGCATGAAAAATGCATGGTTAGATTATTTTTGGCTTATGGAGAAATCCTACAGAAGGGTAATGGTGTGGCAATTCTCTTMTGGAGCACAGCTGTACATCTCCCACTTTCTCTGCCCCATGAGAAGACAGTGCTGGTGCCAGGTAGCACTGGTTTTGATCTGTGGTATCAAACAGGAAACAGGACCACACTGTTGATGAAAGTGTCCTTAATTACTTTCCTGATGTGGCAGATATCACTGGCTTTGTTACTGATTTTCAGCCATGAGCAAGGGCTGCTGGAGCCAGGAGGTGTGTGACAGCCCTGAGCAGCATGGCAATAAATTCTTCATTGATATCTGACCAAGCTTTACACTTCCATTAATATAAATCAGTTCAGGTATTGCTTGTATCTTCGTAAGGGTGGGGTCTTTTTGGGTAACAAATGTCTGTTGCATTGATATGCAGGCAGCCTGAGATATTCAAGAGAGTTCTYCTTTGTCTCGTTTTTATCTCGTGTTCAGCCAGATTTTACATCAGCTTAATGGTGCAGAGAGTTGTAGCTTTGCTCCCTTGAAGCGTGGTAAAACATTGCCAGTCATCATCCAAGCACTAGGAAGTGACAAACAGCTGAATGGGTCTGAAATATYTTCTGGATCCCTTAGGATTCCTGCATGGCAGCACATTCCCACAGGGGCCATCTTCTCCATCCACAGCCCCCAGCTKGGCTGGCAGCAGGTGCCTGTCACCTCAGGGGCCCTGAGGGCAGGCAGGACACAGGAGCTGCTGCTTGGGTCGCTGCCTCCCCTTCCAGCATTCCCAGACAGCTCTCAGCTGCCTGCTCAGCGTGGGGCTCCCACACGGACCAGCATCCAAGCTACACCCTCCTACCAACTATAGCAGAGAAAGTAACTGCTATGTATTGAATTCATCCAAATTTCCCTCTATTTCTCTCTTCTAATTCTAAAAAAACCTCATGCACTGTGGGCAGTGTATGCCATACCGTAGTTGTTTTTTCTACCAAAAGATGATAGAATGAAATTATTTTAGAAGCCCAAAATGTTTTATTAATAACCCTGTTAGGAGCACTAAATCATGTGACATGCCTGAACRTCCTTAGATTTTTAATTCTGGATTAAAACATTATATGGAGAACTACTTTTTTTAAAGGAATTATTCCTTTTTTTCTTTGCAGGTATATCCTCTCTTACAATTTATTTGGCTTGTACTAAAAGTTTAAAAGCTGATTAGATAAGRAAATTTTTCAGCAGAAGCAGAACCAGTAATTCTGAAAGTCAAACTTAGCTGACCTTCCTAGKTATGCTCCAAAAATGCTCTTAAATTTTGCTTTGTTTGACATGTTGCTTTGAAGTATTTTTTCAGTTATATTTTCAGAAACGTTTTTYAAAGCTTCTGAAGCTCACATGAAGGTTTAGAGGAAGTGAGCTTAATACAGAATTGCCTCCCATAGGAAGTTAACTCTATGTTGTGCATRGATTTTAAAATTTTTATTTCTTGGCAAAAAATGGTCTCAGTCACCATCTGTTGCACCTTGCCAGATTCATGAGAGAAATAAATCATGAGAGAATAAATCCTGTGACAGCAGGACATGATTGGCAATTTTCTGTCTATTGCCTTTAAAATCATGTGGCTAATAAAATAGAAATYCATCTCAGAAAATTACAGAAGCTGAAAAAAAAATAGACAGTCTTCCTTCCTGTGATTAATGACTCAACATAATTATGAGATAGTGTTTCACTTGTAGCATTTTCTCTAATGTCTTGGTGTCTCAYATGAAATAGTCCAGTTAAAAGCAATAAATGAATATGCTTTTCTTGGTTTTTTTTTCCCTGCTTTCTATCTTTTTCTCATTAATCTTCATTAGGGAACCTCCAACCCATGATTTAGAAAGACCCAGACACTAAAAATTGTGTTTCCCAGACTAGTACCCAATCTGCTTGAACACATGGGTGACATYAAACTATTTGTAATGGTCTTGCTCACAAGTAGCCTTGTCTTTACAATGGACTTTGGTAAGGTTTCACCTTATGTCAATGATGATACACAGAGTGCATCTGCATTTTAAAACAGTGGACACAATYACAGAATTTATGCCTATACTGGCAAACCTAAACTATGGTAATTGGGTTTTTACTTGTTTGGGGTTTGGTTTAGTTCTGAGGTTTTGTATTTTTTTTTCTTCTTTGTCTTCCATACATTCAGAGGATCCAACACATTCAGAGGACTGTGCCACAGGTCTGGTTTTTTATGGGAAGAAACAGAGGTGTAAGATGAATACCCAGGGGTGTGACATGAAGTAATGGGTGGTGTTTGCAGACCAGTCTCCCAAATCTTGCTGGCACAGTGTCAGTGAGGGGTCAAGGGAGCCAGGACAAATGTAACCACATCTGCCCTGCCATGCTGGGTTTTGTTGTGAGAGAAACAGAAAAGAAACCCCAACAAAAAATAACTTTTATGCTAGATGTAAAATACGTGGAGAAAGACCCAGGAGTGCAATAAAGAGCTAAAATTTTTGACTGTGCAAAAATAGCCAGAGCTTCACAGCTGMTATGTAAAAGCTGCTGTGTCTTTTCCTTCTATTGTTTTTAAAGCCATATAACAATGCTGGAAAATATTCTAAATTAAGAAAGTAAAGGAACGAGTTTGAACACTGGACATCAAGTGTTCACACAGTTTAGGGCTTTCTTTCAGACCTTTCTAGTTAGATATGAAACAACACCAAATGCCAGTGAGTGTTTACTGACCCCTCTCACTTGCACATTTAATTTTGTATTCTCCACAGGGAAGTGCCTATTGTGAGAAAGCTATATATATGTTGATATATTACATCAATRTGTGATGAATAAATGAATTTCCTTGGTGTGAATGAGCACAGTTTGGCTATAATAATGATGTTTATGTGCTCTACAGTGTATACTTACTGACATTCATTTTCTTACAATCATTTGCTCTTGTTCTTTTTTGGACTTGATTATTGCTGAAATTTCTTGATTCAGAGTATAATTTTAGTTGTCTATTGTGCTCATTTCTTGAAATTCAGAACAACTATACTGGTTGTTTATTTCTTAATAGATTTTTTTTCTTCCAGGGGGATAATTCTACTAGTCACTTGACAAATATGCCCAAAAATAAAGCAATGAAAATGCCTCATTTTCCTGAAAATAGATGTTATAATACTTTAGAGAGCCAACAGTAAACTTCATTTATTTCATTGGMGTCAACAATATCCACTGCWAGATATTTGTATAGATCTATTTTTGCATCAGTAATCTTTATCCGCATTAAAGTAATTACAAACATTTTAAAGCACGTTTTGGTCTATGATTAACTGTTCTTTTATATCCTACTTTGTGTAGCTTAATGTTCAGATTTTATACATTTAAAATTTTTGGCTTWTT
>CADDXX010000063.1:2622116-2638292 GCA_902810485.1 Alauda arvensis
TGTTTGGTAATACACTTTTACACCATGATCTTTCCTGCCTGGTCTGAAGTTCTCTGTCTCACCTGAATTTATTAGTGACGACTTTGTTCTTTGTGTAACCCCCTTCACTTGAAACCCAGTCCTGTGTTTCTGTAAGTGACCACAGATGGGGTGTTTGTAGCCATAAGGCCTCCAGTGCCAGCCATGGCTCCATCTCTTACCATCCCATTCCCATACCCCCTGACACATCCTGCATCTCCATTTCTCAAGTCCTCTGCTGTGGTATTGGGCCTATATTTCCCTACACTGCAGGATAAAATTCCTGGGAAACACCCAGATAATAATCACTACTGAAGCACTGCCGAGTTGCAATTTCACCGTCAAATACCCACCTTGAAACAACCCTGAGGCACTGCTGGCCTGTGGTGACAATAGAGAGTGGCAGTAGGTCCCCACAACTTTTGTATCCCCAGATGTTTCTTCTGTTAAAGGAAGGGGATGGGGAGGAGGGGGACTGTCATCAGAAACTAGGATCACAGGCAGCATCCCCTTCCCCCTCCTTGACTGGGATCACAAGTCAGGGGACGACCATGTTGGCAGAGTGTGCAGCTGAGGACTGGGGTAGATCATATGGGAGGAAGACGGCACAGAAACAGCCGACTGCCTTGGACTGAAATTTTGTTTCCACACCATGGAATTCAGCAGAAATTGCTCCTTGGAGATTAAAGAATAGGCAGAGATCCTAAAGGCTCTCTGTTTYGTGTGCCTTTTTACCTTGGAGAGGGAAGAAGAGATAAAGAAGGAATCATGGAGTGCTGAGAAATGAAAAAGCAAAAAAGCCTCTTTTCTTGGAAGATTTTACAGAGCCAGTTATTGTGTACAGAGGGCACAATATGCTGTGAGCTACTGACAAGCTTGTGAGCCGGATTTTTGTCATGAAGCACTTGTATTTCAAAGAATAAAAATCAGAGCACAGCAAGCACRCAAACATCCAGAGTACTTCAGTGAAAAAATGTTTTGCTAAGATTTATTACAGGCAGTTATGTAGGGGTGGCAGATTACTAGGAAAAGCACCAGATTAATTTTGAAGGTGCTTAGGAGGTTAATATAAATTGAGARTTTGAAAACACCTTTTTCTTCATTTCAGATCATTCTGAAGAAGGCAAAGCAGCTTTGAGATGGTTGAAAACCTTTGGTTTGTTCCACCAGGTATAGCAGCAAAAATAAAAAGACTGTGTAATCTTCTGGAAAGAGTTGCTGGAAATTTCTATTTATTGTCTGTTCTTCCCTTTTGATCTTCTTTTCTCTGTCTTCTTTCTATCCTTGTTACCAAAAGATTTTCCTTCTCTGGCAGCAATTTGAAGAAGGCAACATTCACCTTGAGTCACTGGATGGTGGGAGCTGAGCGTTATGAAAGATTCAGTCTGGCAGAGTGCTTTTTAAAAAATTAATTTGAAGTGAGAAAGTTTAAAAGCTGGGGGGAATTGGGGAGGGGAGAGGAGGGGAGGGAATGCTATCAGCCTGAAGTGGCAACTTTTATTTTTTCCATCAGAATTTTGTTTCACAAGGCATTATGGTTTCTTTGGTCTTGTTCTAGTGTAAGGAAGGCAAAAAATAATGCCTACTGATAATTTCCCATGAGCCAGAAATGAAATTCTCTCCCATTTCTTCCTTAAATTTAAATTATACTGGTCTAAAACCTAGCAACTCATCACCTTGAAAGAAGTAGCATTTTTCATTCAAGAGATCTTTTCATTTTTCAAGACCCCTAGAAATATGGTAGTTAYTTTGTTTCTGACATTCTCATTCCTTCTGGTTTCCTTATTTGTATTATGTTGTGTGTCTGAGGGGTGTTTTTTAGTTAATTACATTTCTAGAACCATCTGAGCAAAACCCAGAAGATTGTATTGCAGCCTAAAGAGAKTTTTTGACTCCACAGGAATGTAATTTAAAAAATAATTTTACTTGAAATTCTATTATRAATGCTTCCATGGTTCCTAAACATTCTCAAACTTGTTGTTTTTCAAAGTTTTTCTCTCTTCAGTTTAAAACTTAGCTTAGAGAAGTTACAACCCAGGCTGTTTCTAGAGATTGCAGGAGAGCTCTGCACAAAATATATATTTTATTGTCAGAAATTCAAAATCCTTTTCTTTTCTTTTCTCTATTTAAGTTGTCTGGTAGTGGAGAAATTCTAATGACTGTATATTTTTCATTGTCATCTAGACGAATTCTCTTTACTAAAACTAAAAATAAAATTTGGGGAGAGGGTTTGAAAATTACCTATCAATAAATTTCAAATTTGAATGGCATTTAATCCATAAATACATTTTACTTTTAAAATTTTTAAGAAAAATAAATTTTTAATTTTTATAGCCACAGAGTTTCAAATTTGTATTTCAAAATGGGACATTATTTTAGAAAATCCCTTACACACAGCTAGAAAATGCAAGGGAAAAGATCCTAAATCACATGTGAAAGTTTGGGGTTTGTTATTTTTTTCTGGAAAAAGCACTGTTTTGGTGGAGGATACTGAGGTTATGGCCAGTTGGTGTGTGTCTGTGTTTCACTCTGCTGATGGACAGAACACCTAAGGTTTGCCTTCTTGGCAGCATCTACAGCTGTTCCAGTATGAAGAACAGTCTTTAAATCCTGCTTCCAAATTTGATCATCACTCTGTGCATATTACTTTGTCCAGTCACTCTTCATTGGCTTGACTCTTCAAATGTTGAAGAAGAGTTCAACTGTCAGCCAGTGCAGGARCAGCAGAGTTCAAACTTAAAAGTCCTCCTAGACTCAGTTTTACACAGTCAGAATTTATAAACTCCTTGTAAACTGGTATTTTAATTTTAAATCAATGTTTCTTAAAGGACATACAATATCAAAACCCAGAAAATTACACTTTCTGCTTAGCAGTAATTAAAAAAGAATTGATGTCCTGAGGGAGTACCAATCTGGGGATGCAAACATCAGAACAGTGTATTTTCTATATTACATATGTTCATTTTTCCTGATAATCCAGTCAACGTGACCTATTGTTGTAAAAGCCAATAAGTGACAAGATCAACATACCGATGCATGCAAAAAGTAACCAGGAAAAGAAAAAAAATTGCAGATGTTGAGCYTAGGTTTTAGGGAAGAGGTCATCATCATCCACATTACCTGCTAGACKTCTCTTGCCCAGGTGTTCAAATTTATAACACCTATTGTCCCCTTGGAAACTTCTTTTGTACTCTGAGGTACAAAACATTAAACATTTTCTTTCAAGAAATGACTTATTTTGTACATGAGAACAATATGCAGTAATAAAGCAGCTTAAGGTTACTTTGATAATTTGAGCCTATTCTGAGACATGAATGTATAAACTTTTGGCTTCTAAAAGCTTTAGAGATTCCACTTTTCTGAGTTCATTTCTTAAACTTGTATTTTCATAAGGAATTGAGTTAACCAYTTAGGCAGATGTCAGGTGGACTAGTTAAAAATTACAAATAATAAATCCCTGCTGGATATACCATTTCCAGACCAAATAAAAAATCTCAAGAGCTGAYTTAAAAATGGTCACTGAGACATAGGAGGATGTAAATCAGTAGAAAGGAGACTTTTGCCAGGCACAGCCTTTGTCAGCTWAAAATAAAAAGAAAATCCAGGTCCTGACTGCATTACTTTGCAATTGGTGATTGTCCYGAGGCAAATGGCACTTTCAGAGTACTGTTAAAATAATCTGGGAATAAAAATCTGCTCTGAGTACTGTAGTTCAAATAATCTGGGAACAAATACCTGGTCTGTAACAGTATAAAGATTGGGAAAAGATCCAGTGAGAATATRGAATCTAAGTATGCCAGTATGGAAGTGTGGTGATCATCCTAAGACCACTCCAGGTCTGGCTTTTGCAGAGCAGGGGGTTGCTGACAGTGGGGCAGATGAACAACTTGGCTTCTCAGGTCCCCTTGCTGCCCTAACTATGCATATTGAACTCTTGTGAAATGTCTTTTTAAATGTTACAGATTGGAGGGTGTAGTTTCAAAATTCATGCTGTTTCATTTTTAAAATGTATTGTACAATTCCATGTCAGAGGAATAGTTTCAGTAACAATTCCTCTGTCTTCAGTGGGGTGGCAGAGATGTCAGGTTACAAACCCAGAGTAAGTTATCCTTGCTGCTGTGTCAGAACTATTCACATGTATCTTATGAGTTAGGGATTTGTCATTTTGCACTGCTATTTTTATACTCAGCACAAGATATGGCTGACTCTCTTCTAATCTTCTGGAAGTGCATTCAGGGCTTTAGATCATGTACAGTATACAGTAACATGAAAAATTGTGTTCATTAGAAGATTTGGCACACAGAGAGGCTGCTTTGAAGTCTGGTTCTGTAACAAATCTTGCATAAACTCTGTTGTTCAGATGTTGAATACTTATTAGTGATCCTTTTGCTGCAATAGAGATCCATATTATTCCAGTTTGGATAATGTGTTACCCTAAGGAAGATATTTAAACCACAAATACTGTTAGCTGCATGACACAGACTTCTCAGACATAGCAGAAAMAACCAGAAACAAAACAAAAACCCCCACAACATTTCAAGGGAAGCAGATGCAATTGACAAACATACAAGAATTTAAAAAACTGCTAGAGCTTTGTTGCCTCAGCTATTCAAATCTTATTCCAAATATTTACTTAGAAGTTATATGTTGTCCACTGAAACAGATATCCCAAGAAATGGATTGCCCTGCAGAAATGCTCGTAGCTGAYATATCAGTGTTATGAATTTATTTAATGCTTATGACTTAAAATGTTAGAGACAGCAGGAAAAAAAACTGAATAAATCTGTTTTGACAGAAAATTCTAGTCCTTTAAGCCTGAAATGTTTACTTTCTTGCATGTCAGGTTGGAATTATTTTTATCTGGATCATTAATGAWCTTCCTTCCAAAAAAGCTTTGTGTTTTCAGTGTTTCTAGACTGTGTTAAGCAATTTGGCACATTTGCTTTGTAAATGAAAATTAATTGCTTTAAAACTGTGGAATCAGTATGTTCCTAAACCTTTATTAGTCTRACAGAATGACAGGGTTTTGACACTGGGATAGCTACAGAATATTACAGCCTTAAAATACTGAGGCGTGAAGAAAAAACATATCTGAGTGAGGGGCTAAACCCCAGCCCCACCAAACGTCAGAGCCTCCAAGTGCAAGGGATCCTGGAACTGTTTCAGACTTGGTTTCCCAGAGAAAATAATTGTTGTGGTGCAGTTYTAGACCAGGCAGATATTTTCCTTATAGGGAAGATTTAGTTTTACCTCAGGACCAAAAAGGRAAAAGCGCTAGAAACTTCTATGCTCTCCTGGCAGCCATTGGCTCTGGGCCAGGAGAGAAGTACTGATGGGTCTGTCTGCCTGTTCCTCAGCTATGTAGCTGTTCTTCATTGGGCAGCCTGCCAAGGATAGCTCCCTGACCATTAAGAACTTAAAAGACTGCACAGGACTCCTCGTGGCTTTTTTGGGATGCTTTACATAGTGCTAGGGTGTCCCTTGCACTTGTATAAGACTTATTTTTATTTACTTTATACTGTTTGCTATTTTCTCTTTTCAGTAAAACTTTTTCTGTTACAACACACGCCTGGAGAAGTGTTCTCACTCTTGCTAAGCCATTCTGAGAGGCTGCGAGCTCACCCCTCAGAGAGACTTGATACATCTCCAGGTGGCTCACTCCATGCTGGCCACACGTAAGAATGTATCAAAGAACATTTTTTTTTCCCCTAATTCTTTCAGCGCTGCTGTCCTCAGCTGTCAAAGGCATACAGTGGATGTGGGCCCTGCAGGTAGCTGTGTGTTAGGAGTGGATGAGAAGGTACACACRCTGTATGATACTTCTGTTATCCTATTTCTTACCTGGTAATATGAGACAACACCAAACCCATCCCCCACCCAAAAYATCTTYCATSGTAGAAATATTCAATCTCCTTCCCCAGTGCTACTTGTCAAGATAGAAATGTCTGTGAAAGGACAAAATAGCTGCTGTTTCACCTACCATGCTGTGCTTCTGGAGGTATGGTTATAAAGARGTCCTCTTGGGCAAGCAAGGGGCTGGCTTGCCCACTCTTGGGTAAACATAACTCACAGAATGTAAAAGGTGACAGCTCTGGATGCAAAGTCTCTGCCCCTGGTTGAACTGAGTATTTTTGGAACAYGTGAAAGCATTGCTTTGACTAATACACTTGGGTAGAAACATTACTGACAAGCAGCATGGACTGATATGAMCTCTGCTATGGGATGTTCACAATCAGCCTCCTGCACTGCAAACAATGCTCCCAGATCCCAAAGCATTTTATATCTCTGTAATGATATTGCAAGCTAACAGCTTAGATTGAAGATAAAATAAATGAGGCCAGTAGGTTTTGGTTATGCTCTGCTAGATTGAAATACCAAAAAGCAAGCCCTGAATTATAAAAGCCYTCCTGACCACAACAAAAAATTGCTCAGTGGATTGGGTCTGGGATAGAGAAAAATAAGGACCTTATTTTTGCATTAACCAACCTAACAAGCCAGATTTGTTATGCAATCTGGCTAACACATGGATTCYCCTGTCTCCAGCTTCCTTATCAGGAAGCCTGTGGATGAATGGTTCTGATTTGAACCCACTTTCATGGGGAAGGAAACACCCACGCCAACAAATATTTGGGATGTTTTGAGGTAATGTTTTAAAGTGCTGAGCCATTACATTTGCACCACATGAAGAGAGCTACTGAGTAACCCTTTCTTGCTAGGTTACCATATACCTAACAGATTTCAGCCACCTACACCTTTACCAGTGCACCAGATGAGCATTTGAGATACGCCTAAAAAACTTGTTGTTGTCCTACCCTTCTTTTTTACCACTGTCTTTTCTTTCTAAACTACCACTTGTTAGGAGAAAACCCTTGACACCCAGAATAGATGACTTAAGTTTTCTTTCAAGTTTTCATTCAGGTTAAATTAGGAAAARTGGCTCATTTTTAAACAAATGAAAAGAATAAAGCTGAGGCGAAAAAATGGTGCCAAAAAGATCCTGTGAAATGGATGATTGTATCTGGGCAAATAGATAATTAGAGTGTATGAGACCTTATTTTTTTGAGCATCTGAAGTGTAGGTGGACTTGAGGAAACAAAGCATTAAAGCTCAATTTTACATTTATTTTATTGTCTTTGCACACTTGTCTCAGTTTCCATCTGTCCAAGCCCATGTGTTTGACAGGACTTGTCATGGTGTGCCACAAGGACCTTGGGTACCATCCTATTTAGTCCAGATCTCAAACTCTGGGTTCTACATGCAATTCTCTTTTATTTTGTATTTGTCATATGCCTGGGTATGAGTCCAAGTCAAATATAAAACCTGAAGGCCTGCTGTCCTTCAAGGAATGACAATCCCTTATATTTAAAATAGCGCCAAGAACACAGCTTAAAAAAAAAAAATATATATATATATATATATATATATATATATGTATGTATGTATGTATGTATGTATGTAAAGATAAAGAGTGCTACTCTGGGCCTGGCTTCATGGGCCATTTTGGGGACTGAGGTGTTGACTGTTGTTATGGCAGGGAAATTTTGGCACAACAAAATTTAGGTAGACTCTGTACTGCAAAAAATAGGATAGCCTGCATGGCAAGATGTCTTAGCAAGTCTATAACAAAAAATAAAACCATAAAACATGCAAACTAAAGGTTTTGAAGTTAGGTGTAACTAATTAATTTTCAAGTAATAACTTCCACAACCCCACCTCAATTGAGTAAACCATATCATAGCACCCAATGTGGATTGAAGTCTGTTTTATCAGCTTAAAAGTGATTTGACAATGAATCAGAAACAAAAGCTTTTGCAACTGCATTTGTATTTCTGTTGCTTATTTTCAAAATACATGAATTTTGGAATGGAGGCACTGCTGAATTACAGAACAACCCCAAATTGTGAGAAAGAAGAGTAAATTGCGAGCACTGCAGACCACAAGTTAGTCTCTTATTCCTCTTCACACATCCTGTATGACTGAATGYTGGATGCTAAGAAAATTTTTGAGTATAAATGTGCCTGCATCCATTGTCCAACTTAATTGATTCACTGTTTAAAAAACTCAACTAAGAGTTTCTAGAATAAAACACTGGCTGTGTATAACATCATCCAGGACATTTCACAAGATTTTTAGTTGACTTTTTTTTTTTTTGAGTATCACATTCTCCATTTAAGCATTCAGTAAAACTAATGTAAATTGTCCTCAGTGAGTAACTAGGTTCGAACCTGTAAAACTACCCCTTTATTTCACCCTTCATTTTTCTAATCCGGTTTTCAGTATGGGTTGGATGTAGTCACAACTTCAGCAACCGTATTGAAGTATCCATTATCCATGTTTTACTCTTAGTATGGGTACTTAAGGGAAGCCTTTATCACTCTTCAGTTTTTGRTCTTCTAAAGAGCTTCTGCTTCCAGGATGCCATTAAAAGGCATGACTTTTCATTTCTCAGTTTCCAAATTGTCCAACAGACCTCATAAATGGTGACCAGTATATGTGGATATGCTGACAGTCACAGCTCTGTCAGTACAAAGGAAATGTAGTCACAAAAATACRACTTGGTACTGTATATTGGTCTTACAGATATCCTGTAAGAGGTTCAGCTGTTGCTCCTGCATCTCCCCAGAGCCCACTCAAGGGACAGCAGTCCTCTCCATTGCCAAACAGCAGAGGTTATCCTGTTCTCTCAATAACACCTATTTTCCAGATATTTGACTTCTGCTGATGGAATAAAAAAAGCTTGTTGACTGCTTTCACTCATCAGATGTTTTTTTATTGGGAACTTATCCTSTCCTTTGTACTTACTAATTTTCAAAGATATCTGCCATCAGCAAACTTTATCAGTTTGTTTTGTTTGGCTTTATTCTAAGTTGTTCAAAAACTACATGGTTCGTAAAGCTAAGAATCAACTCCTGTGGATCCTTGTGGTCCCTAAGAAATGCACTGGCTGATTCTCACTAGTTTTGAGATATGCCATATCTATTTTTAATACAATCTTGGTGCCTCKTATTAATACCATATCATTTCATTTTAGTTCTTAAACAAAATGTCAAGCAATATTGAGTCATGATCATTACAGAAGTGACAGTCTGTTRCRCCACTATCCATTACCTTTATTAACTAAACTGGGATCATTAACAGAACAAACTACTTGGAAAAGATCTAATGGGTTTTCCTGAAGCATTAATCATTTTCTTAATAGTTCATTAACYGACTGTCAGCTATTCCCGTATTTACCGATGCTGGTCAAATTAGTCTATTTTTATTTCCTTTGTTTGAGCAAGACTGTGAGGACATCATTACCCCTTTTCTCCCCTCTCCACTTAAATAAGTGAAYACCCCTGTCTCTGATGGACTGATTGGCTAGCATCACATCTGTCTTGGACACCTCTGTCACTTTATCTGTRGACATGAAGGAAGTTTCTGGAAGCTTCTCTCAGAAGTCACCCATGTGAACCCCCCMCACTACCAAMATCTTGTCAGGCAAAGCCAATACAAGCATGAATGAAATTATGAAATTATGAARTTGGAGWGCTACAAAGAACTGAGTCACATKGAAACACAGACTGGGGYTCTCRTAGCATAACTTCAGTTATGTAAAATTTAAACATACCTTCTAAAATAGCCATTTATGCCTTGTTTATAATTACTCACAAGACATGGTTGGAGAATAATTCATTCCACAGATGCTGAACAGTTGAGGCTGGCTCAGCTGTGTTCTGTAGGTGCCCATCTGTCTCCAAGCAATCCAAGGAAATTAGGTTAAACTAGGTGACTAACACTTATTTGGCTAAAGACAGTTGAAATCAACTCCATGCAACATGGCTGATCCAAGGAAACCTGCAGTACAAAACAAATTTTTTCAACGCTCCTCACGTCCTTTAGAAAATATAATCATTACCCGATTCTTTTCAATTGAGATTGGAGATTACTGAAATAGAATAAAAGTGTCAGTCTAAATGTAACCTGCATTCCACATTTAAGTTTATAAAATTGGCTTTTCATAGAAAACAACCCTTAGAGAAATACCAATTACTGTACAGTGCTTCTCTCTAATGAGAACAAATCATCCCTCCTAAATAAAATCAGTATATATTTATAATCATTGTATGCTCATTTGATTACATTACTATGCATCAGGGTTTTTTATTAAAAGGAAGGTAGTATGCATTTTAAATTATTAACTGAACATATTAGTTTACATTTAAGTCTGTATGTGCTTAGTGGGAGATTGCCCCTCAGGAAAAAGGCCCCCATATTTCAAAAGTTAGAGTCTTGACTCTGTTTCTCCTCATTCTGTGAAAGTGCAGTCCTGYTTCCCAAAATAAAGCAAGTTCTTTTGCTTTTTTAATTCCTCTCTCTCATCAAACCAAGCACACWGTCTAGCACCCTGAGACAGAAGAAAACATCGAGACTGAGCCCAATTCACTGCCAGTGAAGAGGAGAAGAGAGCTGACATACTTGATTAGTCATTGCCATCTCCCTGCTCCTCCTAACACAATGCAGCACCTGTGGCAAGGAGCTGGGTAGCCCTTTGTGCTTCTCACTTGATGCACACATTCATTGCATTTGCACATTCCGAGTGTGATCTTTGATGAGTAAGGAGTTTTGTTCACTAACAAGACATGTCCAGTAATGAGGAGTGAATTTTTCCTTAGTCAAATGGTATCTGTTAAAAAAAACCCAAAAAACTAAAACAAACCAAAACAAGACAAAAAAACCCAAAACCCCAAAAAAACCAAACAAAAAAACCCCCACTTTCTGTCAGAGAATAGCAGGTCTTTAAATACTCCAGTGCTATTAAAAATCTTAGACCTTAGCAAATGATTGACAATATTTCAACAACAGGGAAGTGGCGACTGAGAACTTGTCTGTGAAAACAGATGGTGCTTGAGACTTTTCTGGAGGAACCTGTCAGCCCCTTTAGAACACCAGGTCATCTAGACTGAAGTAAAAAAGAGATATATTTGTCCTAAAATGCTTACTATGTAACTTTAAAAAAACATTTGTGTATTAATTGCCATGGGAAGACTCTAGACTTACCGAAGGTTTGAGGGCTGCAGCAGTCTGGAGAGAGCCTTGTTCTGGACTCAGCTGGCACTATGCTGCATGTGGGCATATTTGTGTGCATGTTTACACAGGGAAGCACATCAACAMAGGCACTTCAGCAAAGAAGGTAAGGAAAGAAGGTAAGGACTAGCCTGGCTTGTCCTATGGGCATTTGGTGCTGGTTTGGATGTCCTCTTTGACTTAAGATACCATGAGGATGACAGGTATTTACAGGCAGCTTACAACATTGTCCAGCTTCAGGTGGAATTGCCAGGTTCTCCCCCAACAGTGCCTAAATGGCAGTRGACACATGTATCTGTGTGCCCACCCCACGTACTGTAGTGTAGTGTGGAATGTAAACTTCTGCTTTACGTATTCACCTTGTGACTTATGTCATCATGCCCAAAAATCAGAAAATCTAGGGTTTTATCTGTTTGGAACAGTTTTACTTCATTATGAGACGGGTTTCTCTCTCACTAATTTCATCTGGTCAAAGTGTGCTTCARTTTGCTGCTTTCACTAATGAGTCACCCTGTTTCTACTGTGGCTTGCTCACTGAAGTGTGGGAAGAGATGTRCTACATATAATAAATTCAGCTGGCTTCATGCACCAGCTTTGGTGTCCAAGACTGTGAATGAAAGAACTTCAAGTTTRGTTTTGCTTTTGCTTTGCACTTTGACAAAGGGATGTGATTGAAAATGGGGAGTGACTAACAAGTTCTTAGTTAAAAAACACTGTAAAACCAGACATGACACCCTAAGAGAAAAAAAAAACAAAAAAAACCTTAATCTATATAGAAAATGTATACACCTAACTAAAGAAACTCAGAAACTAACTACCCAGTGACTGATTTTCTCCAACAATTCACTCAAAATTCTCCTTGTAAACATGTTCTTTATGCTTTGAAAAGAAGCTATTTTTATATTGGGGTCCATGCTATCACTTTGATTTGCAGAGGAGAGTATGCATTATGTCCCTATCTATTTTTCCATTTTCATTCCCTTGTTTTTTTGTTGTTTTTTTTTTTCCCTCCCCTCTATAACAGCATTGTTGTCAAACTTGCCATGGGATTTTTTTATAGGATCATATTATTCGTCTTTGTTTCTTGGAGTGACTCTGTTCAGAAGTAACCCTGCCAGTCTACAGCTGGAGCATGGGAGTATTYCTAGAGTTCAGGGACAGGCTTGATCCATTTTGTGGCTTAAAATCTGGGATAAGATCCAGGCCTGTACTGYATGTTTCTTATGCCTTGCTTTCTGTAAGTTCTCTATTCTGACCATTTTATTTGTAATTTCATTTGACCCACTTCAACAGCAGATCAAACTTTTGTCTTGATTGTTATCTTGAGAGAAGCACTTCCACATTTATCCCTGTCAGAGTTCAATACTCTCTGACCAGGAGGAGGTTCAGTGTTTATTATCAAATCTACTAATTTGGTGTATTTGTGATTTGATTTTACAGAGTGCTACAGCACTCTGGACTCTATTCATAACAATAATAATAAAAAAAAAAAAAAATTCAGCACTTGCACACTGGCTGAATCACAGAACAAACCTGTTTCTCATTACTGCTCTCAGTGTGCTCACTGTCAGGAGGCTGAGCATCCCCAGTCCCCAGGAAAGCATGCATGGATTAAAGCCAGATCGMGCTGTCTTCCAATTTTGCTCTAGTAGTTGACCAGATTTTGTACTTTATGTTGGGCTGAGCCATGTGCATGTCCTCCCAGCCCTGGCACGCTGCTCTGGGTAGCTCAGGAAGGCATAATTGTGTGTTAATTATCTCAGGGAACCTGATGATTAAACGGTGCAGCTGTCTTATCTAAAAACATTACCCTTCTTTTCTCTCTGGTGCTGAGATAAGCTTAGCTTTTTTTATGTTGTTTTTTTTCCTGAGTTCATTGGGGGGTTTGTCTTATCTCTGAACATTCCTCYGCTGTGGAGGTGTGCTGGTCAATCACAGCCATGCAACAGCTGCTTTCTCCCATGCATAAATTTGCAATATATCTTCCCCAAAAAAGCATTGCAWACAGCATAAATAGTACTCCTCTGGTTTTTCTTCTGAAATAACACTATGCAAACTGCAGAACACAGCAGCTACTTTTACCTGCTGACCCCTTTTAATTATGACTACAGCAAATYGTTATTYTTCTGSAAAATCTTCTGARAAGTTRGGGTTTTTTTTAATCTTTTGGGGATTATWWTCTGATTTTAAACAGAAAAATCTAATTATTGTGTGAAGGTAGATACCTGAGAATCCATACTTAGCACTGAAGGAAGACAGGGAGTCGATACAGATAGCTGGCTTGGAAATCTCCTGCAGGAGCTGATGCTTTCCTGCAGCTGAGTCATACAGTATAGAAAATCTGAGAGGTCATTTCTCATGTGACTCAAGTGACTAAGATTATGAAAATTACAACTCCTCTCTTTTACTCCTCAGATCAGAATTGTTACTCTTTCTCTTTTTTTTAAGCAGTGGGTGCAGATTATGCAGAAAGTGTTAKTTTTCTAGTCCCTTTTTCCTCCAAAAAATCCTTTCTGAAGAAAACATGCAGTATGATGTTTTACATTTTACAAGTTAGAACAGCATTGTTCTAAATAGGTCACTTCGACTTTTTTTCTTTTTTTTAGTTATTCACATAATCATGTATAGTTTATAAAATAATTTACAAGTTTATTTCAGTGAACACTATATTTATCTAAACTATGTGTCCAGGTTTGGCTTTATGTAAAGGTATATATGTGAGGCAACATCTCTGCAGTTTCTGAGTAAGACTTTGACATCCAAACAAAATGAAATAAAGAGAATGAAGGGACTCWCCTCATACAGGCAGAGGTTATGTTCACATGAGTAAATTAAATATGCTTGAGAATATTTCAATGCAAACCAGTATTATTAAAGTTGATTCAATCACAGATGGACAGTAGAGTTAGATGAATAACAGAGTTTTCTGTAGGTGTTGGGTCTTATTCTGGAATTGTACATCATAGTCCTGAGCCTCTGTTTTGACTCCAGGTCTAAACATGTTGACTGTCCACCTTCTCCAGCTCTTGGAAWGCCTTTACAGAATTCCCTTCATGGATGAGTGAGGCAGTATCTTGCAAGTTTCTATCCTCCCTCATCTCTTTCCAAACATTTCTACACGCCATTTTCAGGCAGTTCAGAGGAAATTAGGGATCATTTTATAGGATCTGAGTCTGAACCATAAAATCATCTTCCACCCACTCATTGTCTGCTGAAGGACTGCTAATGGTGTGATGCCCATTTTGGTTCTGGGTCATTACTGGGGAATCTTTCAAAGCCATGAAACTGACCTTMTGCTGCCATCAGAAAGACAAGCAGAATTGGACTGATAAGAGTAATGAAGAGCATTTTTGTGAAGACTTTCCTTTTTTTAGCTGGAGAAATAGAGTTATTCATCACGTAAGTTTATTTTATTCAGAAATTCATGTTTCTATATTAATTTTTGTAATTTGCAGTCCAAAAGGGAGTGTTGTGCTTGTATGTGAGAAATGAAAATGATTGATACATCTTGGAGAAAGCTCTAATTTTTCAGTGATTCTCTGGTCTTGCCTTAATTTCCATAATTTATGAAACTGTAGAGAAAATCAGGCTTATTCTACTTGGCTGGTATAATTATGGTTTGTTTTCTCCTTTTAATTTAGGGAATATGTTGATCTCCTTCTTTTGTTAGGTAACCTAAGTTCTTTGCCTCTCCTTTAATTTTGGAAACTAGTGAATCCCTTAGATTCATTTTTCAACAAGTTAAACTAGGGAGGTAGAGTCTTCTATGTATCTGATGTGCTGAAGATACAGAGATGTCTTCAGATACAGTATTTTATAGGTCTATTATCTGTACCATGCCAAATTGGATTGTTAGGCTTCMGAGAAACACCAATAATTCTTATATCACACTGTATGGTACACAATAGTGTGTCAAAACTGCCATCTATTTCTCCTATTTTAGTTGCAGAGCTCTACACATGGGCCAATTCTCTCACCAATATCCTATACTTAAGAAAAATGGGCACTCCTTTGAAGTGATTCAAATGTCAGCTTTAGGAAGAGGTTAATAATGCCCTGCTAGGACTCATTTCTCTTTACTGCCAACATGGCTGTACTGCTTCAAAGACAGAACCCTGCATGGTGAACATCAGCATTACATCAGATTTCATAATTACTTCATTATTTCTTATCTGGAACTGTAGCATCCATGAGTGTTGTACAAGCCTGGGGTACCATTTGTCTCCAAATKGGTGCTGGGCTTGGGGCTTTGTGCCCATGGCTTTGTGCTGTGGCTCTGCCAGCAAACAAGAGCACCTGAAAATAGTCCCAATTCCCAGATTACATGTGGGCCTAGTGACTGCCTTGTGTCTATTTTGCAGTCTTTTGTCTGTCTTTGTTGCTTCTGACTCTCTTAAATACACTGTAAGCTTGAGTGTTTCTTGACTCCATATCCTCAGTTTCAAAGGGGCTAATTTATGAGTCTTGTGACCTTTTCTGCAAAAAAACAGGAGAGTTTACAAAGTGGGAATACATATTCTTCAAGACAGATAAAAGTTAAAATTGTATTTTTTTGATTCAGCCTACATAAACTGTAATTCAAGCGTGGGATAGCACAAGGTGCAGATTTGTTACATTAAGCAATACTGCTTACAGATGTTTCTCACCAATGAATAAACAGTCTGAGACTGACTTTTTAAAAATAAACAGTTTGTCACATTATTTTACCTCGGCTAAGTGTATCACCATATAATTAATGCCATAGTTATCTACACTATTTTAAAAATCCATTTATTTTTCTTTTTTTTAGGATATAATCAAGATGGTGCAAATATGAATTACAATGAGACAAAATCCCCTCTTTCTCTCAATTGCCCCAAGAATTATATGTTGTTTTGCAATGAAAAGCTATAGATCAGGAGTTTAATACTTAAGACCAAGTTAATCATGTCAGTATTTTCTAAATATGGATTTGATGGAGCAAATAAAATACCAATTATATTTTTTTAAAAATAAAAGAAGACAGAAAAACAAAATCAAAGGTTTTGATCAATGAACAGTCACTCAAAAGTGCTGGATTAATGGTTGGGCTTGATGTTTTTAAAGATTTTT